>CM042324.1:29574759-29892259 GCA_023566125.1 Zingel zingel
AATTTCCTGCATTCTGGTGAATTTTGATGCACCTATTTTTACCTTTTTCTGCGTCAATGTACAATGGAAATACATGTATTTGTGTAAAGGGAAACACAGCTGACAATTCCAAATATATAAACTGTAATGCATTAAGGCTCTCAGGCGTTCTGTATTGCATTCAACTATTTATTCTCCTGTAGATCAAATGTTCTCATTATCTCTGCTGACTGAGTCAGCACACATGTAGGCATGATTTACTCACACCTCCTCTTTTGTGTCTTTTGATGGAGAAGTTACCTCTTTACATGGGCTTGTGGCACTCATTCACCTCTTGGCTACATTAAACCCCTGGACTTTAACAGATCTACAGGATACTGAATGTGGGAGACTTAGAATCTACCAAGGGAGTCCAGGAAATGCATGTGTAATGAAAAACTATGGGAGAAAAAGCATTCACATTTAAAAACATCCATTTTTATATTTTAACAGGCTAACATATTTTACAGATGTTTTTTAAACAGACACCTATAAATGTGACTCCTATCCCAGAGGCCAGCATGGTCATTTTAAAAAGAAAAAGTGAGTGCTTTAAATATTAGAAAGCATATACTGTATGTATGCAGCAGGCAGCAGTAAAAATGTATGCACATTTGCAGTCAGCGGTGGAAGAACACAGCAACTGCATTTAAACCATTTGTATTGGCTACATTTTGACATAGCAAAGTCCAAAATGCCAGCAATAATCAGATTGTGAGTCTGAGAGAACTGTACCACCACTGACTAGAAGTTACAACTAAAGAAAGCAACCTGTTAGTAAAGACATGCATGTTGATGTGACTAACAGTTACTGAAGCTTGAAAAAACAAACTAAAGGAACTGGGAAGAAACTGCATTTCTCCATGTTTTGGTAATAATGTAGCCTGGATGCCAGCCAAACTTAGCCCCACCCACTCAGGAAGTTCGGTCTGGACTTGATCCGTTGCAACTATGCTCCAACCAGAGCTGTTTGGACCAATCAAATTATCAGGGCGGGCTTTATACGATGATGGACAGATGATCAACAGTAACGTAATCAACCACGTCACCAAAGAGCGCTTGGGTTGAATTTGTTTACAACAAAGATGGCTGCCGCTGGAGAATTGAGATGTGTAGATTCCGCCATCGCGTCTGTTGTAGAAGATATCGATTAATTTATCAGCTGGCCCCGATGGGGTGCATCACATACTCCGTTGCTCTGATGATTGGTTGTAGGTCCATCCAAATGAGTGCAGAGGCATTTTCTTGCCTGGTCTTCTAACAGAGTCACGTGGATCTCGGCAAATAAAACACAAACATGCAGTTACAGGGACCAGGCACACTGCTACAAAGATCAGTCATAGTTTTAAATGAAATGTCAGTTAGCACTCTGTTAACTCTCTATACACTATATAGTATGTCAATCCTGTCTCTGTTGCCTAGTTTTCCCTTTGGTGTAAAGTTTTTTTTTACCATTACATTGCGTTGTTGGCACAAAAAGTTCTGACTTTGTTGAAAGTTATCTCATGTAATATTGTAAACTCACTTTTTCTTATGACATTTTTATCTATAAGGATACACTAAATATAATACAACCTCAGTATAACACAATGTATTTCAACAGCACCACGGACTGCAGCTTCCAAAATAACAATCAGTGGAATCATGTAAATCTAAAACGGTTTTAACAAGACGTTTAGCTAAAGGTGGACATACATGTAACAAACTGGCAACAGTCTATATATGTGCACTGTATTACAGTGGCACTCATAAGTTTATGAACCCATGCTAAAGTTGACTAAAAAGAGGAATAAAAAAATCATCATTGGCATGGGGCACTTTCCATAAAATCATCTCTCAATGCAAATCAAACCAGCTATTAGGCTAACTGAAATCAAACCACGCCAATCTCTAGGTATGGTGAAGGGGATGTGAGGATGTGGGGCTATTTTAATTCCAAAGGCCAAGGGAACTTTATCAGGATGCATAGTATCCTGGATCCATGAAATAACTGGCCTTTAAAAAAATCTAAATCTGCCTGCCTCTATGGGAATTTAACATAGGGGTGTACTCACTTATGCCCCCTGTAGTTTAAGGAAGAACATTTATTTATTTATGGTACATTATTCATTCACAAAGAAAATTGGTGTCCTTAAAGGTTGGATTTTTCCTATTTTTTTTAATTAAGGCATTCAAATCAATTTCCAAAAGATTTATTTTTGTATTCCTCTTTTTAGTCAACTTTAGCATGGGTTCATAAACCTATGAGTGCCACTGTATATCATAACTGTAACAGGACTTACAATGATAAAATTTTCCATGTTCTATGAGTTCATTAGTCTATTACTTCTGGTTATCTGTTGTCAATAGTTTTCATAGGGACTATTTATTTGGTAGAAAGTAGTTTTGATTAAAACTGAGGTCTGTGCATGAGTAACGACAACCCTGAAGACATGTTGCTGTTGATTTTTGTCATTTTTGTTCAACCCTGTGAGCGCCACAAACAAATCCCATTCAACTCCATGTGTGGGCGTGGTGCTAGACATCTGACAGACAGATACCTCAAAACCTGCGCACATAAAAGAAAAACTATAGCTACGTAGATGTCAAACGGACACTTTTAGGTAACACAGCTCAGCTCACAGCTCTGCTCTGCTGTCTCTGGTGAGAGACACAAAGACATCCTGTGACCTCATTCTGCTGAGAAAAAGACAGAGAGAGGACGACAGGAGACGATGAGTAACAGTGTTTTTATCCACACTGGTTGCTTTCCATCTGTTGCGAGACCGGCTGGCACCTCCAGGAGGTTTGAAACAAACACACACACACACACACACACACACACACACACACACACACACACACACACACACACACACATACACACACACACACACAATTTTACATCATTGGTGTATGCGAAGCTTGGCGGTATGTTTTTTATTCTGTCTTTATATTCCTAAATACATGTTTTAGAGAGTATGTTTACTTATTTGAATGTATGTGACAGTGTTGTGTGTGTGTGTGTATGTTTGCCCAAACCCTGGCAGGAATATTGAAGAGAAAATAAATGACTGTGCAGAATCTGCAGCCTCCCCCTTTTACTTAGATAAAAAGCTCTGACTCAGCAGCCTTACCTCAGCTTATCTCTACACTGCTTTAATATAAGAGTACACTGGAGCCTTGCAGATAAAACATAGCTTTTTACTTTAAATTCACACTGCTTGGTTCTTTCATTATATATATTCAGTGTGTGTGTGTTTGTGTGTGTGTCAGGGCTGTAATGAGTGTGTTGGTGAACAGTAATCAAACTCAGTCTGGCAGTAGGGACAGCTGATCTCTCTTTGATGGTTAATGAGTTTCACAGTAGGTTCCGTCGATCAGTTTTGCCTAAATTAATATTAGTATATTATCTATTGTACTGATAAGAGCAATTCAAGTACAACCCTCTAACAGAGTCTGTGTAAGAACATCTTATCCGTTTGTACATCCTCAAACTTTGGTCCTTAAGGGTGAGCGCTTGGGTTATCTAGAAATAACAACACATTCTCATGAACGGGTCTATGTCATATCGTACAAAAATGTATGCACACCAAAACGTATGATATCATACGAAATTAGGAGACTGCCAGGTGGTCGGTGATGCCGGCTGGCTACGAACTCCATGACGGCGGGCGGCAGTTGCTAGTTGTTTAAGCCGCTACAGAGCTTCGTGATGCCGGTTCCAGACCTCCGTTGTATCAGCAGTAGTTGGTGATTCAGTTACCTGAAAATAGGTGACTCTGAGCCGGGTACAGAGCACCGCGAGCTGCCGGTCGTTTCGGCGGACATTACGGTTCAATTTAGTCCACAAAATATGAGCGTTTTGCAGCGACGAAAGTTAAGATTAGGGACCAAATCGACTAGTTAAGATTAGGAAAAAAACATCCTGGTTTGGATTAAAACACTCCTAAGGAACACGCATTTCCTGGGTGGAAAAAAAAGAAACGTGGAATGCTTGTGAATTACAGTGCTTATCTTTTCGTAGCTTTTTGAACGAATGGTTAATGAGAACAGGCTGAACAACAAAAAGTATATTTAGGCCGTAAACATCCATCCTATATATATTGGCTAAGCCTACAAACCTAAAGCCACTGAGGGGGCTGCTATACAGACTTAAAACAAACAACCAAACAGAATATGGCTAGTAAACTAGCTGACGCGGTCTCTCCTACATTACACCGCTCAGTTGAAATCATAGACTCCAATAGTCATCGTTGAATTTTGATGGACATTCATTGATCACAATGCTCTTCGACTCAATGTGCAAGAATCTATGTGTCCATGTTTCCATTAAGCTCCATCAACAAACATTTACACATCCACATGTAAGTTGCGCTGTGTAGCGATTTGATGCGGTCAAAAACTATTTGTGCTCCTCCGTTTAACAGCACCCCTAGTTACATGTTAAAAGGTTCCTACCTAAATAGATACCAGTCACAAGCACACTAGTGACACCAGTGGACAATTTATGTCCAACACCCAAAAAAAATTAAAATGGCTCTTACACTATAGTCACATTTAGTCACAAATGTCAATGAGTAGCTGAATAACAATATTGGTGATGCATTGCCCCCAAAATGCAATGGACACAAGTCCACATGGGTTCAAATCACACTTGTGGTAATTTATCTTTTATTCTGAGAGTTATACAACATTCTTTTTCTCAAAACTGTTCACCGTAGATCTTTTAGATACACTTTACTGAAGTGACTGGTACCAGGATGGCCGAGTGGTTAAGGCGTTGGACTTAAGATCCAATGGGCAACTGCCCTCGTGGGTTCGAGCCCCACTCCTGGTATTGTGTTTATGTTCAAGTGCAGTAACCTCCTTCTGCTATGTGTCTAATATTTAGTTGAAATTTACCCCTGTAAAATGTTTCTCCCATAAATAAACATTGATCAGAATGATCACAGACTGTAGGCAATGTATCTGTCATAATGTACAAAATATAGTAATAAACACAATAGAATAATAACTTCACAGACCATCAGAATCTCTACTTGCCAGGTCTGAATCAACTGAAGTACATTCCCAGGATAAAGCCTAGCCAAGTTTCTTCCCAAAACTATTTTGCAAAGCCACCGTTGCTGCGTCGATGAGCGACGATTGCGATTGATTTAAAAGAAAATCAAACAACCCAGAGCATTTTTTTCCCCTCCTATCATAGAAGTATGTGTGGTGTACCAGGCGTTACTGCACAGCACTGTGGAGATAGGTCTGGCAAGTTGAGACTACTATTTGCCGAACTAAATGTTTAATGTCCATGTAAATGTCAACACCGAGTTCTCAAGGGAGTACTACAGCAACTAGCAACCAGAATAACTAATTAAATGAGACAGCTAAACGCTTCTTCATTGCAGTCAGGTCAAACTAACTTGACTGTTAGGAGACGGGACAAACAACATGGTCTTGTGTGTTGAAGTGACACACTCCAACCACACATAAAGGCAGCTTCGTTTCAGAAAGAGAGAAGGAAAAGAGACGAGCGACTGTGCGTTGTGCTGGAGCTTGTTGCAGAAAACAGTTAGCAACTATAAAGTATATCACCAGGATGGCCGAGTGGTTAAGGCGTTGCACTCAAGATGCAATGGACAGTTGTCCTCGTGGGTTCAAATCCCACTCCTGGTAAAAGCTTTGATTGGACAGTAACACCATAACATAGGAGAGGAAAAGCATAGTTAAAGCTCTTCCAATCACTTGTGCTGGCTATAACTCAGCTGTTGCTATTATTGGCTGAAAACATACAGTAGAAACAAGGTTAGATGTACCCTGTGTTATCTGGGCCATTGAGAACATCCTGTATGATTAATAGACTTGATTTCTGCACTGTATTAGTCTAGCTTTGCCAGACCTTCCTACACTGCAGAGAAAGGTCTGGCTAGTCCACACAGCATTCTGGGATGGGAGAAAGACGTGCTCTGTTTTATTGGCACCAATCACATATATACAATCAGACCAATCACATTTATTTAACCAATCACAATCGTCTTGGTGCCTCTGCAAAATAGCCTCAGTAATAATGTGTTTTTTTCCTGCCATTTTTCAGAACAACCATGGAGAACTGGAACATTTTTAAGCTATAGTGCATAGTTTCTGTCTCCCCCATGAGGAATTGTAAGTAATGACAACAAAACTGTCGGCGCCTTCACATGACACAAGCCTTCCGTGATCGCGCTTCACCCCGCCCCTCCTCCACACAGTTGCTACGTAGCCAAGGAGGACACGGAGGATTAAAAAAACATGATGGACTCTTCAGAAGAGGTCATTATCTCCACTGGAGTTTCTGCGTGTGAAAGTTGCCGGACGACACCAATTTCTTAACACAGCCATACTGAGAAATCCAGAGAGAGTGGTGTAGAGCTGATAATCTTAACTAGCTTTGTAGCAACTCATTTGGCAATGGCTTGAATGTAACGGATGTTCATTATTTAAAAGAAGTTACTAAATCTTTAATGGCTGACAAGGTTGTTATTTCCCTCATTCCCCCAGTTGTTCACCTCTACAGGAAATGGACTTCTGTTGACGTTTTGATCACATTGCTTGCAATGTGAAGAACTGAAGTAAATTAAATCTGACTGTCGATTCACCCCAAACCCTGCTACAAGACTGATGGGTCAAGTCTATTAAACGCATGGCTGCTCTTATATTGTACTCATTGAATGAGGTTGCATTGCTATTACGTCTGCACAAAGACACATTAACATTAACTGCTCTGAGGTAAGAGAAGCGTATGAAAGCTGCGTCTGTAATTCCATTTTTCTTTCAACTTTATATCCCATGATCCCCAAATTTAATCAACAGAGTTACAATGAGAGCGTACAGTGGGAGCCATGATTTGTCTCTCGTTCTGTTCCACTGCAGATCTGTGCAAGAACTGAATTCTGCTGGATAATAATCTAATAAATGTAGAAACAGGACGATATTTAATTAAACCCACTGGTGCAGATTATCCTTCTCTAGTGTGTGTAGCTGTATTCATATATATATATATATATATATATATATATATATATATATATATATATATATATATATATATATATATACAAAGGTGGGTATATGAGTGTGTGTCTGCTGGTTTATAATTGTTATAATTGTTCCTTTTATTGGGCTTTGATACAAATGACTCTTACAGAGATGGAAATGGAAATTATGACAAACATCAAAGATGAACAGAAAATTGTGATATTTTCCTATCATCTTTTATAATAATGTCTTATGTTTTCGGCTCTAGCAGAATCAATGACGGTTGGTCAGTTGGTCGGACCATCTCTTTTGGTCCAAACTGAAATATCTTAACAACAGAGATTCATGGTCCCCAGAGGATGAATCCTTCTGATTTTGGTGATCCCCTAACAAATTTTCTAGCACCACCATGTAGGATTGGGCATCGAGAACCAGTTCCAACTTGGAATTGTTTCAAAAATAACGATTCCGATGGAATTGTTTGGAAAATTTGGTTTTGAATCCAATCGTCGGTTCAAAATGTAACACGCGCAATATTTGGTTTCTGTAGCAGCCGCCATATTTCCAGGCTTGTTGTGTTGCAGCCATGGAGCACAGTAAGCAGCGTTCTAGTGTGGCTTTATTTTACGTTGAAAAAGCCAGGTAAAACTGCAAACCACCATCAAAATAAAATGTTCCTCTTATCTGTAAAATAAGCACGTGACCCGTTTCAACTCTCTCTCATAGAATCGTAATCAAGAATTGATACGAACCGATATTGAAAGGAAGAATCAGAATTGGTATCAAAATAAACGATGCCCAACCCTACACACCATCTGGTTGACATTTGTTGTTGGGGTTAGGGTTATGTTGAACGTCTCAACAACTATTGGATGGATTTCCATGACATTTGGTCTACACATTCATGTTTCCCTTAGGATGACATTAGCATTTGTCATAATGGCAGTAGACTCTTAGTCTCGTTAGATTATGTTTTCCAGTTGTTCACCAATACCATTGTGCGTTAGAGAAGTGATATCCATCATCCATATTATCATTATTTTCAAGAAACCTTAAAGGTAATATGGGAAGATAGGTAGTCTGTTCATGCTTCTCTCTCTCTCTCTCTCTCTCTCTCTCTCTCTCTCTCTCTCTCTCTCTCTCACTTTGTAAGGTGTACTTCATTGTAGATGTGCGTGGAGATGGGGCATACAGTAATTTTGTTTCTGTACAAAATATCACAGTAGAGAAATAAACGGAAATGAAGGAGATGGGGAATGACATGTAACAAAGGTCCCCATTGTGGCTCATGGTCTTCAAAAGAGAAAATGTAAAGGCTTTCGTAGATGCCTAAAACCAGAATGAAAGTTGCTGTCATTAACAGAGAATGGAAAGTAATAAATTAGAAGATCTGTGGTATTACACTGATATCATCATGGTAATTCTAACTGAAACTGGCTCGAACAAAGCTGATAAATGATGAAAAAAGGCAGATACACAAGTGAGAATAGCATTTATTATTAAACAGCTGGTGAGAAAAGATGAGATTTTTTTGTTACGCTATGTAACAGGGTTATCAGTGATTATGTCACACCTCAGGTCTCCGCTGAACAATAATTCTCCCTTCCTTAATAGAAATACTGAGTGTGAGTGCAACATTTTGATTCTTTGTGCATGTTTGTTTCTTATTTTCCTGGATCTAACACTCACAACACAACGCTTCACCTCACAAATAAATTAAAGTGCCAAAAAGTCAAAGAAAAGAAAAATTACATTTCACAGATGTGTCTCATATAAAGTTGGATCACAAAACAGAGCATGACTCCAGCTATTAGTCTCTGTATCCAGTGGTAGGATGTAGGAAAATAACCACGATGGCAGAGTGGTTAAGACGAACTTCAGATCCAATGGGCATATTCCCTAGTGGGTTCAAAACTCACTCCTTGTGTATGAGGATGAGATGCGCATAGATATGATTTCCTTTAATTTCTTGCATGGTGCTACATGTATTGCTGATGGTTGTTTCACAGCCTCTCAGAAAACACTGTGGCACTTTATCAATCATTTGTCATTCAAGATAAACATGTTATGCCAACGTTACACCAAACGACTTTTCAAGTGATTCCACTGTCGCAGACTTAGGCTATTTCCAATATGGGAATAAAATCCTGAGAGTCTTACTAGAGTTGGCGTGCTCCCGTCGTCTCCATTGTTTAGTGTAAGGTCATAAAACTCAGTCCCAGTCAGCCTTTTTCCTGTCTTGGCTTTCAGACAAAATCAAACATGTTTGATATTATCCTAAGTTTGAAGTCTTGGTAGTGAAGTCAAATCACATGAACATTGTCAACAACCAATGGCTGCGCTCCCTCCAGCACCAAACAGGAAGCAGCAAAAAGCTAGAGCCAGTGTTGTTTATGGTTGCTATGGCGCTGATCGAGAGAAAGTTGCCGATTTTCAACCCTTCTGAAGTGGGTTACTGGAGCCATTCATCTGCATATATGTCACAGAGTTAAACATGTAGTGTATTGTTATATATGATTTTCGCCAAAAATGAACAGCCTTGTTTAATAGTTGTAAATGGAGCCACCCTTGGCCATATGGTGTACTGCAGATCTGATGCGTGTAGTCTCGCGTTACTTCCCTACCCGATCAGAAAAGCTGTATACTATTGATCTGGTAGGTTCAGTGTACAAAGTACTTTACCCAGTATATCAGGTTCCTAAAAGTAAATTGATGTTTAGGTTGATAACTTCGATGTATCTAATGTGTTATATTATTCCCATGCACTGTAACGATCGTACTGCATTTTGCATGTTTTGACAGAAAGTTTGTTAAAAGTTTCTTTTTGACCGTGAGTTTCTGCATACTGAGGCTAACGTGGTTAGCCGTAAACTCCGCTAGTCATGTCCATACATTTGAAGTAATATTACTCTGTGTTTATCATGTGTATATGTTTAATCTCAGTATAGTTTATGTATATGTATGAGACCACAGCGTATGTTGAGCGAGTATTCCCGAACGTTAATTAGTTGTTGTTCCATGTGTGTTAACATTCTGTCTGGCGTGCCTCGCTTGCTAGCAAGTACTGATAGTGTACAATGGGATATTGACGTAGTACATGTCGTACATGTAGTACATGTAGCCTATGTAGCCTATGTAACGCAATGCATTCTTTATATTTTGCTTGTGCAGATGCTGTAAATGTGTACACCAAAGTCTGAAGACAATGTTTTCATTTATTTTCCAAAGGTATGTTGCTCCATAAGGTAATTAGGTTTTAATGAAGTGCTGTAACTTCATGCACTTCGGCTGCAGTTATGCCATTCTACATGAGAAGTTAAAAAGTTTTGATTCAGATAATACTTTTGTATGCATTTTCTATTACTGAAAGAGTAATTAGCAGAGAAACTGTATACTTTTGATCTGATGCTGTAAATGTGTACATTCCAAAGCCTGAAGACAATGTTCTGATTTATTTTCCAAAGGAAAAATAAAAAGGAAGAAAAATTCAACATTTCGCCTTTGTCCTCCTAATGCTTGACCATCGTTCCATATACAAATCTAGTTGTAGTCTTGCAACGTGTGAGCCTGAAAGCTCTCCAGTCTTTACATATTATGACAGTCTTTAACGTTAGATGTGAGATGGTTGTCTTTAGATGCGAGATGGCGTCAGACTTTCAAAGTCTGTTCACAGTCTTGTAGTGTATAGTACGCGCAAACTAACCAAAAATATGTAATGAACGCATGGATTCAAATCCTATTGCTAGCATTTATGCCGCCTTGTGAGGTTATCTGTGCAATGACTGATGTATTCAGCCCCACAGGAGTACCAGGATGGCCGAGTGGTTAAGGCGTTGGACTTAAGATCCAATGGGCTAATGCCCTCGTGGGTTCAAACCCCACTCCTGGTATGGAAGATAGCTTTACACTGCCAGTTTCAGGAAGGAGTGTGACCCTGTTTAAGCTCGGTCAGTAAGTACTGATTCAGCAAGTACATTATGAGTCCTTCTTAATGGCACAAAATGTTCGTAACTAAGAATGTCTGGCCAACAGCAGCTTTTAGTAAGAAGTTGTGTTTTCCAGTGTAATTGGATTGTGTTGACTTGTTGGTGAGCTGATTGAATCCTTATAAAAGGGCCACCAACGAAACAACAATTAAAAGTTCATTATCAGTCTACTTCAGCAAAACATTGACGTGATGAGACAATACCTGCAGCAGCTGATTGACAATTCTATGTAAATTACTCTCAGACCAAAAACGTAGGAGTCCTAAGGTTAGGATTATGGCTGTTTGTTTTCTTTTACACTGACACACCCACCAACCAACAGAGACATAAACATATATATATATATATATATATATATATATATATATATATATATATCTCAAAAACTGCAGAAAAACTATGTAAATCTGTGCCAAATGTTTTATACTGAACACCAGGAACCCCTAAACTGCAAACATTGAGAACAATACTTATGGTTAGAACTACAAATGACTTTATCTAAGGGATACAAGCATAGGCATTTCTGCATTAATGTCTCAGGCTACATTTACATCGCTATGTTTTGGTTTAAAAACAAATATTTTCCTACGTTTCCCCCTCTCATTCCCCCTGCTCTGGCGTTTCCCCCTCTCATTCCCCCTGCTCTGGTGTTTCCCCCTGTCATTCCCCCTGCTCTGGCATTTCCCCCTCTCATTCCCCCTGCTCTGGCGTTTCCCCCTCTCATTTCCCCTGCTCTGGCGTTCCCCCCTCTCATTCCCCCTGCTCTGGTGTTTCCCCCTGTCATTCCCCCTGCTCTGGCATTTCCCCCTCTCATTCCCCCTGCTCTGGCGTTTCCCCCTGTCATTTCCCCTGCTCTGGCGTTTCCCCCTCTCATTCCCCCTGCTCTGGCGTTTCCCCCTCTCATTCCCCCTGCTCTGGTGTTTCCCCCTCTCATTCCCCCTGCTCTGGCGTTTCCCCCTGTCATTTCCCCTGCTCTGGCGTTTCCAAGCCCCTAAACCGGAGACATTTGAAAACACTTGTGTGCACGGAGATCACTTTTGGCTCAAAACGCCACTTAAAGGAGAATTCTGGCAATGTTTACGTTAATCTTGATCGCTATAGCTATGCGAGTACTTTCAATAGAAAAAACCCCGACCTGAATCGGTCCTAGCAAACAGGAGTTGCTGCAGCTACGTGTACAAACTTCCACTGAGATAAAACGGCAGTTGTTGGGGCAAGTTTTAAAGTGCCTTTTTTCCTCTTAACAGACACACAATGCAATTAATATGTTTGCCACATGAACAGGGCCCTTACATGACAACAAGATGCGTTTTCAACTCAGACATTGTTTAAATTCACATACCCTGTCTTGATCCTGCCGGTGGGTAGCTTGGCCTGTTAGCTGCTAACTGCTAGCTGCTAGCTGTTAGCTGCTATCTGCCGTCCATGATAAGTGTGTTCAGCCAGGCTTTTGTGAAAATCATCACGCAGCAGTTCCATGTGTATTTGTAGCTCATCCATTTTGTGTGTGACCGATCTGGTGTTGTGTAGGGGGCTTGTCAGTGTCGATCTGTGTGGTAGTTCCCTTAGCCGGGCAAGCAGCTTTCGTCCCTGCCTTCCTCGCCTCCCGCAGTCGACAAAAATCCCCCGAGCGCCCGGTGGTCTGGTGGATGTCCTCCAGAGGACAGATCATGCCTTCGCGGCGAAAAATCGTAGTTAATTTCCCCCTCAAAAATAGGTAATTGAGCACTGTAGTGGTTATGACCATATCAGTGACTATGTAACTACATGGAAATAAATGATGTATGTGGCTTGCACAGTAATAGCGTGACTGAAGCCTAGCTGTAGCCTCGCGCTGTGTGCAGATCGGAGTGTAGTGTGTGAAGAGTGAGGAGCAGAGGTGTTCACGAGGGAAGAAGCTTGGAGTAACGTAACTATGAGAATATAGCAGATATACAACACACGGAAGAGCCTTTTGAGTTTGATGGTCGTCCTTATTTATTCGAACCCGAGTATACAGACGGAGAACTAGCCTCACAAGAGTTGGAAAGAAGGAGACAGACAGAGGAGCAACAGGCAGATGAAGCAGCTGCTCCAAGCGCAAGCTGAATCTAGCCTTCGGTAACGCTATTACTGTGCAAGCCACAGACATTGCATTTTGTGTCTGTTAAGAGCCACAAAGGCACTCTAAAACTTGCCCCGACAACTGCCATTTTAGCTCAGTGGAAGCTTGTACACGTAGCTGCAGCTACTCCAGTTTGCTAGGACCGATCCTGGTCGGGTTTTTTTCGAAAGTACTCGCCTAGCTATAGCGATCAAGATTAACAAAAAAATTGGCCGGAAATTCTCCTTTAAAACCAAAACGTAGCAATGTAAATCTATCCTCAGAAATGGCAGAGAGGGTAACATGATTCCATGGGAGACCAGTGAGATGGGTTTTTGGGGGGTTCTGACCTGTCAATGATGCCACACATGTCGATCTGGAGGTGGCTGTAATTTCCCAGCAGTCTTTGCTGCACCTTCATTAGGTCCACTGGCTGGTTGTCCACACTGAGTAGACGCATGCAGCCCTGGAAAATGTTGAAGGGGTTTTTACATTCCTGACTGTCCTCTTCAGCAGGACAACCTGAGGTGGGACGCAAAGAAGAAGTTAGCACAACAACAGAAAGACTGTGCAGGGAGAGACATGACAGCAGGGATATAACACAGCGATGGGCTTTAAGCAGAAGTCAAGAGAGCTATAGTATTATGGACACTATTCATAGAATTGGAAGGTGCATCAGAGCAAATGTGGAATACAACGCACTGTGCTGGTTACTTTGGGTTTAGGTAATGGTAGGGATGTGACAATACACTCAGCCCGTGACTTTGTAAGTTGACAATACCATTTTCATGATTTTTGTTAACAGAATGAGCTGCAGACAAATGTCTGAAAAATATTCCTTTGTTTCTATAAACTATGCAAAACGACAGATGTGTCGGCCTAGCAAAAGTGACACTGAGATTGTACTTTATCTTAAATAACAAAAATGAAAGAGAAAGATAAAAAGAATCCCTTAAAAAATAAATAAAGTAAGAATGATGTTTGAAGTCAAAAAAGTGACATCTTAAGTACATTATGCCTTGGGACGCTTAAAAACTGAATCACTTTTTCTTTATCTCAACCGAAAAAGTGAGATATCTTTATTTTCTTTATTACTTACCGGACGCCCAATGTCACCTTACAGTGGATAAAACGCATAGTTACATCTGTAGGTAATGGCTGAAAACACATCATTTAATGTTAATGTGAATTCAAATAAATGTCCTGTATTTTACCACACAGAGAGCTGAGTTGTGATTTGTGTATTTTCAAGTGGCTGGAATAATGAAAATAGAGGCCAAGCAAATGAATATGGCTAATTTGTTTTCACAGTAGTCAATTTAATGTGGAAAAGGAGCTAGTGTAAATGTGTCTGTGCAGTATGATAAAAAAAAACTAAGGCAATAAATAACATCCTGGACTGCAACACGGCTGAGCAAAGAGAGGAGAAAAGAGATGAGATTTAAGAAAAGGAGGCAGCGAGGAAGCAAGTGGAGAAAGAAACATATGGAGAGAAAAGGAAAAAAGACTGGAAAGACTGAAGAGAGGACAGAAAACAGGAGGAGAAAGATGAGAGAGAAAGAGAGGGACAGCATATACAAGGACAGAGTAGAGAGAGAAATGAGAGGAGAATTAAGAGAGAAAGAGAGAGAGAGAGAGAGAGAGAGAGAGAGAGAGAGAGAGAGAGAGAGAGAGAGAGAGAGAGAGAGAGAGAGAGAGAGAGGGGAAAGGAAAAGCAGACATAACTTTCATTATAAGACAGCCAGGAGCTAAACACACAACAATACAGTGAGTGTTGATGACTCCAACTGTACAGTACAATATAGAAAAATGTTTTAATTACTAATACACATCTTTCAGGACAAATATGACAAGCTTACTGATTACTGTGTTTACTGCAACTATAGTTTTCATTTTAAAGTTGTAGTCTGAAAAGATAGTAGTTGTTTTGTATATGAATAGAGACACAGTTTGAACTAAATGTACTGTTGAATAAAATAACATAAAACATTCAGGTGGGTAATATTAACTGTCGAATCGTAATTTTATTGAAATCGCAATATGGTCTAGTGCAATTTCCAAATCGCCAGGGGGAGGGGGAGGAGTGCAATATTTGTTAAAGGCTAAATCTGTGTCAAACCATTCTAAAAGAAATCCAGAGAGAGTTGTGTGGAGCTGAGTCTTAATTAGCTTTGTAGAAACTCATCTGGCAATGGCTTGAATGTAACGGATGTTCATTAATATGAAAAAGTAATGCACTAAAGCTTTAATTCAAAATTGAAATATTGCTGAACTAACACAGACCTAGTGCAACTGTATTTGAATGACATCATTATCACGTGTAGCAAAAACTCCTCTTGAATACTGATTTATGCTCTGTTTCAGTTTGGTGCAGCAGCTCAGCGACTGCCACCTTCAACAGTTTGACACCTTTGACATGATTCGATTTGACTCTTACCACCGAAGAAGATGTGATTTCCTGCGGTGACGGAGTGGCTGGCATGAGCGACACCTCCTCCTTCTTCATCCACGGCAATGGTCACGTGACCTCGCCTGGAGTTCAGCTCCACCTCATGCCACTGACCGTCGTTCAGAGCTGAACCTGGGAAAACAGGTCATAATTATTATTCTATGCATTTTCACTCATATAGCATTTTACAATGGTTACAAAAAGAGTGAAAGGAAAGACTGGATTGAAAATGGATTAGGGGTTAGGGGTGACGTGTAAGGAGGTTGAGGTTAAGATTAGCTATAGGTAGGGTGAAAGGCATTTTTAAGCTTTTAGGCATTGGTAACAAGAGGTACGGGGTTAGAAATTAATCTTATAGGCAGTTAAGGGGCTGTGTGGAGGATCTACGTAGAGCTTATGCCGTAGCCTACATAAGTGGCCTGAAGATTATACTTGTGCTTTGGTGTGTGCGTCAATCTCTTTAAAGGAACACGCCGACTTATTGGGACTTTAGCTTATTCACCGTATCCCCCAGAGTTAGATAAGTCCATACATACCCTTCTCACGGATCCTGAAGGTAATCATTTCCAACTAGCCTACTGCTCCGAATAAGTGAGAAAATAACACCAACATGTTCCTATTTACATGTTGTGATTTGTATAGTCACAGAGTGTACAAATAACAAGGTCACATGAGACACAGCCATCTTCTAACTGTATACAAACTGGGAACTATATTCTCAGAAAGGCGAAGCACTGCTACTTCTGCTACTTGGGCGGAGTGATATGCTTGCAGCACCTGAGAAGCCCCGAGCAGAGAGTAGAAATGCTTCGCCTTTCTGAGAATATAGTTCCCAGTTTATATAGAGTTAGAAGATGGCTGTGTCTCATGTGACCTTGTTATTTGTACATGCTGTGACTCTACAAATCACAACATGTAAATAGGAAAATGTTGGCGTTGTTTTGTCACTTATTGGGAGCAGTAGGCTAGATGGAGCCGGTTACCTCCAAGATCTGTGCTAAGCTAGGCTAGCGGTGGAGCCGTCGGAAAAAAGTTACAACACGCACGGAGATGAGAAGGGTATGTATGGACTTATCTAACTCTGGGGGATACGGTGAATAAGACAAAGTCCCAATAAGTCGGCGTGTTCCTTTAAGAGAATAGTGTGGTAGAGTGAGTGAGAGTGTGACGGCAATTAGCTTCGGAGCGAGTAGCGACTCTAAAGTCATAGTGAGAGAAACAAAGTGTCTCCCCTGTTCTTTCTGACCACGGTGGGAGATCTGGAGCAGAAGTTAACCCTCTCTTTGATTTCATGTTGTTTAGGAGAAGGAGAACCAGGAAATGAGTCGGGGGGAAATGTAACTCTACCAAGCCACGGCTGAGCGACGTGCGTCGCCGCTACGTGTAGTTAAATTTTTCAAGAGGTGTACGTCAGGCTATGGCCTAGGGTCCGGCCTAGGGTCCGGCCTAGGGTCTGGCGTAGGGTCCGGTGTAGGTCCGTGTCTCCACGTTAATACGTACGAATCCACTCGATTTAATGCAAAAGCATAAATCAGCCTTTATACTTGTGTGCTGGTGTCCATGTTGTTCTAGCGAATCTCTTTAAGAGAATAGCAGGGCTGGAACGTGTGTGTGTGTGTGGGGAGTGTGTGGTACAGCGAGTGTGAGCGTGACGGGGGTTAGCTTCGGAGCGAGTACCGATTCCCCTGTGCGTTCTGACCCTGGGGGAAAAAGTTAACCCTCTCCTTGATTCCATGTTGTTTATGGAAGAGAACCAGGAAATGAGTCGGCCAAGCCAAGCCACGGCTGAGCTGAACAAACACAGTTGTCGCTATCTGCGTCGCCGCGACGTGTAGTTACATTTTTTGAGAGGTGCACGGTAGGCTATGGCGTAGGGTCCGCATCTCCACGTACCACGGTGTCAATTTAACGCAGAAACATAAATTGACCTGTAGACTGACCTCTAGTGAGTTCCAGCAGCGCTCTGCCAGCCTTATGGATCTGTAGCCGCAGTCTGGCCTCACTCAGGTACAGCCAGACCACGCCCCCTTCCTGAGGCAGCTCAAAGGTGAGCAGAAGCCCCGCCTTGTTCCACGTCCTGAACTGGAACCCAACGGACACGCCCCCGGACGAGGACGCCCCCGCCGCCCCCGGCAACTGGAGGAAGCTCTGGGGGCCGGGGAACGTCACGGCGACGGAAAGCGACTCAGCACACGAAAAGGTCACATTGCCCTGAGAGAGATAGATGCAGAGTGGAGAGAGAGAGAGAGAGAGAGAGAGAGAAATAGAGAGAGAGAGAGAGAGAGAGAGAGAGAGAGAAAGAGAGAGAGAGAGAGAGAGAGAGAGAGAGAGAGAGAAGAGGCGGCACAGAAACATGATTACTGGAGAGATTAAAAACAACATCAAACATGAATATTAATCAGTTGCAGAGGGCGTGCCGATGTGTGACCTCTGTCGCTATCATCTCATCAGCAAGTCTCCTCTAAACTGAAAAATACCGATGTCAGCCAATTCAGAGGTGTGGAGGGAGCTGGGTATGTGTGTGAATGGGGACTATATAGACTTCTCCGTTGCGGCCCATTGTTTTGAGTAGTGATAATGACAACAGGTCCGTTGCTAAGGCTGCAGCAGTAATATATTACAGTCCCAGCTCTTTGCTGGCAATATCATCCCACTATCTTTATAATGCTCCAGAAACACAGATGACATCTAAAAGCCCTTTGTAGAGCTGTTAATGTGATATATGGACGTACATGGTGGAGGATGCTGCACCACTGCAAAAGATAAAAGCAAAAAGTGCACTATAAAATCCCCCTAAAGCCATTCACTAACTCACGCGCGGCACACCCAAAATCCCCCTCACACCCTTACACACACATACATCATTTAAGGCTCTACTTCATTTTGTTATCATACCTTTAAAAACAGCCAAAAGTGGTCTCTATATTAAAAAGGACTATAGCTAATAGTCTCTAATAGATATTCAGCCATGCATGTGATTCTCTGAATCTTTTTCTATCTTGGCTTCTCCACTCTCCGGTCCTTTACTGTAATGAGAGGCCATTTATTAAAAAACGGTTGCTCTCTACTGAGCTGGGTCCACTTACTGTCGCTGTAGAAACATCTAAAGGTCCTAATGGAGAAGACAAGGAAGCGTGACTGAAAGTCTCCTCTCTTTTGACCTCTCATGACTCACTGTACTCGTCAGTCGCTAACCACTAGCAGCTCATTAGCAACATTAGCCACATGATTTCTCTCTGGTGCTCTAAGATGGCTGATGTATGAACACACCTGCATGTAAGAAATACACACACAGGGCTGGGCAATATATAACTACTACTGTATATTGATATCATGATATGAGACTAGATATCGTCTTAGATTTTGGATATCGTAATATGGCAAAACTGTGGAGTCTTAGCCAAGGGGATAAGCGAGCATCCGGAAAGTGTACTTCCTATGGGGAGATTGTAGGCTAACAAGCCATCACCTCCCATTAGCATTCCATTGCCTTCCATTCATTTTGGCTTCACTTTGACAGCGAATAAGTTTACATCTGAAGTGTTTAAAGACTTTATTTGTCCATAGTTTATTTCTAAAGAAACACGACAATGTATTAAAGGCTCCATTACCTTGTATCTCATATTATAGCTCCGTAGCAGCCATTTTTGTAAAAATAGGCTAACGATTGTGTCATAACCACGCGACTTTCTGTCGCACAGTAGAGAAATTACCGTACAGTACAGGAGAAGCTCGCAGGCAATCGGGGGGGACGTGGAGGCATACAGTCAAGGGAGAAGCCCATAAAGAGTCCATGAAAAGCATCAGAACTAAATATTTCAGCAATGCTTTGATGGATTGGAAATACTTCGGTATGTGGCAAGTGAATTCATATGAAGTAACAAGATTGGGAATGATTGAGATTTCTCTTGGCACAGCTACCAGAAGACTTCCAACTTTCAGACAGGTTGCTCACGGCACATCTACGTCTTCAAGCTCAGTTGGAGGCTGCTCAGTAACGCTCAGCCGTCACCGGAAAAGTGCTTCTAATATCCTTCACTGGTCTCCGTGGAAGTCTATGGCGTTGCTGTGTCCATTTATTTATTTTACTGTCTATGGTCTTAGCCTTTGTCCTTATGGTGTTTGTTAGCACCTCTAGTAATAGTCACACACAACACAAAGCACAATCTTTTATAAGCTGTTGCAGGGCCAAAAATAGCCTGCAGATTGTATTTGAGGTGGCACAGCAGCAGCTATTGATGCTGCATTCTCTCCCGGATAAAAACACTCCGAGCCCAGAGAGTCTGAGAGGCGGAACATCAAAGCTCTGTGCTTTCCCCCAAATGAAATCATCATTGTCACTTTAGAGGAATAAATAACACCTCTATGTTGTGCCACAAAATATTTGTAGGCTAGGATTTCCCATGGACCTACCCTTTTGAGCTAATCTTGTAACTGATCAATACTGTTATACATCTGAAGAGGGTATGTTCAGTGTTGATTTTTGCCATTTAGGCTCTGACTAGGGGAGGGGGAAAAAATCGATACAGCAAAGCATCGCAATATTTTCCGTGGCAATACTGTATCGATACATGGGCACCAAGAATTGATCTTTTATTGTAGAAGTTGCACATGAGAATATAACTTTTTAGTACTGAAATAATTCAATAATTTGCTTTTTCAGTCCACTAGATCGTAAGATGAACAAACTAGGGGAGAAATGTATCTCTTTAGATAAAACTATTAACTATATAACTAGTATTGTGATAATATCATATTGTGATCAACCCCTAGCTCTGACCTATTCACTCCCAAGAAGCGTATAAACAAAGTGGAACATTTGCAAGTGACTATGAGCAGGGCTTCAAAATATTTCAATACCGGTACCGATACCAATACCGTGACTTTGATACCGGTTCTGAATGACACTTTTTTTCTATACCAATTTTATGAAATCCATTATTTTTAAATAAATCAATTACAACATTACACATTACGGCACAAATCTTTTTATTTATTTTTCCAGCTCTAGGTGAGCCGTCTCTATGGTAAAGTAGAGTTTTTCCTGCGTGTCTCTAAGACGTGTAATGTTAGACAGCCAATCACAGACATTATTAGATCTTGGTAGAAGCATGCTGCATGCTTATTGGCTCACTGACTCTGATGAGATTTGCTCCTTAGGGATAGAAATTTGTTACAGAATGACGAGGCATTTTTGATACTCGATACTTTAGGTGAAATTTGGTCGGTCCCTAAAAAGTTTTGAATTCAGTAACCAGCCCTAGGCAATAAGCTGTCACCACAAAGGAAAGAACATGCACCAGTAGCGGGTGTTCATGGTAAAAGTGTACTTACCACTACAGTAACGTGGTGGTCTTTGTGTTTAGCTAAGTCTATCAGGTTGAGTTCGTTGAAGAGCAGGTTTTCAAGGCAGCCATGGAAGTTCCTCTTGGAGACTTCTGGTTTCTGAGAGCTCTGGACTGCCCCGGCACTCAGCTGTATGGGGACGGAAACAAATATCTGCTGTGAAAATGAATACATACATTGTTGGAATGTACATTTAAATAAGTACTATACTTAAGTGCAAATATGAGGTGCTTGTACTTTACTTGAGTCTTTTCTTTTCATGCCACTTTCTGCTTCTACCCCGCTACATCTCAGAGAGAAATATTGTACTTTAGTTTCTCCACTCCATTTCTACAAGTCCAGCTGAAATAATTAGACTATTAAACACACAACTGTTTGGATCCTTTACACTTTGTAAAATGGGAGGATTTTTCTGCATGGAGTACTTTTACTTTTAATACTTTAAGTACATTTTCCTGATGACTACTTTTTACATAGTAACATTTTCAATGCAGGACTTATACTTGTAACAGAGTATTTTTTACAGTGTGGTATTAGCACTTTCACTTAAGTAAAGGATCTGAATATTTCTTCCACACAAGGTCGATGCCAGGATTTTTTAGGTGGGGTTACATAGGGGGGGCCAATAATCAGTCAGGGGGGCCCTGGTGGGGGGGCCAGGTGGGGGCATTTCATCAGAATAAAGCATAGAAAATCTGCTTAGAAATATGGGACATATTGGAAAGGATAGAAAAACCCAATGCTATTCTGATAAATAAAACATAAAAAAAATTGTATATCCAATACAATACACATTTTCTATAGGCCCAGTCTGCCAAATAAAAAAACAAAAAAACAATTCCAGTGCTGGTTCCATGGTATCAGAATTTTGGATAGTCGTCATGGAAACATTAATTGGTCATGTAACAAGGGCTGGGAAAAATGGTAGGCAGCCAAGTGACGGTGCTCCCCCTTGTTGCCCCGCCCCTGCTCTCACCACTGCATAGGTATATATTATGTTTATGCAGGTGTGTTTCTGTGTCAACGCGTTCTCACTCCGAACTTGTAAAATACAGTCGTTTGGACAGTGGCTGTCAGTGTCTGAAGCGACGAAAAAGGCGCCCTTCAGTGCGTTTGTATAACATACCGGGGAAAGCAGCAGCTAAATAGGGTTTAGAGAGTAGTATGTAAGTGGGAAATACCACGTAGGGAGGTTGGTTAGGGTGGTGGATGGGTCAAACACAGGACTTTCACCCAGGAGACCGGGGATCGTGTCACGTTTCCTAAAGTCGCTTTCGTTCCGTTATTGCCGTATGTCACGGAAGCGTAAACCCACCCATGACCTTTTCCTAAACTCAACCATCCCGTTCCCGCGTGTCACAGAAATGTAAGCCCACCCATGACCTTTTCCTTAACATAACTGCGTCAAAAGGGACGCCAATCGTCCTGACCAAGCGTTATATGATGCTAAAGGAGACTTTTAGCGTCAATTAGAACGCCAAAGGCACCTGACCAAGTTTCCATATTTTACGAGATGGGAGTGAGAACCTGTTGTCTGTGTCAACAGAACCCCCACCCCTCCCCACACACACACACATACACACACACACACACACACACACACACACACACACACACACACACACACACCTGCTGGATGTCCCAGTGGCTGAACTCTGCAGGCATCTGAACCCTCTCTGTGTGTTTGTCTACGGTGAGGTTGAGGTGAGAGCTGCGCCGCTCCAGCGCTACATGGTGCCAATGCTGATCATCTAACAGGCTGCCGAGGGAAGCCAAGAGCTGGGGGTCAGAGGATGAAGTCCTACCTGGAAGAGAGGAAGAGGAGGAGGAGGAGGAGGAGGAGGAGAACGGGGTAGATAGGATTTAAGACGAGGAATGTTAGGGTTATCAAAAATCATTTATTTCCACTCTCCTTTTCTCACCTCTGTGCATTCAAAAATAAATATTTTTTTTACCTGAATGTTGATAAAGGAGGAGGAGCAACACAAAAGAGCAGGTGGGGGGGAAGAGGGAGGTGACAAAGACGAGATAGCAAAGAAGGAAAGGGAGGATGAGGATTGGATAGAGGAGGGACGTGAGAGGGTTGAGTTGGTAAAGGAAGGTGGGAGTGAAAGAGTGAGTAGTAAGAAAAACGGGAGGGAAAATAATTGAGAAGAGGGCATACAGGAGGATAATAAGAAGGAGACGAGGAGGAGGAAGATGGGGAGATAGCCAGGTGACAGGAAGTAAGGAGGAAGGGAAGGAAAGAGTAAAGAGGAAGGGGCAGAAACAGGGAGGATGAAGAGGTGGATATGGTGAGGAGGAGGACGGAATCAGTCAAATAAAAGGAAGAAGATAAGAGGAGCGAAGACACAGATGTCAACGGATGAAAAGAAAAGGAAGGGGGGGTTGGGAGAGGATAAGGCAGACAGACACAAAGAGATCGTTTTTGAAGACTAATCACAAAGTGAGAAATGGAAAATACAGACACAGACTCTCAGTCTTTTAATCAACACATCACCACTGTTTAATTTGCAAAGTCTGAACTTAACATTACAAAAGAAGAACCGTATGCATTAAAGATAAAATCAAACTTCATTTGTTTTCTTGGAGTTGTGAGAGTGTTTTTTCAATGTTATGAAGTCTGATATTCTGGTTAAAAGTAAATGGACTGTATTTAAATAGCACTTTTCTAGTCTTAACGACTACTCAAAGCGCTTTTACATATTACAGGCACCATTCACCATTCACACACACATTCACACACTGGTGGCCGAGGCTGCCGTACAAGGTGCCAGCTGCTCATCAGATAAACATTCACACACATTCTAACTCCGATGGTGCAGCATCGGGAGCAATTCAGGGTTCAGTGGCTGCATCTCATAACCCTCTTTTGATAGCTCCTCGACTGAACCGGAAGTTGTTCTGTCCCTCCTCGGTGAAGGCCGCCTTAAAGCTCTTATTTCTGCCCGGAGGACCGAGGAGCGAGCACCAAGGAGAGATCATCGAGGAGTTATAGGCGAGGAAACACGAGAGCAGCCTATCTGGAAGCCGTGCAGCTGAAGGAGTTACTAACTTTGCCCAAACAGCTGACGAAAAAGAAAGGACGTCTCATCCCTCTTACTCACATTTGCTTGTTTCCTCTCTCCCATGATTTCATGAGGTGCTTCTCATGTCGCTTAAATTGCCTCCTCGACTCCACTGCTTGCCTCCCTTCCTCGCGTCTTAGCCCCTCCCACCGAGGAGGCACGGGAGAGACGTGAGGAAATCATGGGAGGAGAGAGACAACGAGCAAATGTGTTTTAGAGGAATGAGACGTCGTTTCCTCTGAAGCGTCACGTTAATTCATTCGAAAAGCTGTTTGGGCACAGTTAGCAACTCCTTCAGCTGCACGGCTTCCAGGAAGGCTGCTCTCTGTATCCTCGCCTATAGCTCCTCAATGATCTCTCCTCGATGCTCCCTCCTCGATCCTCGGGACAGAAATAAGAGTTCTGAGACGGCCTTCACCGAGGAGGGAAAGAACAACTTCCGGTAGAGCAGAGGACTGAGGAGTGAAGGAGCTATCAAATAAGTGCCATGAGATGCAGCTCTTGTGTCTCTCCCGTGCCTCTTCGCTGGGAGGGACTAAGATGCGAGGAAGGGAGGCAAGTAGAGGACTCGAGGAGGCAATTTAAGGGTTATGAGATGCAACCAGTGGCTTGAGCAAGGACACAACATGGGACTGCAGGTTCAGAGATCGAACCCCCAACCTTCCAATTGATAGGCGACTGCTCGACCACCTGAGCCACAGCCGCGTAGTGTGTTATTCTGGTTATTTAATTTGCAGCTTTGCTTCTACTAAATATAACTAATCTATTTTATTTTCATGTATGTTGTTTTCTCCTTTCCTATCTTTAGTGATGTGATGTGACAGTCTGGTGTTTGTCCTCTCATTATCTGACCTGCAGGTCTGCTTCTTTCTAACAACCTGACCTGGTGTCATGGGAGCGCACGCCTGATGACAGCCACAACACACCAGCCTCCATGCTGTGTCTAAATATTTCACTGTTCTCAGTTTCCCAGAGGGGAGCACGCCGAGGTCGGCCTCTCTCTCATCTCATTAGTGACTGCAGGGTATCTGCATACTGGGCCAAATGTGTGATAATGCTTAAAAACTGGAGAGGAACCATAGTTCATAGTAAGACGTCATCAATGATTGATGAGCACCAGCAAGTCAAAATAAATGGATTCTGCCCACCAAAAGTACTGGAAGAGAAACTTTGAAGCTGAATACAGTCAGACATTAAAAATGTATTAGCTATTCTTTAGGGAGAGACAAATCCAACTTCAAAGAGAGAAACAGAGACAGTTTGGAAGATGATGGACAAATGTATTTGAGATATTTCAGCCTATTTTGTGAGCGGATTTATTCGTCTGCAGCTTGGATAAAAAAAAGATACTTCATCCAAAAGAGAGAAAGTTAGGATGTAGACCATAAATAACAGGGGAAGTCTGTCCCGTCAACACATTTATTTTTTGATTACAGTCTGAACCAGTGGAGAGAGAGACAGAGAGATCAATATGAGAGGAACAATGGCAAGACTCCAACAGAAATCAGATGTTGGAGGTGGAGAAGAGAGGGAGAGGACCTTAGGATTGAGGGTTTCATTGAATGGAGGATTTGATTATTGGCTAAATGACTGGAAAGAGAAATCAGCTACTATCAGCTAGCTGCCTGTCCCCTGAACACACTGTAAAAAAACATCTCCTCACTATCTGCTGGCTGCCTGTCCCCTGAACACACTATAAAAAACATCTCCTCTCTATCTGCTAGCTGCCTGTCCCCTGAACACACTGTAAAAAACCTCTCCTCTCTATCTGCTAGCTGCCTGTCCCCTGAACACACTGTAAAAAAACATCTCCTCACTATCTGCTAGCTGCCTGTCCCCTGAACACACTGTAAAAACATCTCCTCACTATCTGCTAGCTGCCTGTCCCCTGAACACACTGTAAAAAAACGCGGTCTCTGTAGACAGCCCAGGCTCCACAAACGCCAACAAAAACAAACTGGCCAACCTGCACCACCAAACATAACAAACAGCGTTCAAGCCAATAACCGACAAGAAGGATTTGGGGGTGGGGGTTGGGGGGTTAGTGCGCAGAAGCACAGAAGGGAGGGGGAGGGGACGGGATGAGGAGGAGGGAGGGACGAGCTAGCCTCGAGTTGTTTGAAAATACTTTGAACGTCAACAAGAAGTGCCGTCACCCAACATCGCTTAGAGCACCTTTAAGAGGAACTAATTACTGTAAACTAGGTGTTATAGATATAAATTAAGCATGATTCTGCATCTGCGTAGCTTATTTCTCACCTCAAATACAAGACATTCAAGAACTGGGTCTCAATAACCTAGAAATTTGACATTTTGCAAACAGTGGCCTGTTTTTTTCTGAATATTGGAATCAAAGACAGAGCAGCAGAGTAAACTGTGCATTTGGGCTTTGCAAAATGACATCTGTCTGAAGCAAATTCATCCCATGCCTTGCTAGACAGCAATGAGAGAAGAGAAGGAAGTGTCCCTGGACGCTGTCAGGTCGATTTTCCAAACCTAGCATTCATTTTTGAATAATGAACTTTAATGGAATGTGTTGAACTATGTGCCCACGAGTAAGACAGTAAACTGTTAGTAGAGCTGCACAGTGGTCAGCATACACAGCCAATGGTTGTGTTGGTTTGGTTGTACAGGCAGGTGGCAGACAATCAGAATCACAATCAGAAAAGGATTTATTGCAAAGTAAGTAACGCAAGAGATTTGCCTTGGTGGTTGGTGCACACACAAACATAAACATACTAAACATTATTTATGAAATAAACAGTAAATGCAGAAACAAATATGTACAATATAGCTGTTTAACATTAAGGAAATAAATCAAACCTGGGAAACGACTGCAGTGAATGATGGGCAGCACCAGTTTGTGTTCAAAGGTGCACTATGCGTTCCTGCATGGTCACTTCTGTTGACGTTCCAAGTCAATTCAAAACAAAACAGAGCAAACTCTCCCCTCCCCCCATGTTTCCGTAACTGTCATGACTAACTGACTAACTGTCACTAACCCCCACCCCCTCCCCGAACCATCTTGTCGGTGATTGGCTGGAGTGTTTTGTTGTATTTTGGTGCCTATCCTGTGCCTCTAGTGTTTGTTTGACGTTTACGACCCCTGTGTTGTATCCCGAGACCGGGCTTTTTCACGGTGTGTTCAGGGGGCAGGCAGCTAGCAGATCAAGGAGAGATGCCTACGATTTGAGACAAAAATGAAATCACGCTGAAACCATGCAGGAACTCATAGTGCACCTTTAAATCACAAGAAGGATAGAGAAGGATAAGTCTGTTCAATTCTGCTGAAGAACGGAAAAGAAAATGAAGCCCCCCCCCGCGGTAAAAAAAAGTAACTAAGTACCTTTTACTCTGAGTTAATTGTAAATGTACCTGTTACTTTTACTTGAGTAAATCTTTATTCAGGTAATTTCACTTGTACTTAAGTAAAAGTTCATTCAAGTTCATTCAATAGTACTTTTACTTAAGTAGAATTTCTTTATACTCTTCCCACCCCCGGACATTGTGCAAAAAGTTTAGGATATATACGTGGAATGTGCAATGGGCAGATACATAGTCCAGGATTTGGGTTAATGCAAAGTGTAGTGTCTAGGGATGGGGGGGAAGGTTAAGAGCCAATGTCAGCAGGGGTCTGGGGCCTTGTTAATAAAAAAAGTTTTGGACTGAGTCTAAAAACTACATCATAGTCTGTGCATAACGCTTTACTTCATCATTCTGCACATGTCTTCAAGGCAGAATCACCTCCTTGCATCTTGTCTGCTATTATATTACCGCCGCTCAAAATCTGATTATGGAGAGAGACACTGACAGCTCTTATCAGAAAACAGGCTGGTATAATCATTTCAGCTATTGACTCTCATAAAGCACCATGCCTGTCACACATTCAGCCCAAATCAGAAGCACTGTAACGATCCACAGCTTTGGGGCACAGAGTGAGACGTTTGTTTGGAGGATTTTTGCCGCCTCAGAAGTTTTCCTATTTATTTTGAAGCAAAGAGTAATAAAGGTGAAGTAAGGCAGTTTGCGAGATACCATCATCCACATTTCTGTTGTTTGAACGCAGATAGTCAATTCTGCATCATAAGCCAAACTGTAGACACAAGATAACAAAATGAGGACAGTCCAATTCGCAGCATTTGCAGTATCTTCCTCTGTGTCAAACAGAAGAAATTATCATGAAGAATCATTATGTAGTTGCAGCACATTCTCACTCCCTGCGCATCAGAAAGCGACGCTTGGTAAGGTACTTTTGGCGTTTGTTACTGATGCAAAAAGTCTCCTTTAGCGTCTAGCCCTTTGGCTTCACTATGTGACGCTCTCGGGACTCGCGTCTAGCCCTTTAGCGTCATATTTTATATCTTGGCGTCACTTTTGATGCTCTGGGTCTGGACGTACGTTTAACTGACATGAGGCACAAGAACGGAAAAAGATGGTGGGTGGGGTTCCAAAATGTATGTTTCAGTGACGCAGGACACGAACCCCGCTCTCCTGGGAGAAAGTCCTTTGTTGTTTGACCCATCCACCACCTCAACCCACCTCCCTACGTGGATTTTCGGTCTTACATCCTACTCTCTACTGTTGTCCCTCTTAATACTACATCATACAGACGCTAAAGGGTGATTTTTGCATCGTATCTGAAACTGACAGCCACGTCAGTATATGACAAGTTGGGAGTGAGAACGGGTTGGTACTTCACAAAAGTAAATGAAAGTAGAGATATTGACTTAGATTATGTAAGACTAGCATTCAGTACAAGTGTTAATTCCACTATACTGTACCTACCTGCTCACTATAAAGCCAGAAAAGTCACATCATGCATCAGCCAAATAGTGACAACAGCCAAATATCTGGTTTCTCTGAGTTTAAACCCAGCATCTTTTAATCAGCATTTTCAATTGGTACTTAAGAATTGTACTTTTATCGTATTTATTGGGGTGCAGGATTACCTCGTAATGCAGAATCCACTGATTATTACGCTGCAGTGGAGCAAAGTAAGTGACTGTAACGTATGAGGGAAGAATTGTTTCACCATGTGGAACTAAGTAGTCAGCAAACATACGATCTCTTAAAGCACTGAAGCTTTCTATGCAGGCAATTATGTTCAAAATGGGTGATTTCAGTAATGAAAAACACCAATTATGATCTGCGTAGAAGTGCCTTAGTTGCCTTCTGATATATTCACCAAATCTATATGCTGACTTTTCACTGAAATGAGTCTTGGAATGTCTTTGAGATTATGATTCAAGCATCAATACAAAGCTTTAGCTGCAATACATTATCATTGTTTGCCTACAAGCTCCAGTATCAAGTGTAATATCACTACTTGATGTTCTGAAATATGTTAAACAAAAGCACTCTAAAAGGTACGCTGTGCAAATGAAAAAAAAGAAAGAAAGAGCAACACTGACAAAAATCATAACTCCTGAAAGCTGAAAAAAATATAATATAAATAAAATATAATTATTATTATATTTTATTATTAATTATAATAAAAAATATTCCCCATGCAGGACAAAGAAAATAGTTCCCTAAGGAGAGTGGGAGTGTTTGTAGTGCTATATCTGAAGGAAGATTTATCTACCGTTGGTTTTTCTAAATATTAGTGTTGTTTCCTCGGTTATCCAGGTCAGAGTGGCTGCCACTCAGTGTTGCCTCATAAAGTGAAGTGCATCTGCTCCGAGGGGGTTCAGACCTGGAGGTCTGTTAGTGTTAACAGAGCAGAGTGGACCATGATGAGCCCAAGGTCAACGCACACACAGCAGATGACCTAATTCACACAATCTGTAACCTAAGCATACGTATGTAGAGAGAGGGAGAGAGAGATAGGAGATGGAAGGTGAAATAAAGTGGAAAATATGAGACAGAAAGTCGAAGGACACTGAACTGAAAAAGGCTTAGGGATACTTTTGAAAGAAAAAACACAAGAGGAAAAAACATATTCAAAAGACAGAGATACATAACAATGAAGGACGAAAGAGGAAAACGGAAAAGATGTCCGATGGGGAGTATCAAAGGGGCGTGTGTGTGTGTGTTCGTGTGTGTCTGCGTGCGTGTGTGTATTTCAGAGACAGAGGGAGCTGAAAAAGGCAAATGGTCTCTTCTGATGTGGAGAAAATATAGCAATGGGAGGTCTGCGGAGACACACCAAGACAAACAACAGTAATGACAACAGAAGAGGAGAGGAGGAGGAAAACAGAGGCAAAGAGTCATGTAACAAATGCAGAAATATATAAATATAAGAAGAACAGAGGAAGAGGAGAAGAAGAAGTAGAAGAGAGGCTGTCTGTTGTTTTTCAGTGTTGGTCTGAGCTCCTCTCACTCTCTCTGTTATCATTTAAATGGATTTCCTCTCACTGAGCTGCAGTCTCTCTTTATTAGAATGCAGACTTAATTTAACATGACACCGTTCTTAGGGCCATATCTTGCACCCGCCGCAGTGCAAAGCCCAACGCAAGTGTCTTTGCTAGTTTAAGACCGACGCAGTTGTCAGTTCCCCATCCCGCGTCGTTTAAATAGCAAATGCACCTGCGCCCATCTGTGCACCCATGGTCTGGTCTTACAGGGAGGTGTGTTCAGGTGCATTCTGGGCGTATTGCTATCTTGAGGCAGCGGGAAGTGATCGTCCCATTGACCAACAAAAACCTGGTCTAAAGTCAATAATGCAGCATTTCATTGTTATTTTAACAGCAAATTAGTAAAATGTGTCTAGGCTTATGCACAGCGCGCACACTATGCTTGTTACACACACAGCACACAAATTTGCCATCATAATAGCAATGCTATAGGGAATGGGAGATGACACTCTGATTGGTTTATTGCATGTAACGCCCAAAACACACCTATGAATTAATGAAGACACCATGCGCACGGACCCTTTTTTCCGCTGTCAAACTAGCAAAAGTGGATTTGGACACGCCCTAAACGCACCTGCGCCATGCGGTTCCCGCCGTGCGCTTAGATCGTCAACATAGCCCTTAAAGTAACACGCCGACTTATTGGGACTTTAGCTTACTCACAGTAACCCCCAGAGTTAGACAAGTCGATACATACCGTTCTCATCTCCTTGCGTGTTGTAACTCTATCTAACGCCCCCAGCGCTAGCTAAGCCTAGCACAGATCCTGGAGGTAACCGGCTCCAACTAGCCTACTGCTCCAAATAAGTGACAAAATAACACCAACATTTTCCTGTTTACATGTTGTGATTTGTATAGTCACAGGATGTACAAATAACAAGGTCACTATGCTTTTACTATCTAGTAATTGTTGAATCTATTACTCCAACTCTGAGTGAACTCCAGGCGAACTCTCTCCTCACCACAGGGCTTCAGGTGCTGCTAGCAAATCACTCCGCCCAAGTAACAGAAGTAGCAGTGCTTTGCCTTCTGAGAATATAGTTCCCAGTTTGTATATGGTTAGAAGACGGCTGTGTCTCATGTGACCTTGTTATTTGTACACCCTGTACGACATGTAAACCTGTTGGCGTTATTTTGTCACTTATTGGGAGCAGTAGGCTAGTTGGAACCAGTTACCTCCAGGATCTGTGCTAGGCTAAGCTAGCGCTGGGGGCGTCAGACAGCGTTACAACACGCACGGAGATGAGAAGGGTATGTATGGACTTATCTAACTCTGGGGGATACGGGGAATAAGACAAAGTCCCAATACGTCGCGTGTTCCTTTAAAGTGGAACTGTCGTTCTAAAAGACGACAGAATGTGTTTGAAGGGGAACAGTCTTCACTTAAATTACAGGTGAGTTAGTGAAGTGTTTTTCTGGAAGGTGACAGTTCAAGTTGAGCCACTTGTTACGGTGAAAAAGACGTTCCTAAGATGTCTGGGTCTTATTGTAAAGTACATTTTTTACTTTCACTTTCTTTAAAAGACTTTCTTTAAGAATGTGTCATCGTCTTTTTCTTCAGGTGAAGTTTTTCTCCAAGTTTACATGCTGTGAGAGGAGACGGAGGCGAAAGAGAAGGGATGGAGGAGAATTTGGAGTCGGATTGATGAAAGGTAGGATAGACATATGAGAGAGGAATGGATGGAGGAAGATACAGGTGCTGGGATGATGAGCATTTGAAATATATATCCAAGCGGGGGACAGAAGGAGAGATAAAGAGAAAGCAGGGGATAGGAAAATACTTTTGGCAAGGAGAAATGGAGAGCGGGTGCCCTGCCAAGTGCGTTTGGAGCGTGCCAAACACACTTTTAGGGCTGCAGGTATCGTTATCGTATGGTACAGCAATATGACTCCTTATCCTCCGAAATATTAAGCTGTAAGCTACATAAAGCTGATGACTTATGATATCAAGACATGTTTAACTACGGCTGGGTATTGTTTAAAAAAAATTCAATACCGGTACCGATACCAATACTGTGTCTTTGATACCGGTTCCTAAACAATACTTTTTTCGATACCAATTTTATCAAACAAAAACAAATTACAATATTTCAGCACAAATCTTTTTATTTATTTTTCAGCTCCTTCTACGTGAGCCCCGTCTCTATGGTAACGTAGAGCTATTCCTGCGTGTCTCTACGACTTGTAATTTTAGACAGCCAATCACAGACATTATTAGATCTTGGTAGAAGCATGCTGCATGCTGATTGGCTCACTGACACTGATGAGATTTACTCCTTGGTGTTGAAATTGAGTATTGAATGACAAGGCTTTTTTTTTTTTATGCTTGATACTTTAGAGGCAAAAAGTATTGAACTCGGTACCCAGCCCTACACTCTTTTCGTAATTTCGTGGCTAGGCTTCCTTGGCGCACGTGTGGCACACTTGCTGGAATCAGAAAGAAGGAATAGGTGGATGCATTAGAGGCTGTTGCAATCATGGCTTATTACATTCACCGCTGTCACCCCCTTGATGAGCTCTCCCCGTCATGACAGTTTGGGTGAGAAAGATGGAGCGTCCAGCCGGTGTTTAGGATGGACACACGGGGTGAAAGACTGGCAGGAACAGGCTGTCCTGAGGGAGCTACTGTATAAGCGGAGCGAGAAGTTTTAAGTGATTCACAATTATTCTCGGAGCTGTGTGACCTGTTTTCAACACCTCGGGGGAATCTGAGGTCCTTTAGAACAGTCTGATAAAAATGTAACCAGCAGATCTGCCGCATGCATTTGGCTTGACAGTGACATCATCACTCCAGAGATGCAGAGGGAACACCTGCTGCCTTCAGATGGCACCAGTGCAAAGTAAAAGCCTTACAGTAATAATGACAGCAGACAACGTGAGTAGGGATAGACCGATTATGGGCCCTGACTGATTATCTGGCTGTTATTTGGCAGTTTGCAGATGATCTGTATCAGCGTTTTATTTACCTGATAACGGATACAGTTAATGGATTAAAAAGTGTTCTACTTTGGCTTGGCTACAGCTCTGTGTCTGTCCCTCTGCTTCAGTTTCTCTCACCACTGAGTCTGACTTAATGCCCCCCCCGCCCCCACAACATTATCTGACTCGCTCTTACTGGGGATTATGTTCAACTTTCTCATTTATAAAATAATTGCTTAATGAATTTAAACAAAGTTTTGTGTTGGAGTATGTAACCGAAAAAATCGTAATTTTGACCTAACCCTTGTGTTCCCGTCTTCTTCCCGTCGACCATGCAATGTTTTCTTTTTCTGGGTCAAAATTTAAAATTCAAACTTATTTTTAAAGTTTTGGTCGACTTTTCGACACTTTTGTCGCTTTACCTGATGTTTTTGTCACTTTTTCCAATGTTTTTGTCGATTTATTTCTGCGTTTTTTAAAATATTTTTGTGTTTTTTTCCCACGTTTTTGAAGCTTTTTCCAACATCTTTGTCACCTTTTTCAACATTCTTTTATGAATTTATTTTCAAATGCTATAAAATTGAATAAAACACCCAAATTCAATGAAAGTAGTGAACTGATCATTTATTTTACCTGTGAAGAGCGTCATATGGAACCATCATGTTATTTTCTTTGACAATTTGGTTAAAAAAAAATAAAAATTCTGATATAGAAACTTTTTGAAAACGGGTCAGATTTGACCCGAGGACAACAGGAGGGTTAAAGATTCGGTTCCAAAAATCTGTTTCATTAACTACTAACAATCGGATCGGCCTTGAAAAACCAGTATCGATCGGTCCCTAGTAGGTGAGCGTTGATATTTACGATAAAAAGAACCCTTCCCCTGGCCTGCATGCTATTACAGCAAAAACTACCCAAAACAACCAAATATGGTGATTCTGGTCTAAAATCAATGGTATTTCCTTATTGCTAAATCCGGTTGCAATATATTATGATTAGGTCATTAATATAAGCCGCGGCGTCTGTACTGATCCTGAAGCAACGTGATTCCTTGAAAACAAACACTATTTCTCAAAGTTGTTTCTCGTCATTTTGTGAATTTGTTTTCTTGTAAATTTACCACTTTAATCTCAGAAAAGTTTTTTCTCGTAAATGTAAGAATATTGCCCCCCTCTTCTGGCTCCATAGTTTTTTTTCTTTCTTACAATGGCCCTAATATGCCGTCGCACATTATAGGTGTAAATGCAGAACATATTTTTTATTCAACTGTGGCTCATTGGCAATTATTCTTACTTTAAGGTTAGGTCTTATGTTATTTGATCTTATTTACCTTGATTCATCTTTTTCTATTTTAGTCAGTCTGCTGTCCTTTGCCCTTAACTCTTTTTACTTGATTCAAAGAGCTTGCATAAGAATTCATATGTGCATGGACTGTTTGGTGTATGCACAAATGGCAAAAAAAAAAATCTTAATATGTTGAAGGCACGCAAGTTTCACTTTAACCCTTTTGTGTCATCTGGTGGATGTTTTGGCAGCGAGGGGAGCGAGGAGCTCCGTGCACTGGCAGCGTGGAAGTAGGTGGACGCCGTTTATCTGTATGTACTACTATCCGCAAAATCTACTTTCCAATTATTCACTTTTACTGCATTCAAGATATCATCTTTCAAGAGAAAATCACGATGCATCAAAGAATCGTTTTTTCGCCCCTACCCGTAATGGATGCATGGAGAAAATATTTCAGCAGCCAGATGGGGTTCCTGATGAGAGGTGAGCCATATGGTGATGATTCAGCATGGTAGCCTGACAAGCTCTGGTTTAACCCTGTTTACACACACACACACACACACACACACACACACACACACACACACACCTCCCTCTGCACCGATTGTAAGTTGTGCATCAAGTGCGGCAGAGTCCAGCCCTAACACATGCTACAGTGAACGGAGACCATCCATCATAGCTGCAACTACAGAGAAATGTTAAACTTCAACATTCCGCATATTGATAGCTGTGTTGTAATTCTGATTGAACATTAGGCTCTAAATTACATTCAGACAGAGAGCAGCAGAGGGGGGAGCCAAGATTTAAACCAATCAGGCGGCAGCGTGCGTGTCGTCCATCTTACCCAACCACAACCGATCTAAAGTTAGCTCAGAGGGGTTTATATTGCCCTCCAACGTATACAGATGTTCTACAGAGAACAATATCTCTCCTTGCTGATCAAACTGTTCTAGCTGAAGCTTTTTTTACTGGAAATCACAAACAAGTAGTGGTTATTAAATACCTGCAGGGTGATTCAGATGGAAATGGTATGTTCCCCTGTCAGAGGATATGTGTTGTGTTATGTGCGTTTTTGGTGTATTTCTTACATTGTGAGACATTATTATTGAACATTTTAGCTATTCCCTCAAAAGACAAAACATCTGAAACATGTACAGTATCTCTTACTTATCTATTTTGCTTTACAGTCTTCATATAACTAAGACTAGTGTGAAGCATAGGGGGAACGTCTTTAAAGTCTTCAACAGCCGCTAATTGTTAAATTTGTAATTTTAAGCATTACAAATGTTTTCTCAGATTTTTGTGTTATACTCCACTTAGTCTCGCATCGCTAGACCTTCCTCCACAGCGCTGCGGAGGAAGGTCTGGCTAGTCCACACAGCATTCCAGGATGGGAGAAAAACATGCTCTGGTTATTTTATTTCTTTAAACCCATCACAATCGTCTTGGGCGATGCCAAGCTCCGGACGGAGCCACTGTGCCTCTGCAAAATAGCCTCAGGAAGGAACTTGTTTTGGTGGAACATGTGTACTTTCAAAAGTAGTTTTAGTCGTGCGCGAGAAAACTCAGATTGGACAGATAGTCTAGCTAGCTGTCTGGATTTACCCTGCAGAGATCTGAGGAGCAGTTAACCATAGTCCTCACAAATCCACCAGAGGTTAGAACGCCAACACAAAGAAAGAGGAAGGTGACGGGACATCCGGCGGCACCGGAACGATCCCGTTATTGAAACGTCATTGTTATAGACTATCTTCCACTGTACTTTGCAGTAGTATGTGTGACAGGATGTCAGTGCCCTAAAGTATTTGTGGACAGTGGATATGAGTATGTATCTGGTGTGTTGTACCTTGTCTGAGCAGCAGCAGTAGCTTCCCTCTCTCGAACTCCAGACTGAGGCCGAGTCCTCCCTCTCCATCTGCTTGCAGCAGTGTCCCAGAATTCCTCAGGGTTTTAAACTTGAGAGAAACGGCCTCTCTGGACGCGCGCCTCGGCCCGGGACTCAACCTGTACACCAGACGGCTGCTGCCGCCGTCCAGACTCACCACATCAGAGGCTGGAAGACAAAACAGACACAGAGGAGTCACATACTTTCCGTTACATTCAAACCATTATCAAATGAGTTTCTACAAAGCTAATTAAGACTATCAGCTCCACACAACTCTCTCTGGATTTCTCAGTGTGACCGTGTTCAGAAGATTGTGGCGTCCGGTGACTTTCCCACGCAGAAACTCCAGTGAAGGCAATGACCTCTTCTGAAGAGTCCATCATGTTTTTTTAATCCTCCGTGTCCTCCTTGGCTACAAGCAACTAGGTGGAGGGGGGGGGGGGCTTGTATCATGTGGACGCGCCAACAGTGTTGTTCCTCATGGGTGCGACAGAAACTGCGCACTATAGCTTTAAGTCCACCATTGTGCGCTATAGAGTTGCTGTTAATTTCATTTCAGAATCTTCAAATATGATTGATGTTTTTGTCGTTAAAACACAAAATCACCAACAACTGGATAGAATTTCTCCCTGCTGTTGTGATATTGTGGAAGCAGCATGAGGATCACTTTTCATCAGTAAATTTCACCTCAGGGTCTTGCTTGCTCGCTGAGGATTTGCAGGTGAGGTAAACTGCGTGTGTGCGTTGAGTGTGCAGGCTTTAAAGCACGTGTCAAACTCAAGGCCATCGGCCGAACCCGGCCAGCGTATAAATTCAGGTTCACAATAAATTTTGCACCGTCTTGTTGTTCGCCATACCAAAAAGACGGGAAACTGTAAAAAAAATAATTAAAAAACGTTGCAAAAAACATCAAATAAAAAAGAAAGTGACAAAAACGTCTGAGAAAGCCACAATAGTCATAAAAAAGCAACAAAAATGACAAAAAAAAATTATATGTCAATAAAGTCTACATGTCTGGCCCTTGATGTGATTCTCTTTTCCAGTGTGGCCCTTAAAGGAAAATGCCTGCTTTATAGAATGGACTGTAAATACTGAATTAAAAAGCAGTAGCTGAGTTCAGCATCCATTTCCTTTTCAGCCATTCAACTAATTTGTCTTACTGAATGTTTCTTTAATGAACTTGGCAACTCTTTGCCTCCTTGACGCCAGGACTCGCACACAATCACACAGCAGCCACTGTGCTTGCAGTAATGCTCTTATTGGATTGTACAGTGTATTTCCTGCTGATTACAGAGCAGCAAGACGAAGCTCCAGTCATCCTGAGTGTGTATTAAAGCTGGAAACATTACTCTAAGTCTAATCTTCTACTCAATATACTAACAAGCCATTCCAATTAAGTCCTACATGACATTTCGTCCAGAATATTACGTTAACCTTAAAGACGCTACTCGTCACACGGGCCAATTTTGCTGACACCTGTGCGCAATTTCACAGTAGGCTAACCCTCTTGAGCAAATTCCCTCCTCTAACAAATACTGTATACGGAATGAATGTTTCCAATAGGGAAGCTATCTGCTCTATCAAATGAGATTACATTTGTGTGTGTGTGTTGGTTAGAATAACACTGGTAACACTTTACGGTAAGGGTACATGAATTATCATGAATTCATGCATGAATTAATTGATGTAGGCTATGTATTATTATGCATTATGTAATCAATGATTTATGTGCTACTGCATTCCTTAACATCCCATACATCACCAGGAATTGACGTGTTCATAGTCTGTCATTCATATGACCTCATACATGAACAACACAACTAAAGCATTAGGTACGTGGGCACATCATTATGAATTATTAAGCATGATCATGATTATTTATCTTTCTGCAAAAGAATGTGGTCATCACTGCGCAAATTCTGATTTGAACACAACTTGTGCATAATGATGTAGCCACCTTACCTAATGCTTTAGTTGATGTGTTCATGCATGAGGTCGTGAATGAGAGGCTATGAACTCATGTCAATTCCTGATGATTCATAAGATATAAAGAAATGAAGTGATGCACAAATCATGAATTAATTCATGCATTAATTCATAATTCATGTAACCTTACCGTAAAGTCTTACCATAACTTTAGTTCAAGCCTGTGGCAGCAGTTCCAAATAATTCATTTAGTGCCACGCAATGAAAAATACATTTTCTAGTTCAGTGGGTGCATTTTCCAAAAGAATGCTTTAATTCTGAAAAATAAAGTTGGTCCACCACGTAACTCACTCAATGTCTTTTAATATTATTTCTTAGATATGTAGGCTAAATACGAAGACAATTCATGAATATTAACTGAGATACCCCATTATGTTGTGAGCAGTAGGCCTACGTGTGCTGTTGGCAAAATTGTGTCTAATCTGTGTGTGTCTATGTCTGACCTGGGCTGGCACATGTTCACGTTAAAAAGCGTGTGCGTGCACGAGCACTACGGTCACGCGCAAAGTGTCCCGGTTTTAGTTCCGGGAAATATTGTCACCCTATACCCTATATCACAACCTTTAAGTTTAGGCACCGAAACGACTAGTTAAGTTTCTCAAGATCCTGGTTTTTATTAAAACACTTCCAAGGAACACACATTTCCTGAGTGACAGTCTTTTGTTTCACCCGGGAAGTGACCTCCACTCCCTGGCTTCAAAGTCCTGTGTGTTATCACTGGCCCATCCACTCCCATACCACCTCCCTACGCGGCCAGCCACGGTCTGATACAGCAGCACTCAATGTGGTGCACACAGCAACAAAAAAAAAACGTGGAAATCATTTGAATCCCAGTACTCATCTTTAGCTTTTCGAATGTCAAATCCTTCAGCATAAAAGCTTCATCTCTATACATGTTTACTGACCAGAAAAGAACAATTTGGCACAAAAACTGCAAAACGTCTATATTAAAAAACTCTTCATGACCTTAACTTTGCCCTCATCAACATGTACTTTTTGGTTTAACATTTTTTTTTTTTTATTGTGCATGTATGACTGACAGCAGTGGTGTTATGTCTGTGCTGTTTGTTCAGTTTGCATCGCCGATGTTGCGTTTTTTTTTCCGTTTTTATAGATTTGATTGATTAAGCGTGAAATGTCTGCCGAGACAAGTCATGAAATGTTTTGTTGAGTTGCCTCAATTACAGATTATTACCCACAATACAATTGTCCCACTGTGGTAAACTGTTTGCTGCTAACAGCTATATTTCAGCTCCCTTTCACTATATTACATTTGTTTTTCCTCTGAGGATTCTGCTGTGCATGCCACATTAGTTCAGGAACGCCGAGATAGGAAAACAACACGTCTCCTCTGCCAACCGTCACGCTGGCTGATAAACATATTACACTAATATATCTGCCGTCGCCTTAAATAACTTGAGAATTTCCAGACCACCACAGGGTATTTATCAAAATCCATCTTTTAAATGTTTCTCATAATCCATCTTCTTCCAGAGGGGACAGCAGAAAACAGCAGTTATACAGTAAGGGACAAAAAAACATCTTTCCACTTGGTGAAGGAATATGATGAATTAGTGCCAGTTCCAGTGTTATGTTGCCTCAACATAGTCTGGACCTCTACATGTATCAAGCATTTAGAGCTTTCAGGTATTGGGTGTTGGGCACCTTTTAGGCCACATGAGTGCAGGGAACACTAACATGCGGGTATCGAGTGGTAAAGCAATATGACTCCTTATCCTCCGAAATATTAAGCTGTAGGCTACATGAAGCTGATGACTTATGAAATCAAGACATGTTTTTACTATGGCTGGGTATCGTTCAAAAAAGAAATGTAATACCGGTACCGATACCAATACCGTGACTTTGATACCGGCTCCTAAACAATACTTTTTTTCGATACCAATTTTATAAAACAAAAAGAAATTACAACATTCCACATTAGGGCACACATCTTTTTATTTATTTTTCAGCTCCTTCTACGTGAGCCGTCTCTGTGTAACGTAGAGTTTTTCCGGCATGTTTCTACGACGTGTAACGTTAGACAGCCAATCACAGACATTATTAGATCTTGGTAGAAGCATGCTGCATGCTGATTGGCTCACTGACACTGATGAGATTTACTCTTTAGGTATTGAAATTGGGTATTGAATGACAAGGTATTTTTCGATACTTTAGAGGCATTTCTGGCGGTGCCTAAAAAGTATTGAATTCGGTACCCAGCCCCAGTTTTCACTTAACTTACTGTGATAATTGTGTTGATGCTACGTGTCGTATGTTTGATTTTTTTACAGTAAATGAACGAACATCTATCAACGCGTATGTATGTTGTATCATGACAGTTGCAGAAATTCTTTTATTTTTAAAGCTACCAGTCTGACTACAGCCTCACAGATGGAAGGAGAAACAGAATAAAACACACTTCATACCAGTTCATATGGAAATCACGTTTACACATTAATATTTAGTGTTTGATAAATGTATTTGAGTATGTTTGTAAATGTGTGGAGTTTTTAATAAGTGTGGTGTCCTTTATGAGGGACAATAATACAGTGAACTAACATTTACAAAGACACAGCAGGGAGTTTATCCTGAGAGGACAAAATATTACAAACACCTGCTTCTTCAACTGAGCTGTGAAGAAGATGAAGAGGAGTCATTTGGCGTTTGGCGTCCTTTGTGTCTGTGGGAAATCACAAGCAATTTAATTGCTGTGATGTGTAATGAGTGCTTCTTTTTTTTTTAACCAAATTAATTGTGCCGCATATTGATTGCTGAGATGTTGACTCTCTCTGATTACTCAGTTGTAGTAATTTGCCATTGTTAAATCCTCCATACAAAGTAAATTTCCCTGGAGAAGAATAAACAAACTCAGCAGGTCATTTAGATGAAACCAGTGCAACCAGTGTTCACAGTCTTACATCTCCAGAGAGTCCAGTCAGTCCAATTAAGACTAGAGAGAACTACGGAGGGCCCTGTTTTGAAGGAGACATGCCTTTTTACATTTTGTTAAATTGAGACCAGGTTCTACTCATGCACTGGGCCCATTCACAGGATGAAATATACACAGTACACCCACAATATCCAAAGAACACCTTCGGATGCACCGAATCCAGGATTCAGCTTCAGATCCAGCTGATTATTGGGCTTTTTGACGGGGTTGGGTTTCTGCCAAACCTTAGAATTTTTTACCACCGAACCGAACTCTACGCTTGCTCTACGCTGGGCGACGTAATGACGGCGCCGTTGATTACGGGAAGGTGTTTACGTAGGTGGAGCGTTCAATGCAGTAGGCTGTGAGAAAGTGGAAATGGAACTGGTGATCAGAAAAAGTGTTGTTGGGCAGTACTTTCAGTCAAAAGAAGGCCATTCAACTCCAGCTACATGTTCAATCTGCAATGCTGATTTGTCTGGTGGTGGCGAGGACCCTAAACAATACACGACATCACCGCTGTTACAACATCTGGTCTGAAACATCCGAAAGAATACGAGTTGTGCATGAAGGAATCTACAGACAGCAGCCAGAATGCAACAACTTCATTGTACTTTCTGTGCTGTTGTTCTGTATTTGCCTTTGTAATCTGACTTGACGAAATTGAAAATGAGGGTCGCCCCTCAATGATCTCTCCAGGATCAATAGAGGTTGAATGAATGAGTGAATACAACACAAGAAAGAGCCAGCAGCACTTCCACTCCTTTGTCTGCGAGAACATCAAGGCTTACTATAAGGACATCCGTAGGTCTCCAGCCGGAGTCCGATCCTCCCGCTGGGGTTCCAGTCCAGAGGAATGAGGCGGAGGAAGCGAGCGATCGCCGGCTGCTGCAGTTTGTACTGAACCACGTTGTCTGCATTACTGTTCCCTGGAAAAGACTGAAAACACACACACACACACACACACACGCAAGGACTTGTTCATCATCTTTCTGAGTAAGTGTTACCTGGAAAAATATACAGTGTAGAGTTCAGCACAACTTTTCTGCAGCTGGTTTTAGTTCTAATCAAACCAGACTTTGTTGAATATAGATATATATATATAAGAAAATTATTTAAACTTTAATTTAAACAAAGGCGTTGTTTACAGATCATTAAATAACCTAAAATATAACTAGAACTGAAAGCAGTTATGACGGGGTCCAAGCCTCCCGGCGTGAGTCGGTAAATATCAAGAGGTGTGAGCCGCAAGGTCTGTGGTACATTGCCATTGCTAATTACCCATTAACATTGATTGAGTAAAAGGGCCAAAACTGGTCTACGTTGACAGCATTTATTTTGGAGTTTGTGTTTTCAAATTTGTTTGGGTGTAATTTGTGCAATCTTCATCCGATAAAAATTCTTTTGATAAAGTTTTGTCAGGTCGGTCTGGAGATGCTACATACCAAGATTCATGCAGATTGGTCACACGGTCTAGGAGGAGTTTGAAAAAGTAGGTTTACAATAAATCGCAATTTTTCGTGCGTAAAAGTATAGGCAGAAATGGCCGTGGCCTATATCAGGAGATTCAGCTGAATTCAGGGAACGCGTGGATACGTGTATTTTTAATTTGCAATGTACGGTTTGGGTGTTTTGGCCAAACGCGTATCTCTGCTATAGGGATCTGGACCAGTCCTGAAAATGGCACCCCCTCCCTCCCCCCTCCCACCATGTACGGTTTAGACTGTAGCGGGACTTTTAGGCGGAGAAAAATAATAAGGAACCGTAGGAAAACAATAGGGTTCCACAGCTCTGCCCAGCCCCCTCAGGCTGGGACCCCTAAAAAACTAACGAAACTGTCTCAGTCTACTGGAAAAATTAGCAACCAAACACAACGGTGTGATGGCTCATCTTTCGTCAGGGAACTATGTCATTTCATGTCATCCATCTGAAAAAAATGCTGCTCTTTATGAAAGCCAGGCAAAAGAAAGATGAACTGAAAGAAACGTACAAGGTGAACTTATCTTGACTGAGTAGGTCTAAAATGTTGACTTTTAAACTCATCATTTCATTTTTATCATCAAGCATGGCTAACTTTTGTCTTTAAATATTTTTCTTTTACTGGTGGAAATGGGCTTCCATACATCCCTCATTTCAACCATCAGCTGACACAATATATTATTATATACCCAAAATGTTTCACATTGGAGATGTGTATTTCTTCAGATCACCACCCCTTGGAGAGTTTTTAACTTTCTCAATGCCTAGTACCTTAGCCGGAGGATCTGCATAGTAAATGGTTTTACTTTTTTTTTTTTTATTGCTAAATGACACTGGAAGAAATCCTCTTACGACAGGCTCCACGTGTGATTCATTAAACGTTCGTATCACACCAATCAGAGGAATGGTCGTACATTGATAAATGCAGCGGCTGGAAACGATCGTAATCTAAATATTATGCCCCAATATATTCTCGGTTTTGAGGCCTCGCCCCTACAATTTACGACACGGCGAGACATAATCCGGCTAAGAAGCGGCACTTTTCAGAGGTGGAGATTGTTATGCAGAATTTGTGGTGTTTTAACAACGTCATGCTACTTACACTTTTCTTCTGACTCTCAGTCCCAACAGTCATTATTCACATGGCCACAAGAACACGGTCATTTTAAGTGTTAGATGAATAAATGACAAAAAAGAAAGGAGGACAAAAGAAAGGAGGAGATACAGTAAAGAGTATCAAAGGGAAATGACCGAGGGACAAAATGAAAGGAAAAGAAAATCACATGGTGAGAGTAAGAGGGAGTTAAGCAGCAGGAAATGAGGAGAGGAAATAAAAGGGAGAGAGAGGAAATTTGAGAAGAATGGGAAAAAGTTGAAAAAGATGGCCACTCGTGTCCTCACCCCCAGCCCTCCAGACAGGAGGAAACAAATCGAAAAAGAGGAAAGCGACTATAAAGACAAGATGGATTGCTATATTTCCAAGCACCCACAGGCTTCTGGAAGAAGAAAAAAAAAAGACCAAGAGAAAGAGGAGAAGAGAAAACAGCATATTTCTTCCCTGGTCTTCAGGCCTCTAAGCTGAAAGCAGAAGAAAAGTAGAAAATATGTTGTGGTTGATCCAGCAGCTCTGCCTTCAACTTTCTCCTCTGACAGACTCGGTAAGCTCGGCCGAAGAGTGCACATAAGTTCGGAAACGCTTTGAAATGTGACTGGTATCGTGCTCAGTTTAATGTAGAGTGTCAGATCAACATGTTTTTAAGCTGTGAGAAGTTGTTCCCTGCTCTCCCTCGGTGCTCAGATTAGCTGGATTCCCTCCATGTGAGGAAATTGCCTCGGTATGACTTCTAATCAAAAGCTTCTCTCTGCGCAGCTGGAACAAATATGGCTTTACGCTCGATAAATGTCCATGCTCACAGTGTGTAATACCCACACGTTGTATAAGGCTCACTTTGGGTGAACTGCCTCTCTGTGCTAGCCTCGCTTTGCCGGACCTTCCTCCACAGCGCTGCGGAGGAGGGTCTGGCTAGTCCACATAGCATTCCGGGATGGGAAAAATGGCTCTGGTTTATTGGCATTTCTTTAAACTAATCGCAATCGTCTTGGGTGGCGCTAAGCTCCGAAAGGGGGAACGGTGCCTCTGCAAAATAGCCTCTGGAAGGAACTTGTTTTGGTGGAACGTGTGTACGTTCAAAAGTAGTTTTAGTCGTGCAACAGAAAACTCAGATTAGACAGACAGTCTAGCTAGCTGTCTGGATTTACCCTTCAGAGATCTGAGGAGCAGTTAACCATAGTCCTCACAAATCCACCCGGTTTAGAACGCCAACACAAAGAAAGCGGAAGGTAACGGACATCGGTCGAAAAAACATACATCCGGGGGAATTTCCTGCGGCACTGGAACTATCCCAGAAATGAAACGTCGTCGATATAGACTACTCCGTGCTGACAGGATTCTTCACTGGGTTTGCTTTCTACACAAACAGAACTACTTAGTATCCCTGTGTCTGCATACTGAACCATGTAGCATCACCACAGTGGGACAAATACAAGGCCAACGTGAGACTTGTGCGACGGGAGAATACTGAAAAAGAGTGCTGTGTACCAGGAGGTGGGAGGTGATGCCTCGCTGCCTCTGCTGTCCGTCTCAGTGATTCCTTCACAAATCAGCTCTACACAGAATAGCTGAGCTTATTCACTTTCACCGCTAAGGGCCATGTTTCTGCCATGTTCTTACTCGTGATCAGTTGTGGGAAAAGTTCTAAAATGACTTGCTAATGGAGAAACACCATTGCTAAACATTATACTCAGGTAAAAGTAAAGCTGTTAGTGTGACAAGACAATCTTGTCAAGAAAAATGTTTGGACTGTTGGATTTATTGGATGTAATCATTACTGTGCAACTAAACCTGAGTAAACACTTAATAGTTGGGTGAGGAGTATATTGAGACTGGGTACGTGGGATAACAGCACATTCTCACTCCCAGAGCGTCAAAAAGCGACGCTTGGTCAGGTGCCTTTGGAGTTTGTTACTGTAGAAAAAGTCTCCTTTAACATCTAGCCCTTTGGCGTCACTTCTTGACGCTCTGGGTCGGGGAGTACTGACTGACATGCGGCACAAGAACGGGACAGTTAGGTTTAGGAAAAAATCCTGGGTGGGGTTACAAAATGTATGTTTCAGTGATACGTGGGACAAGAACGGGACATGAACCTCAGCCTCTTGGGTGAAAGTCCTGTGTTGTTTGACTCATTCACCACCCCAACCAACCTCCTTACGAATATTTTCGGTCTTTCATACTATTCTCTACCGTTGTCGCACTTAAAGGACAAATCCGGCGCAAAATGAACCTAGGGATCCATAACACATGGGTACCGAGTCGACCGTTCTCTGGGATGTGTTTTCATGCTAACAGAATGTGACCAGTTTTAGCACAAACCGCTAATTAGCTTATAACGCTAATTGTTGGGGAACGGGTAAAGTAAAATGAAATCGCTATTTCTATACCACTAACAAGGCTCAAAATAGCACCACACTTCCACGGTAGCATAATGAGGGTCCCTACATGTAAACCGAAGCATTGAGAATTTTGTAAGTGTACAGACAGTTTATTAAAAATATAGTTTATAAAGACTGTTCACGTACACAGGCAGGCGCCATCTTGGGAAAACAGTCATGACCAGTGGAACGACAGACGCTGTGCAACCAGTAACCAGTAACATAGCCCAAACACGGAGTTCATCGTCCGACTGATTGTGACTGTTTTCCCAAGATTGGTGCCTGCCTGTATACATGAACGGTACAGTCTTTATAATCTATCTTTTTAATAAACTGTCTGTACACTTACAACGTTCTCAATGCTTCGGTTTACATGTAGGGACCCTCATTATGCTACCGTGGAAGTGAGGTGATATTTTGAGCCTTGTTAGTGGTATAGAAATAGAGATTTCTTTTTACTTTATCCATGCTCCGATAATTAGCTTTATAAGCTAATCAGCGGTTTGCGCTAAAACTGCTCACATTCGATTAGTATGAAAACACATCCCAGAGAACGGTTGACTCGGTACACATTGTCCTTTAATACTACGTCATCTTACAGCACTGCGGTCGAGCTGCTGCTCTGCCTGGTGCGTTCCATACAGATGCTGTAGGGGGATTTTTGCGTCGGTATCTGACGCTGAGAGTCACCAAGTTACCAAGTGAGAACGGGTTGGAACTAAAGGACAGAGCTCTGATTGGATGCTTTTCACTGGTCAAACAGGCAGGTTTATACAGAAAATCTTACTGGTTGGATGTGACTTAAATGTCTTCATGTCTCAGCCTGTAAAGTACTCAGAAGGATAACATACTGTTCTCAGAGTGTCAGGTCAACATGTGAGCAAACTCAAGAGCTTTCCTCCTGTCGAAAGTTTGAATGTGTAGCGCACTTTAAATTGCTTCTGTATGAGAAAAATACATTTGAACTTAACTGTGCAAAGAAAACATTTGTCTACATAGTCAGAGGATGTGTATGTTCACATGCAAATATAAGTTGTAAACCCGAATTAAAGGCTGCTGCAACACTTATAGGTACTCATTTAACTGTATATGATTTTTGAAATATTCAAATACATTTGACATTTCTATACTTTTACATTTCATTCAAAAACTGAGTATGTTTTACAATGTGTTTGCAAGAAATCCAATCATGCATGGGTTTCCCCGTCTGATAACAAAGCTTGCATACAGTGTACAGTATGTGTATGTATGAGTAATATATTTGTCTTATATTTCTTTATAATAGTAATAATAATGTAATAACTATGAGTAGAGTTTCTCATCAAGAGTATTGGTGCCACCCAACAGATAGAGAACGATAATGTGTGTCACTTTGTAACTGATCACTTTCTTTAACATCTTTCAAACATTTGTGCCGACAGTAGCAACGATGGACGAAATCAACATGTTTACTCTGTGAAAAAGTGAGAGAGACAGCGAGAAATGACAGCGAGTACCAGACAAAATTGTGCCACTTGACTGTGTTTGTGATCCGCAGCTGAAGTGATTTGTCAACGGGCCTGCAGAGTCAGCAGAGCTTTCACCTCGGTTCATGCATTATAAATGAAGAGATAAACTCATGATGACTCCGTTTATCTGCACAGGGGAGATGGAGCCACGTAGCACTGCTTGACACTCCATCACTTCAAATGAATCACACAAAACTAAATAGGATGATGTTTATTGATCCATGAGAGGAAATAGAGTATATTCAAGACCAAAAGAACTAAAGTGTAGCCACGAAAATAAAGGGATGAACATAACACGAATATGGTCGCTTTCGGGCGAAAACCTTGTCTGTCCGAAACCGTTGCTTTTCAGGAAATAAAGAAGAAAAAAAATGAAATTTGAAAACATTTGAATTTTGAAAACATTTCATTGAGCTATTTACATTTGTCAAAGTCAGACGAAATTGCCTCGTCACTGTTAAAAATATTTGTGAAACCCACAGACAGACATAAAGGGTGACCAGTGGCATTGATTTATGAAGAAAAAAATTGAAATGACTAAATGTGGAGTGTGATGGCCAAGGCCACACAGGTTAAAAAAATCAGCCAGCAATGGTAATATGGTACACAATTTCACCCCATTCTGTTAAAGCTACAGTTGGTAGCCTTCATAAAAAATAACTTTTTGTTATATTTTCTAAAACTGTTACTAAATTGACAGTATGAGACAGATAATCTGTGAAAAAAAGTCTTCCTGGTGGTGCTCCTAATGGCATGAGGAAGACAACCAATCAGAGCCGAGGAGTCTCTTACGCAGTGTCAAAGACTGCTCGTGAACTGCGGTCAAACTAAAACTAGGCAGCACTGATAAAATATGAATCAAGATTCTGTTACTGCATTGCCTATTTCAATTCTGAAATTCAATTCTGTCAGGATATAGTGACAGTTTCAGCAAATTTGACAAAAACTCATTTTATAACAGTTACCTACTGTCAGCCACACCTCAGACAATTCAGGCACACAAAAGTAGACTTTACACTGTTTGTTTAATTCACATATTTCTTTACTTTTGGCTTTGCACTGTGTAAATGGAGTGCACACAATTTTACATTGTAAAGTGAAATAATTATTCTTTAGGTTAAGTTTGGTTATCTTTGCATTATTTGTAGTTATGTCCATCTTGGTTTTCCCCTCGTGTGTAATTTGGTTTGGACAAGTATATACAGTATGTCCCCTTTTGTTTCATTCACTTAGGTCAGTTTGTTGAGCTCATATCCAGTTTGTTGGTATTATTTTTGAGTAAAGTTATATTTTGCAGTGTGGACTCACCCCTATGCTGTCCTCCTGTCTGTACTGCTTCCAGTTGTGTCCCGTGTCGCTGAACATCAGCAGGTACGACGACAGCCAATCAGAGCTGCCGTAGCGGCCCTGCGTAGCGACAGCGGTGATGGTGGTCCGCTGGGCCAGGTCCACCTCCAGCCACTGGTACCTGTCTGAGGTGTGAGGAGACCAGCCTCCAGCGCCTGCAGGGCCAGAGGGAGGGAAAGCAGCATACATAAATCATTTATTAGATTTCCACCTGGGAGAAAATGAATTGCATTGCTTGACCTTTCATTCTGAACTGGAATCTCACTTTTTTTGTTATGAAAGTCGAATGAAAAATATATTGATTGAACCAAAGCAAAAACCTTTAAATCTATTTTGAAGCTTTCTATAATGGGATATAAGTCATACTTTTGGAACTTTCCTGATGAATTTAAATCACTCGTATTTGCTCTGTGACCCAGAGTGGCATCAGCAATATGTTTTTTTTTAATATCTATCTGAGAAACACATATGCATAATGTCTTTTCATTTGTGAAATGAAAAAATACAGTACAATCAGCATTTTGTAAAACAATCTGCGCCCACATATCTGTAAAAATAAATAAAAAAACACATTATATTTAGGAGAAAGTGGTGTCACAATGTTATGAAATCATTTTAAACATTGCTTATTCTGTAGCGTGTGCCTTAAACCATACTTCAACTTTCCAATAAATACAAATGAAATGGTTTTCCAATATTCTGATATACAATGACTGCATGTCTCCAAACTATAATGCTTTTAGACCATTTTATTAGAGTCCAGCATAATCACAGCCAATGAAGATATTGTATGCTGTAAGTATATCGATGGGTGACAAATAAACGGAAACACCTGAATAAATAAATGAATTGACAACATAGCACATGCATACAGGAAACTAAATTATTTGATGAGTATGAAAGTGACGTGAATCAAATGCTTCAGCCTTCACAGACACCTGATCTCAACCCAACTCAACACCTCTGGGACACTCTGGAGCGACTTGTTACACCGTGCTCCCATCCCATGAGGGAATATCTTTTGGAAAACTCAGGTTTATCATTTCCCATAAACAAAAATGTGGTGCCAAGCATTGATTCATTTTACATTAGCTTTGTTTTACAGTGTGTATCCTCCCACATATTAAATCTCATCAATAAAAGGGCTGTGGTGTAATGTATTGATTGGTTGTGCAGGTTAAGATGTCTTCCTACAGAAAATAAAAATGAGATTGATTAGAGTTGGATTATTGAAGCAATGTGTACTATTTCATTATCCTTGTGTGTGTGTGTGTGTGTGTGTGTGTGTGTGTGTGTGTGTGTGTGTGTGTGTTCTTGTTTAACTACATTCATGGGGTCCAAAAACCAGGAATACAGTATACTTGTGGGGTCCGGACAGTTTTGTGGGGCCAAAATGCTGGACCCCACAACTTTAAAGGGCTGTTTGAGGGTTAAGACTTGGTTTTAGGATTAGGGTTAGAATTAGGTTATGGTTATGGTGAGGGTAAGGGTTAAGGTTAGGCATTTAGTTGTGATGGTTAAGGTTAGGGTAAGGGGCTAGGGAATGCATTATGTCAATGATGGGTCCCCACAAAGATAGTGAAACACACTATGTGTGTGTGTGTGTGTGTGTGTGTGTGTGTGTGTGTGTGTGTGTGTGTCAGGCCAAAAGGGTTACTGTTAGGGTTAGGGTGTGTTGTGTTACACACACACACACACACACACGCGCACATGTCCCAACAACAGAACGGATGAGAGACACTTCAGTTCTTCAGCCGGGACAACAACTCCGAGCTTCCTGTAACGATAGCTGTCAATCAAGGTCAACAAGTGGGTAAGGGTTAGGGTTAGGAGGGCCAGTGCGTCCTCGGTTTCCGCCCCAAAATGTCAAAAGTCAAGTTTCATTCAGGCGAGCGGATATCAACTTTGCGAGCAGAGTTGACCTGCGAAAGCGTGCAAAGCAGACACTCGGGACGCCAACATTTGCTCTGTGCTGCTTAGTTTTATATGCACAAGTGCCATTTTTTTCCCCTCTCCCTATGTTTTGTTTCCCGCTTGCAGCTGCCTGTTCAACTCTCAATTGGATTGGTGCGCAAAGAGTAATATCTGCATGTGTGAAATGATATAATTTGCTCGTGAGCATGTTTTATACATGACATAATGCTGACGCCGTACACATGCACTTGCAGCCGGACCGGCTATCAAAACAAAGAAGACAGAAGCTCATATACAACACAAACACAGAGGGAGTGTGACTTCATCCTCTGCTCAGGACGCCATACTCCCACTATATCGTTACATGGCACATGTGTGTTTGCTATATTCATGTTCTGATTGTTGAGTACAGTCCCTTTAAGAGAGACAATGCAGTTCTCTTCTCTTCTAACCCTATATCCACTATCTATATTTGTAGCCGAATCCTCAATGATCCCCTATTTTACACACTATGTCTTCCAGATGGTCACTTTGGGACAGATTTCAGATTATGGGATCATGTCGCATTAAATTCCCCCTGTGATTTGGCTGAGAGACAAGTCAGACTACTTCAGTCCAGAATAACGGGCCGGGCTGACCTAATAGTTTTTCATATGGTTATATTACGGAATATATTCTCACCTTGAGTGTCATGTAAGCTCAAAAGGGAAACAGTTGCCATTTCGACAGCTTTTGTTGAAAGTCAGAAATGCAGCCACACTATGTGTGGCGGCAGGCAGAGGAGAAAAGCTCAGCTGGGAAAAAGAATCGGTGTCGGTCTGGCGACTGTTGGAGCCTGATCTTTAAAGAGCTAAATTGCAAAGCTAATGAGCACTTGACTAACAGAAGTGCGCAGTGACAGGAGAACAGAAAAGAGCAGACACTCTGACCTTTACTCACGCAGACTAAAGTCAAAGGGAAACAGCTCAGACACAGAGAGGCGTTACAAAGATTTACCGTGTCCACCCTGTTCGTATAAGTCAAACTATTGTAATTGAGGTGCACTGATGGTCTGAACGCTTTCTGTCATGGCTGTCACTTTAAATCAAAGAGATCGCCATGGTTTCTCTCTCCCAGTGTCTGTCGAGACACGACCCAACCAACCATTAAGAGAAGTAAAGAATAATGGAGGTCAGGAGTGTGACATCAGTGCTCAGATGGCCAGAAAGAGGATCAGGGAATAGTCATCGCAGTTTATCGCAATTTCTTACAAAAGCTTCTGCGAAATCAGGCATTTTGGGCTGCAACAATCTCAAAAAAGGCACAGCAATCCTGGAGGGACTGAATAGTGACGAAAGCTACCTTTTCACACTCCACTACACGACTTTAGCCTAGGGGTTGCTGGCCTTCTCTGGAACAGGGTTAGCCCAGAGTTTGTGAGGTTATCCCCTGAAAAACTACTAAGCCTAGGCAAACTGGGCAAATGGAATATACGTTGCTGCTTGCCGTTAACAGAAAGGTCAGATCGCTCAGACCAGGGTGTTTAACTATACTGCAGAATACTGTTAGAAATGTCCGTAGAAATACGGGCTAAAATACTGTGTTAATATGAAGGAATTTTCTGTAATGATTTGTCACAGGTGTTTTTCCGTATTTAGATTTTTTGTATTAACAGAAATGTGCAAAACTGGACTATAAATACAAGGTTGAGGGGAAATTAAGGAATGGGAATGCAAGAGATGCTTGGAGAGGACTTAACACTATGATGGGAAGGAATCATAACGTAGCACCTCAATGTGAAGACCCTGTCAGTCTCTCCAATGATCTGAATGTATTCTATTCTAGGTTTGATAAACATGACTTCAGTGGCAAATGTGATCTTGCCTGTGAGGTGATGAGAGCTATGCCCGTGACAATGAGGGAAAGGGATGTGACTTTAGTCCTCCAGCGTGTTAACCCCCGCAAGGCCCATGGACCAGATGGACTCAAGGGAAGGGTACTGAAAGAGTGTGCCACTCAACTGGGTCCAATCTTCACCCAGCTATTCCAGCTGTTTCTTAACACCGGTTTTGTCCCTCAGGCCTGGAAAATGGCAACTATTATTGCAGTGCCTAAAACAACACGCCCTAAGTCACTCAATGACTTCAGACCCATTGCCCTCACCTCTTTATTATGCAAGTGCTTGGAGTGCCTAGTGTGCAGAGAACTAAAACTGCAAACGTTTGAGCTCATGGACCCCATGCAGTTTGCTTACAAAGACGATCGAAGTGTGGAGGATGCCACTCTCACTCTTCTAGAAAAAATACACAGTCATTTAGACAAGGCCAAAACATACACCGGTGTACTTTTTATGGACTTCTCCTCCGCATTTAATACTGTTCAGCCACATCTTCTCCTGGGACGCCTAAATTCCCTGAATGTCAGCCATAGTCTCATCCTATGGATTAGGGAGTTCCTGAGGGAAAGGCCCCAGCGCGTCAGTATGAACAAAACCATCTCTGACTGTCTTGTCCTAAATACCGGTGTCCCACAAGGGTGTGTCCTGTCCCCCCTTCTGTTCTCCATATATACCAACGAGGTCCACTACAACGATGAATCTATACATTTAATCAAATATGCAGATGACATGGCCCTTGTTGCCTGCCTACAGGATGCCAACAGCCCGTCCTACTTTCATCACATCAACCATTTTGTCACCTGGTTTGACAACAGTTACCTTGACCTGAATGTCAGTAAGATCAAGGAACTGTGCTTTGGAGGAAAGAGGGGAGCAGGCAACAGAGAAATTAACGTCATGCCCATCAACATGAAGGGGAAGGATGTGGAACAGGTCAGTAACTTTTATAGATTAAGACCTCAAATTCCAACTTAATGCAGACTATATCTATAAAAAGGCAAGACAGCGCCTCGCCCTTCTTGGGAAATTGCAAAGCTTTAACACCAGCAAGCACACCCTGACCATGGTGTACAGGTCACTCCCTGAGAGTGTTCTCACGTTCAACATCACCTCCTGGTATGGGAACCTCTCAGTCAAACATAGGAACAAGCTGGCTCAGGTGGTAATCCAAGCTAGCAAAATCACAGGAGAAAAGCAGTTACAACTCCACACCTTATACAGCCGTTCCATAACACAAAAGGCTATCCAGGTCTTCAATGACCCCACCCACCCCCTCCATCCATCTTTTCAGCTATTGCCATCTGGCAGGAGACTGATGGTTCCAATGGCCAGGAAAAATGGGTACAAGAGGTCATTTGTCCCTGCTGCTGTGTCCATTCTGAATCAAGGCAAACTCAAATAACTCCTCTCCCCACTCACTCATGCACCACCCAGTCAGGGTGACGATGATGATGAGAATGATCAGGACTGAGAATTGTATTAGTATTTATTCATTCATGGTTCTTTTTTTCTAATTATTTATTTTATATCTTATGTAACTACACAACTTAACTTATAAGGTCTGTGTGCTGTGTTGTAAGTATTTTATGTTGCCAGAGTGCCAAAGATGAATTTCCAGTGTATGTAAATTCAGTGGACAATACATTTTTTATCTATCTATCTATCTATCTATCTATCTATCTATCTATCTATCTATCTATCTATCTATCTATCTATCTATCTATCAATTCAAACAATGTTGATAAATCAAAAGTATACCATTAGAAGCTAAAAAAATAACACTGAACTGAAATTGATTTTAAACAAACAAAAACACAACAGTATGGTGTGTCATCCCTTCACTTCACCAGCATCCCTCAGATATGGCACATTAAGCTGTAACAGCCATGACAGCAATGATACCAGAGAAAGAATGATGAGACTATGTCTACACTAAAGCCATTAGATCTTAAAGTTTCCACACACCCACGCAGATGTTTGCAAATGCTGTGGCTGCTTAGACGTCAGGTGTAGAGCTGTGATCGGGCCTTAAAAGTTCGGCCCGACAAGGCCCGAGCCCGACAGAATTCAGCACAAGCCCGACAAGTACATTTTGAGTGACAGCTTTTTAAAAGCCGAACTTCGTTTACAACCCGACATTATTCAAATGTGCCGACGCACACAGCTCTTTTGCCTTTTGTCAAGAATGAGTAATTTATACATTTTTTAACATCATTTATTCATGACTAACGGAGGCTTTCGGCCACTTGGAAGTTGGAACAAAGAAACAAAGTGTGCAAGCCCTAACCCGGCCCGAACCCGTGTAAAACGATAGAAATTAAAACCGAACCCGTTTGGTCCCGTCAGGTCCCGTCGGTAAATATATGGCATACATTTTGACAAGTCAAAGCAGAAAAGACACAGGTCTAAATAATAACATGTCACCAAATTCTATACTAAGGGACTGTTCGTTATTTATTTAAGGGGCCACCGGAGCAGTTTTGGGACCTTTAGGCTAAAAAGACTTGACCCTCCCCTCGCCAATAATCATTTTTCTATGACCCTCCAAAATGATTTGAAAAAGAGGCATGACCCTCCCCTTGCGTGCTAGTTTGCGCTTAGCAAAGAAGTACAGAAACCATTTGATTTTTACAGCCATGACGTAGAGTTAACCTCTGCATTCTCATCTTACACATCCCACTCCTCTGTTATGGTGTGGTGGCCATTTCAGTAGATCTACTCACTAACATTGTTGTAGAAACACAATAAGCATGGAAACTAAATGCACACTTCCTGCATTACTGCATTACTTCAAATACTAAGTTACTCCTCTAGTAAACTAGTATTCATATGAAATAAAACAATAAAACATTGAGACCATTCAGCAAAGGACACTGGGAAATCACCAATTCAACACTGGTTGCTATGGACTGGTCACTAAGCTTCGTCATTGTATATTTTAGTACATAGGTAAAGGTGCCGAAGCTGAACATTATATTCCAAAACATATATGTTTATTTTTAAAGCAGATTTTAAATTACATTGTAACAATTTAACAATTCGTCCTTATGAAAACGGCTGTTTTGGAACGCAATAGACAGATGCTTATATTCAACTAAAATGTAACGGTGAACAATCAGTGTTGGACCTCCAGTCTGTTGAGATGCCTCTCCAAACTCACCATAAAACGTTAAGACACGTTAAGAAAAATAATCCGTATTTTGCCGTAATCCAAAGACACTGAAAAAAGTAATCCACAGCGATCAGTAGATCCACAAACAGAGTCACGGTGTATCCAGCAAGGCTGATACGGGCGTCACGTTCACCAGCCAGCTCCAAACAGGTGAACGAGGCCTCTCCACGTCGCCGTTTAAACAAAGTGGAATAAACGTATACAAGTCCAAATCTACACAAAACCATCAATCAATTATTAAGCTGACATCGCATGTATATACATGGCATTTAGGAAACATTTATTGCAAGGTTGGCACGGCAAGATGTTCAGACTAGTGCAACAGTAACTTTGTTTTTTTGCGTCCTGCTGCTCCCATCGTTAGCCAGGTCATATTGTTTTTACCAAAGCAGTATATGAAATCTGATGTATTAGCTACCACCATTTAGTTGTTTTCTGTTATTTAAGATATTTATAAAATATCTGGTCATGCCATATAATTAATTATTCCACTAATTTTTTAAACAATGCAATTACCCATTTGAGCCACCAGGGGGGCAGTGCTCCTCCTACCCCCCAGCAAACTCCGTGTATGCGGTCAGACCCATCTGCTAGGGGGCCAAGAATGAGAGCTACATGAAAAAATATCCACCAAACAAGCCACTTTGAAATTTTGCTCTTTTCATGAATAAAAAAGTTGGGTGACCCCCCCCGCCCAGACTAAAAAATGTTGGATGACCGTCCCCTCAATAAAAAATAAAAAGACATGACCCTCCCCTATTTTCCTCCAGTGGTCCATTCCATAAATACCGAACGGTCCCTAAGAAGAACACGACACAGAAATGCCCGTTCATTTCCATCCATTCTGGAGAGCATGTTTGCAGGGCTCCATATCAGAGTGTGACAAATGAGGCTTAGTGAGGACGGAGGGACAAAACACAGAGGAAAATATGTTCTCGGAATTAGCTGGCTGAGTGTGAATGTCGTCTTTTTCTCAGATTAATTGTGACATACAGTAAGTAGCCATGTACAGCACGCCCCTGACAGCCTGGCTGGGCCTGGCTGCTTCTGGCCACCTGGAGCAGATGGATGGATGAAATGGGAACACATGACTGTTTCATCATTAAGAATGTACTAGTCTCGGATTGCCAGCCCTATCTCCACAGCGCTGTGGAGTAAAGCCTGGCTCCCCCACACATACATTCTGGGATAGGAGAAAACAAAACGTTCTGGGTTGTTTGCATTTCTTTAAACCAATCACAATGGTCTTGGGCGGCGCTAAGCTCCGGACACAGCAACGGTGACTCTGCTAAATAGTCTCAGGAAGGAACTTGTTCTGGTGGACATTTGCACCCCGCAAAAGAAAACGGCACATACAATATTAAATGAAGTTAACTGTTGACACAATACAGTAAAGTATTAATTATTAAGCTATTTAAATTAGCTGATACATGGTTAATCCTCATTGGCTCTTACCAGTGTATCCCCATTTGTACTTCGTCCACAGCAATCCCACCAATCGGTCCCAAAACCTCCCAGTTAGAGAGGAAATGCCCTAAACATATTCTTTGTAAATTTTTACAATCATTCCCCGAAAGAACCAAGCAGGCCTGCCTTGTTGCACATCGAAATCTTCTTCAAAAGTTAACATTTTCAGTGTGCTTGCTAGCTCGGAGGTTGCTGTTGTTTCCCAAAGAGAACGGAGTTTGAGAACGACAACACATAGAGCGGAAGGTGAGGGACATCCGGTGCGATGTCAGGCAATTATCCCTGAAATGTACTTCCACTGATCCAGACTAAGGATGTACTGATATTCCATCAGACAGCTACAGAGAGACAGACAGTGTTAGAGAGAGGGAGAGACAGTGAAGCTGAAAGGAAATGAAGAGGCAGACAGGAAGAAGACAGACAGACAGACAGGCATTTAAAAAAATGCAAAGGCAGCTGGAAAGGATATAACAGACAGGCTAATATAAGTGCCAGGTCCAGAATAAGCGCTGGTCATTTGCATGAGAATACAAAGTGTGGAGGGTAATTTCAGCAGCCTGATAACGTGTCAGTCTGACAGAGAGTCCAACAGGAAGCTAATGGGCTCAATGCAGCACTGACAGCAGCAGCAGCAGTAACACTGCAGCTCCTCAGCTGCCGAAGCAGGAGAGATCTACAAGTTTTTAATTGCCATACTGCAAACGGGCACAAGAAAGTCAAAATATCTTATTTTAGGATGATTAAACATTAGTTTTTCTTATCTAAGATCTTTAATGCACAATTTGCAATATAAATTATACACCTTCCAAGGTAACTGTAATATGTCTTAGATATTTCAAATATTTATCAGCTAGAACTGACACCAAACAGTGGATTTCATGATTGTCACATTGGTGTTTTTAAATCCATTTATAAAATAAAGGATTAACCTTAAGACGATGGCGGACCTCATTATTTGCACAAGCAAGTGTTGGAAATGGTTCCAAATTCCCTCCAGTGACATTTTTCGTGGTCAGATTGCCACTACAAGAAGTCTTTATCTACAAATCTGTGACAACTTGATACATCTGCTGATGAGGATGGTGTGATGCAATCGCGAGCTCAAGAATATCTACTGAGTCCGATGTGTTGTATTATTCTGTTCGTTGAGAAAATCCGCAAAACAAAACAGTTGTCAAGCAGTGAGGATGGTATCGTGGTAGTCTGACTACATCACTTGGACGGCACTAGTCCCAACAACAACTAACGAATGAATTAGCAACAAGCTATCGTTTGGCTGCCTAAAGCACAATCACTACAGTCTAATCTTTCGTACGTCCTTTGTTTTGCGATCATACCATTCCCGATTCCAAGCTCTTCTGCAATTACCTGCCACAACTCTTTACTTGGTTTGTCGTTTGTGGCGCTTTGTGCTGGGAGCGTAAAGTCATATTTATTCTTATTCTTTAATTCTTACTGAACAAACTGATCAGGAAGGCTGGCTCCGTTATTGGCTGCAAACAGGAGACATTTGAAGCTGTGGTGGAGAGGAGGGCACTGAACAAACTGTTATCTATCATACACACACACACACACACACACACACACACACTGGTCCAACAGAGGAGCACCTTCTCTAAGAGGCTCGGACAGCTTCGGGGTCTCCCTTACCGCTACAAGAAATCATTCCTAGCACAGGCAATACAACTTTTTAACACTTCATCACTGATTGTTAGATAAGACTCATATACATCACAATACTGCACTAAGTGCAAATTGCACGAACATAGGTTTTACTTACTTTTGTACATCTTTATAAATACTATTTACGTAGTGGTATATTTTTATTACTAACTTGTATATACGTTTGTTCATTCTTTCCTTTGAAATATTTTATCTTTATTTTTTGAATAGTTGTTTTTTGTATTCTATCCTGTTTATTATTTCTTGTAAATTCTGTATGTGTGCTGTGTGTCTGATATTTTGTAGCACTGACATTTCCCAATTTGGGATCAATAAAGTCTATCTAATCTAATCTAATCTTAAACGTGCAACGATTTTGGACAAAATGTACTGACTTGGTGTGCAAAGGGCTTTACTGCGATGGAGTTTACAGTGGAATTTTTCAGACAATTAAATATGGAAGTCAGTACTACTAGTTGGCCGTTGTTAAACAGTCAGTCCCAATTCACAGGTTCCCATTAAAGTTTAATTCCACCTTCAATGATTGATTGCTGTACGATAATCATGTTCAAGTCCATTACAGCATAATTGCAGTGGCGTCACTGAGAACTTTTTTAGTGCTATGCAAATAAAAATGTGCCGGCGGACAGAGTGAAACTAATGACTACAGCAGAACACAGACCGTACAGAAGAGGGACAGGGACAATTCAGATTAAGGAAGAGAGGAGGAGGAGAAAAGGAATAGGAGAGACAGAGAAGGATGAGGAAAGGAAAGGAAAGTGAATTGAAAAAAGAAGAGGGTGGAAAGCAAGAGAGAAATAAAAAAGATAAAAAGTTAGAAGGGGAAATCGCTCATTCATCCTTAAGGTCCCTGGTAAAAGGCCATTCATCTCCAATCAATAGACTATCAGGGCTTTTTATCCACTTGTGGTGTTAGACTCCGAGCCAGCAGGCCTCACTGTGATCAGCTACATCAGGTCACAGTCTGGAACACAATGCCAGGTCCTCTGGTCTCACTGCAGAGGGAAACTGCTGCTGGCTTTTATAAAGTGTCTGTTTAAAAATAGGTTACATGAAGTTATTGTTTCCCTTTGGCAGAGTTGCAATGATAAAACAAGGTGTTCCCATCACTTTAAAGTCAGTCAGACAAGTAAAAAAAAAATGTCCTGCTCTCCTCATGGCCATGGACAACAATGATTGGATGGATCACAATCCCATTCTGTAGAAACATTCCTGGTCCCCAGAGGATGAATTGTAATAACCATAGAAATAAAATGGATAGAAAGGCCATTTCCATTTCAATAAACAATGCTGAATGGTCAGAGCGGCACCCATTTTTATGTGTACCATTGCCATGGTAACGTATAAACTATCGTATGACTCCTGAAGAGTCACGGAGGTGATGAGGTTTTGCAGTTACGGACTAACGAACAGTGGAGTAGTAAGGTTAAGGCCAGCTACACACTGGCTGCGTGGCGTGAGCGTGGCGTTTCTGTTGCGTGTCAGTTGCGTGGCGTTTTCTATGTCTTTGCACACCAGAAACGTGTCTGACGCGGCGCTGCTGCTACTAGCCTTGTCTGTACACATGGATGTTTCCCATAAACATTAACATACATATATACTGATCTGATTACAGCAAAGACAACGTCGGCAGTATTGACGGCAAAATAGGCTACAGAATATTTCCTTCTGTATTGACAGGTGCAATATTTGAAAATTGATAATTATTTATTATTATTTTTTAAATTACATTTATATCTGCATTTATGTCAAAACCTAGAAACTTTCAAACATCAAAATGTCATTTATTAAATGTATTTGTGTCAAAATGACATTTTTATTCTATTTTGCCTGGAAACGCTTCCAACGTGCTTGCGTGTCGCGTGAAAAATAGGCGTTATTTTCGAGCCGCGCCTGAGACGTGCGTGTCACACAGGCAGTGTGCACGCTCTAACCTGTTACCATGGGAGCCAAAATAAAAACGGACACGCCACACAGCTGACACGCTCACGGCACGCAGCCAGTGTGTAGCCGGCCTAAGAGGCAGAGAGCCAGCCGCTAAATGAACATAATGTTTCCGCCAAAGCGCACTGCTATCGCCAGTTGAGTAAGTTAACAGCTTAGTGTATTGTCACCATGACAACTAACAACAAACGCCATTTTATTGTGTACCAATCAAATGACCACGGCAGTCCAATGTTCTTTCTATCCATTTTATATCTATGCTAATAATTTGTTTCACTGACTTTTCATCTAGCGTCATCATCAGTTCAAAATGCGTCCACTACTTTAGTTTAAGATCAAATACCTCTAAAACTAATTACATTATCATCAGCCTCAGCGGTGCTTTCTGTTTAATGCTTATTAGCACATGTACTAATATGACGAACAATCTAAAAATTACACCTGCTAAATCAGCTTTTAGCATTGTCATTTAGCGTGTGTTAGCATGCAGACGTTAGCCTTTAGCTCAAAGCTCTGCAGTGTGGTCGCAGACTCTTGTTAGAAAAAGTTTACCATGGAAGAACACAGATGGTCCAACTTTCACAAAATCCCTCTACAGGGCTAACGTTCTGTTTGGAAGCCAATTCATTAGATTTACATAATATATAAAGTCGGCTACACATGAAGTGCAATGAAGTGTGAGTGGTGAAATGTGCTATGATATACAAAGGTGCATCGTACAAGCGATTCACCTAAACATTACCTGGATAATTCGGAATGTGTGTAGTGTTATATATTCCAGCTGTAAGGATGACGTGATGCTGTGTAGGGGATATTCCAAGACTCTGATAATCTCTGTGCACTTAGTGGGTAAATGAATTGAGAGCAAAGCTGCTCCTCAGAGAACAACTGGAGGAGGCATAGCATTAGCAGCAGCAGCAGCAGCAGCAACAGCAGGAGATGGAAATGAGACCATTGATTTCCTTGGCGAACAGATGGAATCACTTTCTGGGATCTTGCACCGTGAATGTTGCTGAGGAGGAAATGTAACACACACAGCTTTTCTTATCTACCCGCTAAATGCTAGAGCTAGATTAGGAGATGCATGAATATTATCACGCACAACAAAACAAAACATGCAAGAATTAAATCGAACATCCAATAACACAGATAGAGCCACTTGAACCTGGCACGCCAAAACACGTGTTTATCAACTTCGATATTCAATGGAAAATAATCCCATAATGAAATAGCACAACGTGGTATCAACACAGCGCTTTAAAGCGGAGTTCACTATGCGGCGAAAACAAAATGACCCAGGAAATGCTCTTCACTCGTTTTAATCCAGACTAGTTAAGTTGTTTCGGTGCCTAAACTTAGCTGTCATCGCCGCATGACGCTCACTTTTTCTGGCTAAACTCCACTACCACGGCCCCTGAAAGGCCCGTCATCTGGCGGCATCTGTAGCCGGCTCACAGTCACCTGTTGGCGGCTAAACAACTGCGGCTGGTAGCCGGCGTCCTGGAGCTCTGTAGCAGCTAAATACAACCAGCAACAGCAGCTATGATTTTATCCTTCTATCGCACTTTACTGTTCATGTCACAGCGCTATACTTAAAATAGGCTACTTCTATTTTAGGTATACAATTAATATATGGTCTAGGCTATTGGTGAAGTAGATGATCACTTTGAGGGGGGGGGGAATACATTTTGTTCCCACCGGGGATAAAATTAGTTGAGCAGAGGCAGGGATATGTAGACCAGAAAGGGGGAAATCCTGCGCATCCCACCCAGAAAATCGCACCCTGGTCATACTGTTAATCACCAATCTGTTGTCCGATCCAGGACTTAGCCAAAAAATTTGAACATCGACAACTTCTCAGTCCCTCGCCCATTTCTGCTAAAGCTCCAAACGGTCTCCTAAGTCCCACCCCCCACAAGGGAGAATGAATGTGTGTGCATGAGCAGTGATTGACACACAGTTAAGACACCCAACCCCCCAGTACCAAAGTGGAGAGCTTTCTCAATCCACCGTTACCAAAAATCAAAGTCAGGTCAGCAAACAAAGAGCAGCGTGACAGAGTCTCGATGATTAAACAAACTAAGGCCTGAGCAGTGTTCTGCAGGCACGGCTTCTTTTAGTTTCCCAGGTGGTGAAAATCATTCAGATCCAGATTAAACCCATCTCGCCCTCCCAGCTGATTCTGGGCTTTAATGTGAAGCCTGTTCCATGCAGAAAGCTCCATCTTCATTTTATCAAAGCCTCACATCGGCATCCAGCACAGGACTCCCTGCTGGCTTCTATGTTGGGCGAAAAAAAACATTCATGTGTATCCTTCTGGCATAAACCTTTCAACACAAACAGCATCTATAAAGAATGAAGATGGGACAAAGCAGCTATTGCTTGTTCTTTCTTTTAGTCTGTCAGACGTCATTTGCGAATCCAGTGAAAATGTTCCTGTTTGTTGGGTTTTGTCTCCTGAGTTTAAACAAAGTCTCTTCTCCACTGAGCACAACTGCAGCAGAGATGCTTGTTTACAACACCGATGCTCCTCTCTATTGCCTCTGTTTGACTCAGGTAAATCTCCCATTTCACTAGACTAAAGGAGAAGCTCACATCCCCTCTTATAAAAACAACAAAGGCATTATAAACATTATTCCCTAATACCCTGGCAACAATAACAATATTAAAGTGGCCATATTATGCTCACTTTCAGGTTCATAATTGTATTTTGAGGTTGTACCAGAATAGGTTTACATGGTTTAATTTTAAAAAAACACCATATTTTTGTTGTACTGCATATTGCTGCAGCTCCTCTTTTCACCCTGTGTTCAGGTTTCTGTTTTAGCTACAGAGTGAGACCTCTCACTGCTGTAACATCTTTGTTGGCAGTCGCACAAGCTAGGCAAGGATCACATCATCTAGCTAGCTGTTTGTTTCTACAACTTCAGTAGTACAAGGCAGGATTAGCCGGGAGACTTCTTCTAAACGAGGGCACACTTCCAACTTTGCATGGAATACCTGCAGAATAGGGACATGTAAGTAGTTCTTTTGTAGATTATGGTGAACTAGCGTGTGTTGTAGCAGTATTTTGCCATTCAGAACGAGCTAGCATGCTAGCGCTAGCATGCTACGGTTAACCACCTTGTTTCGGCTAGTGATGTAGAAAGCCGTGCAGATTTTGAACAGCTCCCCCGGAGACTGAAGGCAGGACACATATTGTAGTATGTGATGTATGTTCTCAATGTTATGTCTGTCGGTGTCTGATGTATGGACTATTTCTTTGTATCTTATGTCTGATGTCCTGTCATGAAGTGCCTTGCGACTGTGCCGCAAACTCAGCTGCCCCACGGGAACAATAAAGTTATCTACTACTAAAAGTAGATGAAAAGATCTTCTCCAGGGTGAAAACCACAGCTGAGTGGTTCAGATCAACAGTAGAAACAGGCTGAGGACATCCCATTACTATTTTTGTTTGCACATCAGCTGGCTCCATAGACAGTAAAAGAAAGGCTGTTTCTCCAACTTCGGTCAGTTACAAGCAGTGTTGGGTGTAACGTGTTACAAAGTAACAGTAACGTAACTACTTTTTCAGTAAAAGTAGTGTAACACGCTACTACTGAAAAACGTAGTTCCTTTTTCAATTTGGCGCAACGTTACTTTTCCAGGGACAGATTTGACAGCGACGCTGCTTTCTCAGCTGCGCGCTCACAAGCTCCACACGGGACGTGACAGAGGCTGGTAGCACAGCCGAAGCTAACTTTTGAGAGCGTTTTAAGCTTTTTGCTGGACGGCGCTCTGAGCCAGGCAGCAAGCTGACAACCTCACAGATGGATGTGGTGGAGATGGCCTCATACATACACGCAGCGGACCGCTGTGGACTTCATAATCAATCAGCCGTCACTCTGTGAGTAGAGAATCCAGTCTGCAGTGTAGTTCAGACACTTCACTGATGAACCAGAGATTGGCTTTATGGTCAAAGATAGTTTTTGTATAATTAACTGAAGTCTCTGCCAGAGACGCCTGCTTTTAAAAGTAACATAAAAGTAACGAGTAAAGTAAAAAGTTACTTTCTATAGGGGGTAACTAAATAAAGTAACTGATTACTTTTTTAAGAAGTAACGAGTAACGAGCAAACACTACTTTTTAAAAGTAACTTCCCCAAGACTGGTTACAAGGCAGGATTAGCCCGGAAGACTTCTTCTAAACGAGGGCGCACGTGTTAGTAGTTCTTTTGTAGATTATGGTGAATTTGTGTGTGTTGTAGCATTGCTTTACCATTGAGAACGAGGTAGCATGCTAGCGCTAGCATGCTAACGGTTGCGGTTAGCCAGCTCGTTTCGACTAGTGACGTAGAAAGCCGTGCAGATTTTGACCAGCTCACCCGGAGACTGAAGGCAGGACACATTCAGAAACCGTATCTCACTCAAGTTTTCCAAATTTGTATGCGTGTGGAAGCACCAGAGACACAAAATAATACCCCAAATCCCAGAAAAAGTGATTTCTTTTCATAATATGGGCATTTTAATAATAATATGACTCCAGCCCAATCAGATACTTGTGTATACTGTTGGGGTCAGTTGCAGAAACTCTTCCTCACCGTCTCTCCTGTTGAGTTTGGCGAAGCCCGGTGCGTGACTGCTGGACAGCTGGGACGAGCTCCTGAAGGACGATGGCGGCAGGTTGGACACCAGCGCGCTGTCACACACCTCTGTAAACCAATCACAAAGCAGAAAAAAGCACACTTAGAATTGGGTATGCTGTTTAGAAATAATTTCTGGAAGGAGTGAAGAATTTTCGCTGTCTGTCCGTATGTATGCCCATTGTTAGGGTCAGGACAATTTGTCACATTTGTTGTCAATGTGCAGTGGCTTTAACCTTTGACTTCTTTGTTACTGGTACTTGAAGCTTTTCTTATAGTTTTGTTACTCCACACATTTAGCAATGCACATCTATAATATTTTCAGAAAAATGCAGCAGAACCAGTCTTTTTTATTCCACACATTCTTCTTCTTACACTACCCACAATGCAACTTTATAGTTGGTCAGAGATGCGGCTGTGTTACGCTAGTAGTGACACTTCCAGCTGCTAACTTCAAGGTGAGATCAGGATGGGGCTATAGAGATTTAATAAGCTTACTTCTTTCTAACTCCACACACATTTATTGCATTTTCAAACATCATCATAGTCATCAGCACCAGTTCACAATTTATCAGACTTCACTCAGCTTTTTATACATATGCAGTTTTATGTTGTATGTTAACTGTGGATCTTGTGACTTATTTTCCATGACATAGTTATCTTACATTGTGTCCTGCTAAGTTCTTGATAGAAGCAAACTCTGACTTACATGATACTGTGATAAGGAATATTCAGGTAAAAAGCATCACCTAGAGTGTTTTGGGAAAGCCTTGTACTAAAGAGGTGTTGGAAACCGTTAACTCATTAACTCACTCACTATTCCCTATGTAGTGTTTATTAAATAGTGAACAATTTCAACCCAGTCTCATGGCAGTTTGTGGAATGTTCACGTAATTGAATCTATTGATTCGTGTACACGGACATGTTTATCTCCTTTTTTTCGTGATGGTCAGCATGTTTTTTACAACCTGATCTCACAGAATTCCGTGAATTGAACACGGCCCCTTAAGTTAAGGAAAAGTTCCTGGGTGGTCTTACGTTTCCATGACACGCGGGACAACAATGGGACGGTTGGGTTTAGGAAATGTGACATGCGGGACGCGATCCCCGGTCTCCTGGGTGAAAGTCCTGTGTTGTTTGACCCATGCACCACCCCGACCGACCTCCGTATGCGGATTTTCCGTAGTCGCTCTTAATGAATCATGCTGTGATCACGAAAAAAAGGAGATAAACGTGTCTGTGTACACGAATCAATAGATTAAATTAGGTGAACATTTCACGAACTGCCGTGAGACTGGGTTGACAATTTAGGGAACGGCCAAACCAGATTTCGGACACTCACTAAGAATATCGTTGCGTCAGCAGGTGCTCCAGTATTTGTGTGACGGAGGCGGGCTCGCCCAGCATCAAACAAAAATACTTCTAATACGTCCCTGAAACAAACTGAGCACCCAGGAGAGTAATAAAAGGGTATATTGATGTTGTATGTTACATTTCCACTGTTCAGAAACGAAAGCCCGCTCCATTTTAACTTTTCAGTTGTCACGGTTGCGTCTGCTTCTTCTTCTCCTCCAAGAAAACAGGACTGCGTTGCATTGTGGGATACGGGAGAAAAATGTAGGGTACATCTTCTTTACGCTCAAATTAGCTGTGCGTTGTGGGTATTTTACAGTGGATTATGTAGTGAATGAACTTAACGGCGGAGAATTTCGAACACCACTACAACATGGCGAACACACTATATAGGGAACTATTTCCATGATAGGGAACAGCAGTCTTTTTACGTCAAGTAGTCGGTTGGTAGAGAAAACTGTACAAAAGCCTGCTGTATAGAATGAAACCCAGTGTCCTTCATTGCAGTTGAAAAGTTCCCTCTCAGTTGAATCTCTTGGTTAGGTGTGAAATCTAATTATCTGAACCAAACATCCTAATGAAGCCTAAGCAAATAACCAAACTTAAAGAATCTGTGACTCACAGCATCAAATGGCATCACATTAAACAGTATACAGTCTAAGGGCTCCTGCACACTGCCTGTGTGGTGTGAGCGTGTCAGCTGCGTGGTGTGTCCGTTTTTATTTCGGCTCCCATGTTAACAGGTTAGAGCTTGCACACTGCCTGCGTGAAATGCACGTCTCAGGCGCGGCTTGAAAATAGACCGATGCCTATTTTTCACACGACACGCAAGCGTGTTGGCAGCGTTTCCAGGCAAAATAGAATACGAAAAAGATGTTTGTATGTCATTTTGACATGAATACATTTAATAAATGACATGTTGATGTTTGAAAGTCTCTAGGTTTTGACATAAATGCAGATATAAATGTAATAAAAAAATAATAATTATTATTGATTTTCAAATCAATAATTGCACCTGTCAATACAGAACAAAATATTCTGTAGCCTATTTTGCTGTCAACACTGCCGACGTTGTCTATGCTGCAATCAGATCAGTATGTATTTACGTTTATGTTTATGGGAAATATACATGTGTACAGACAAGGCTAGCAGCAGTAGCGCCGCGTCAGACACGTTTCTGGTGTGCAAAGACGCCACGCAACTGACACGCAACAGAAACGTCACGCTCACGCCACGCAGCCAGTGTGCAGGAGCCCTAACTGTGTTGTAACGTGATACATGGCTGTAGTAGAGAAATTAAAGCATTCATTATTAGTCACATTAGTCACCCTAATTAGCGCCGTCCATTTGTTTTAAATGTTTTGTACTTAATACAAAGATTTATAATTAAAGACGGACCTTCTAACACGCTTACTCTAACCACAGTATTTCTACGCTCGCACACATTTCACAGCAGCATCCGTTCGTTTTTCCAGACAGAAAGAGACAAAACTAAGATGCTCAGAATAGCGGAGAAGGTTGAACAGAAGTACCAGAACACTTATGATGAGAGACCGACCACTTACAGGTTCAGAGAAGCTAAACACCAGACGTAACGGGGGCGAGAGCATCACATTGTTTAGCTCTATAAAGACCATTTACCAGCTGAAGAGGAGTGGCGTTTTAGCATTGAGCTGCAGGTTTAAAGTGAAAACAGGTCTTTGACATTACACTGCAGTCTCTCAGTAGTTCACCAGTAGGATGACACAGGAACGTCTCCTCTCTTAGCATGAGGATAAACGTTTGTATGGGTCAAATTCATAAAGTAAGTACTGTCATCTGGGTGTCGTTTCTGCCCACCCCTTCTGACCAAGAACAGATCCAAATTCTCTTTTGTACCACAAGCCATATGAGCCTTAAATCAGTCAAAATAAGCTATATGTCCAGCTGGCCTGGTCATACCCAAGTGTATTGTAGTGTGGGATGTATGTTCTCCATGTTATGTCTGTCGGTGTCTGATGTATGGACTATTTGTTTGTATCATATGTCTGATGTCCTGTCATGAAGTGCCTTGCGACTGTGCCGCAAACTTAACTGCCCCACGGGAACAATAAAGTTATCTACTACTAAAAGTAGATGAAAAGATCTTCTCCAGGGTGAGAACCACAGCTGAGTGGTTCAGCTCAACAGTAGAAACAGGCTGAGGACATCCCATTATCAGACTGTCGATTATTACTCGTCATCTCTTAGCCTGAGAGAATCGTTAAAAACAGTGAAAATGATCTGTGCTAAATAACCACAGCGCAGCTTTCAACTTGACCATCATACTTTTCAGCTTTTACCCACCGTCATTTTACAAAATAGTGTAATACACAAAGATAAAGATGCCTTTAGATCAAAATCTTTTGTACGGCTTCATAGTCGTTCCTATTGAATCTGTGGATACGAGACCGTGAGTGTCAGAGTGGAGTCTAACCACTGAGAAGCAGGTTCCATGTTCCACAGGTGGAAACAGGGCTGTCAGCTGTTAATAGCACCATATCAGATGAATGAACAGGGTAATAAAGTGGATGAATGACTGATGTAATCACGTGTTGTGGAGATGAATGGCGTCCTGACTGGCTCATTACAGCGATCACTGTTGTCAGGAGAAACCCTCACGGTTCACACTTTAATGCTTTATGGGTGATCATCTGCAATAAAAACGGAATTTATTATACTCTAATGCAAAAATGAATGTAAATTGGGCTTGTTTTAATTGACTTAAATTAACACAAGTATTTAGTTTTTTATCAAATTTGATCACGGGGGATGTGTTGCTGCAGAGAAATCATTTACTTAGCAAAAGACACACGGTATAAATACAGAGCAATATAAACAGATTCATGAACATCATCATCTCGATAAATATTCACAGCTCTCCTCTCGAGCTCCAAACTGTAAGCTAAAGCCAAACTAACGCTGCCTCCATCTGAAGCTTCTCTGTTACTGTTGTTCTCCAGCGCTGAGATAAGAGCCAATTACTCTGAGTCACGCCGCGGCCCGATCACGGCCCACCACTCTGACAACAAGGCTTTAGCATTAGGGTACTTCATCTCAACAGCACACGGTCTTCATCTGCCTCTCCATATCCACCACGGTCTGATGATTTCACTTTTTGAAAGAGCAATAACACTCCATTTGGAGGATCACCTTTTAACCTGTCTCTTTTTTAAAAAGTTAAATTATACAGATGACACATCAGCATTAGATTTTGTTCTAGCTGAACTGTGATACGTTGGTATAATTATATTATTTAGTGACAAAGAACACATTCCCAAATAAATACTAGAGATGGCCCGATATCACTTTTTGCTTCCCGATACCGATTCCGATACCTGAACTTGCGTATCGGCCGATACCGAGTACCGATCCAATACCAGTGTGTCATATATTTTATTATGTTTTAACAGCTGTATACTACTATCCCTGTATGGATGTGATATGATTTCTATCTTTGTTATCGGTCTGGCTCAGGTTAAACTCTTTGTGAAACATGAACTAACACAAACAATGAACGCCCCAGAACTTTCTTTTATTCTGCAGTTTGACGGTCAGTTATAACGGAAAAAGAACATACATAAACTACTTTAACGTAGATTTTCTTTAGGGCTTTATACGTGGTATCGGATCAGTGCATAAACTCCAGTACTTCCCGATACCGATACCAGCTTTTAGGCGGTATCGGAATAAATACAAGTAAATATAAGTACATCTCTAATAAATACATTGTAGAGGCCAGAGGTACGGCAGCGTATCCTAGAAATCTAGACGCACACTAGCAACAGCAAATTTAATTTGCAGCCAGGGGGGGTCTAGGCACTCCGTTGGCTTGCGAGCTGGAAAAACCAAACTCTAGTCAGACCAATCACATTGTGTATAGAGTCGGTAGGCGGGCTTATGGCTGCTGCTGCTGGCGGACAGCGGTCTTCTGGAAGACTTGGAGTTCAGCTTTTCTTTGAGAAAAGAACAAAGAACGGCACTGAAGTTATTCTTAAAAAAGGAAGACGTGTTCGGAGTTTTGCCGACCAGATACGGCAAAAGTTTAATCTATCAACTAGCTCCGCTACCTTCTTCGTTGCTCTAGTTGGTTGTAGAGTTATCCTATTGCGTGCAGAGGGAATTTGAAAGACAACCGTTTATCCCGCCCCTCGGATTGAGACCTGCCAACGGTGAGTTCCCAGACCCGACATCTTGATGTGGGTCTGGCTTGTCAGGCTAACGTCACATTGGGTACTGAAAGCTTTTTGACCAGTAAGTCCTTTCGGTGTATTACAGCCAGCCCACCACCACGGCCCCCCGGAGCGGGGCTTCTGGATGTAAACATAGTCGTGTTGTGCAAGATCCACATACTTTACATATTATGACAGTCTTTAACGTTAGATGTGAGATGGTGTCAGACTTTAGTCTGTTCAAAGTCTTCTAGTGTATGGTAGGCACTAGTTGTTTTTTTTCTAGTTACATAATTCAGCTTTAAGAAATCTAACATCAAAAGTTGCATATATGCATATGAAGAGTTTTACAGTACAGCTGCTTGAATACATCAGAACACTCAGCTTGGCCTCAGTGACACCGCACATCTGAATAGTTTCTCTTTGATGATGAAATTATCTGGTATTGACTGAGTCTGAAGTCTAGACAGTTTGTTGCAGCCTATATCATTCAGAGTCCTGATGTTCAGTCAGATTGACACTTTAGAGTCAATCTTTATTATTTCAATTGTTAGTAATCGAGTAGTCTATATCAACGAAGTTTAATTTAAGTGATTGTTCCGGTTCCGCCCGAAGATTTTCAGCCAGATGTCCCTCATTTTCAGCCAGATGTCCCTCACCTTCCGATTTCTTTGTGTTGGCATTCTCAACTCCGGTCAATTGGGGAAACATCCTCCGAGCTAGAACCGACAATCAAATTATATTTATCTTTTTTTGAGTAAAATGTGGTCTGGCCACTTCACAGCCATCTGAAGGCCTGTAGTTCTCGCTTCCTCTGAAGCTCTTCCTGATGCTCTTTATCCCTGCAGGCTCTGACCTGACAGACTCTGGGGGGTGGGGGCTCAGTTTGAGGAGCAGGTGAATTACAGTAGTCTGAAGAGGTGAAATGAAAGGGAGAGTGCTGTAATCCCTGAGGAGATTATGTGTGGTGAGAGCACAGCCTCGCTGAGGTAAAGAGAGCTGAGCCGTTTAAAAACACTGCGCCGCTTTCTCCTCAGCTGAGCTTTGGCATTTCACATCCCTGACATTGTGACCAGTGGAGCACAAACACAGGCGGCTCAGAGGAAAATGGAGCTAAATGTTGAATACCTGCTAGACTCTGCAGCCCCTAAACCTCCACACTGACCCTGGCTGTGTTGGACAGAGAGCCTTTCTGCATGTTAAACCACTGCAGCTTCATCCTCCGCACAAACTCCAAAACAAACGCACCTCCTTTCTCTTTCTGTCAGCCTCAACGTCTAATCGAAGGTAAACTTAGAACAAAAGTTTTCCTTTGACATTTATATTTTAGGCACCCAGGTTACCAGCAGAAGAAACCACAGTTCCTCAACAACGGACGATATTAGACAATACGTGGTTACACTTTACTTGAAGGTATCTACAGAAGAGTGACATGACACTGTCATGAACGTGTCATAAACATTATAAACAAGTTATGAACATTTATGACATAACGTTTCTTTTTAGTAAGTATCATTCGTTTTTTGTCATGACAAGGCCAGAAGGCAAAGCTCTCGATCTACCGGTCAGTTTTAGTTCTCCAACCTGGCCTGGGAACGCCTCGGGATCCCCCAGTCGGAGCTGGATAAGCTTACGAAGATGGATAGATGGATGGAAGTTATGGTTAGGGTTAGGGTTAGAGTTAGGGTTAGGGTACATGTGTTCATGAAAGTGTTATGTGTTCATGACACTGTCATGTCACTCTTATGTAGATACCTTCAAGTAAAGTGTTACCCAATAAGTTTTACTTCAAGACAAAAGCCCTTCCAAGCAAGTCCAGGAAGCAACATTTATGGAAGGAATATGTCATTCTGAGAAGAATTTCAATGAATAAAGGAATATGGAGTGACTCTGCTGTCCAATCTCTACTGAATTGTAAAATAACATCATTATCTGATGTAATACTGGCCAACAGAAAGAGATTCAGCCTCAGATGTAACAATAAAGAAGTCACACAAAACTCGATTACAAAGGGCAGGGAACCATTAAGACATGACATTTGACTGATGGGAAATATCTTTTTATTTAAATCAAATATTATCCCAGACACCCATCACTCACCCTCTGGCCAATTCATCCATTCATACTTTGGGAATGTAATCCTTTTACTTATATGACAAATGGTGAGTTTGACAGCACTTTGACCAGTCTCAAACTATTTTTTTTTAAAGTCTCTGGAGGTTTGAGGCCTTCAATCGACACTCACTACGTTTCCATGCACATAATATTCTGGTTTTTGCCCTCATTCCGAAAATGACAATATTCCAACTAAGCTGTTTACATGGCAAAACAGGATTTTTTTTTAAGTTTACCAGCGGTGGTGGACTTGTTCGACCCAGCAAACACAGCGCCCCTCTTTCATTCCGTCAAACAGCTTCTTGAAAATGGTTGGCGTAGCGATGTGTGCGCATATCCAAAAACCTGTTGATATCCAAGTCTTTGATAATGTTTAAGTAGCTTGAGTATGCATCTCTACCAATGGATTCACTTACACTGTTGGCTGTTTGGTTTGTGTACAACAACCAAAGCAACACACAGAGCTGACCGTGAGCCGTAAACTTTTGCAAACTGCAGTACAAACCCAGATTGAGAAGCAGATTCCGAATGTGCTGTATACATGTCCAAAGAAAGCCTCTAAAACCCGAAAAATACGGGAATATCCAACTTGTTTTAATCGGAAAATGCTATATTCAGAAAAAGGCCTTATTCGTAATTTCCAACTGTTTACATGACCTGTATCACATTCAGAATAATGTCATATTCGGAATAATAGTGGAATATTGACATGGCAGACTATTACTATTACACAGTGAGAGAGAGTCCAGCTCGTTCACCTGCGTTCTCCCCTTCTTTACTGAATAACAAAGCTTCTGCCCACAGAGTTCAGGATGGAGCCGGAGACCCTGAATACCGATGAGCTCCATCCATCATCTCGACAAACAGCAGTGAACAGAAGGTGCTGCACTTCAGAGCTCTATAAGCCCCACACACCCAGAGTTCAGTGCTCTCAGTGTGAGCCCCGCCCACTTGTTCAGCCATTCAGAGCATGTAGCAGTCAGTGGGATAATGAGGCTCCAGCGGTGGCTGTTTGTGCTCCAGAGCACTAAGAATCATCCTCAAGCACAAAACGTCAATGTTCTTCTTTCTAATCCGCACAACTTCTACCTCCAGTTTGACCTGAAAGGGTTCAAGCTGCCTTCTCCCTGGATGTACGCGAGCAAAGAAAGCTTTAAAAACAGAACATAGTGAGATATTCTTTTTTTTCTTCAACTCTAATAGCACAGTTTTCCCACTGTCATAGAAATTGATATAAGGATTTACGGACATTTCAAAAGCATCGCACATGTCCCAACAACAGAATGGATGAGAGACACTTATACATTTTACTTTATTTACGCTGCTATCATCGTTAATAAAGACTTCTTAGGCCGGTGATGTTACACCAACTCTGAGCTTCCTGTAACGATAGCTGTCAATCAAGGTAAACTAATGAGCTCTGTTTGGGTGGAATTGCCTTGAAAGTGACCAATCATCAGTCAGTTTCATTCGGGCGAGCAGAAATCAACTTTGTGAGCGGAGTTGACCTGCGAGAGCGTGCATATCCTCCAGCGCTCGAAAAGTAGACCTTCTGTGGTGCATGGTGGCGCTCGCAGCTGCCTGTACAACTCCCAGTTTGTTGGATTGGTGCGCAAAGAGTCATATCTGTCATATATCTGCGCGCGTGAAATTATATGATATTTGCTTGTGAGCATGTTTCATCACACTCGTAATCCTGACGCCATAATTTTCCATTTTACATGAAAACTGTCAGATTTCAGTGAACAGAAAGCAGAGAGGATCACAAAAAGTGTCAGGGTAAATATCATGCATTATTGTCAACCTGGAAATATAAGATAAGAAGTTAGTATTGTGTTTTCTATTTCCTAGTTGCTTGATTTCATTCATGGATTATCAGATACAGACACAAAAAAAGGATCACATGGTAAAGTAGAAAAAAATAAATATGTCCAACAAACGTCCCACAATGCTATGAAGAACTGGTATCCTGCCACTCGTTCTCTCAACAGACACCTTTGGCTGTGCAACTCACAGCACTTTCCCCTTCTCACTGCTAACAACAACAGGAATATTTGTTCCTTATCTCCAGTTCCTCTTTAAACCGCCGACACAAACTCCAGCATAATGTTCAGGTATATGCACACATAGACATCAAAAGGGGCTTGAGCACCTGCCCATTTTCTTCCTCAAAGGAAAGTGCCTATTTTTCTGGATGCATGTTTATTCATTTTTTAATGAATATAGCCTATATATATATTAATACTGGGCTGGATTAACCATTAGGGCAACTGGTCACTTGCCCAGGGGCACAGGACATCTAAGAGGCCCTGGGCATCGTCAAATATTATGTAAGATCACGTTATAAATGCAGTACTCACTTTCCTAATTATATGGAGATTTTTGCAACCCGTTCGATCAAAATATTATGTTAAATCACGTCAAAAACTGTAGCGAGTCTGCTGCGTGCGGTGGCCCTGCATCCCGGCAAAGACTGGAGCGACTGAGTTGCCCCCGCAAGCCTCTGAAGGTGAATTCAGTTTCCCCAGGTGAAGTTTAAACACACGTTTAATTTAAAGTTACATTTGTAATAAATGTAATGTATGCTGAAGGCGAGTCAGCATCAACAACAGCGCGTCTATTACGTTAGCCAAAAGTCAAATTGCCCCCTCGTGATTTGTAAGAGCATTCTGCACTTTGATTACTTTTGATATTAGTAAAGACAAGAACAGCATCATACGAAATATTACAAACTGGCATGTTTGAATTCATAACGTTTGCAGAGGGTCGCCATTTCGGTGGCGTTACGTTACAACACACTACACAGTGCTTGCTGAGACCGATCATTTGTATTCAAATTCTGAGTAGTGCATAGGAGGAAGAGGAGGGAAATGAAGGAGGGGAAGGCAGTAAACTGGAGAGACCAGGTCGGTCAGGGCAGGAGAAGACCACGGAAGGAGATGCAGAAATAAGTGAAAGAGAAGAGGGAAAGGAAGAATTGACTGTGAGTGATGAAGTGGAGGCTGCAGATTCAGAGAGAGGGACAGAGGCAGGGAGTGATCGGGAGGTGGCAGATGAGGATGACAGGGATGAAGAGGAGGCTGCAGATTCAGAGAGAGGGACAGAGGCAGGGAGTGATCAGGAGGTGGCAGATGAGGATGACAGGGATGAAGAGGAGGCTGCAGATTCAGAGAGAGGGACAGAGGCAGGGAGTGATCAGGAGGTGGCAGATGAAGATGACAGGGATGAAGAGGAGGCTGCAGATTCAGAGAGAGGGACAGAGGCAGGGAGTGATTAGGAGGAGACAGATGAAGATGACAGGGAGGAAGAGGAGGCTGCAGATTCAGAGAGAGGGACAGAGGCAGTGAGTGATTAGGAGGAGGAAGATGAAGATGACAGGGAGGAAGAGGAGGCTGCGGATTCAGAGAGAGGGACAGAGGCAGGGAGTGATTAGGAGGAGACAGATGAAGATGACAGGGAGGAAGAGGAGGCTGCGGATTCAGAGAGAGGGTCAGAGGCAGGGAGTGATCAGGAGGAGGCAGATGAAGATGACAGGGAGGAAGAGGTCAGTTGTAAGGCCATTTTGTTAAAATAAAATAAGAATATATAGTAGTGCATCAACATAAAATGTTGATATAGTTGATTGTGAAACAATAAACATGATCTTGACTTTGAACTACAGGCAACTGTGTAGCCAATGGTTTACTTTTACTCCATACACACTAATACTACTACCCTTGAGTCTTGTTGCCAGAGCACAGGACATTGTTAATCCGGCCCTATATATATATATATTTAATCGTGTTTAATCGCATTAATGTCATAGTTAAATCGCAATTAATCGCACATTTTTATCTATTCTAAATGTCCCTTGATTTCCTTTTGTCCCATTATTTTTTCTCATTTTAATGCTCTTATCAACATGGAAAAGTGGATCAGCCTGGCTTTGACGAGGGGATGGAGAATTCGCGTCAGCTGTGTGCTTGGCCATCAGCTGTGTACTTGACCACCAGCTGTGTGCTTGGCCATCAGCTGTGTGCTTGGCCATCAGCTGTGTACTTGACCACCAGCTGTGTGCTTGGCCATCAGCTGTGTGCTTGGCCATCAGTTGTGTACTTGACCATCAGCTGTGTGCTTGGCCATCAGCTGTGTGCTTGGCCATCAAGTGGTATTTCAGACTGGGCGTACTGCGATAGCTCAGTTCACAACAACAAAACACACAGATCACTTTGGTCTTGTCAATGGAACCATTTGGCAACTTTGTAAAAGTAAACTTTCCATTCAGAATCTTATTGGCATCAATTTCGACGTCTCGCGCTCGCCATCCACTGAAAACATAACGTTAGCCTACTACTCTTTGGCCGGCTCGCAAGGCCAAACAAGTGCAGGCGTGCCTGTTGTTTTGTTTCCGGTCTAGCTAGATCCGGTGTGGTGTTGTAGTTTTTCTAACGTTACCAGTTGTTGCAACAGCATGTGAAAAAAACTACAAAGTTTGCTAGGCCAAAAGGAACGTTAATCTCACGATAAAAAATTGACACCGTTAAAATGGGTTTGTGTTAACGCCGTTAATAACACGTTTAACTGACAGCACTAATATATATATATATACACTTTGTCGAGCCCTCTCTCTTTCTCTCTCTCTCGCTGTCCACGATTGTCTTCTCGACAGCACACAGACACACACAGACACACACAGAGGCAGGAGGGCAGGCAGCCAGAGAGGCTGCAGTCCGATCCAGCTCCTACCCTAGAAAGTTTTTCTTGGCTTGTGTGGCGGTGAGTGGTGATGAACAAAAAACTAAGCAGCCAGTGCCTCAAGGTCACAGCTAATTAGCCAAAAGACAAAACAAATAACTTCTGTCTTGCTGACATGAGCACCTAGCTTGTGTGATAAGTTAGCTAAGGTTTAGCTGAGGCATCATGGCCCTACAGGTAGATGTTCTGTACTTAATGGAGACACTCCAGGTGAACAGCTACAGTAGAATCTGTGTCTAGTAACGCCATCCCAATCACACATTGATATGCATACTGTATCGGGCGTTAACTAATTAAAATGCGCTAATATGCATACATTTGACAAGGCCCAGTTAATGAGTCTTTTCCCCTGAAATGTTCGCTTTAAATATGGAGATACATTTAGAAGAAATCTACTGATGCAGCCTAAAACAAATACCATCTAAATGTGTATTTTGGAAGTTTTATTTCCATTAGAGTAAAGGAAGACATAAAGCAAAATAGACCAAAATCTCGAAATTGACCACAAAATGAAGAAAGTGTCCTGCATTAAACAGTAAATAACTACGATACGATACAACAGAAAATGACATGAACATACACAGACAAGGTGTTGGAGACTTGTAACCCTGAATAAATATTGCACTGGATTTAATGTAGCTGGTTTAACAGTACAAGAGTAACTTCATCATTTGGATCGTAGGCTCCTCATCTAATAATAACAGTTTTTTCCTGTAAAATTAACAAAATTGCAGCAACAGCCTTCTTCAGTTTAGTGTGAAGATTTTTGTTGAGTGTTATTTATTCCAATAGCACCAAAAGAATTTAAATGATTTATTGCCATTTGCAAAATAAACAAATTCTTAATGTAATGTTGTCCCTCTCCTTGGTGCAGTCACTTATTCTAAATATATACTTGTAACTAGTAGCACAGAAAACATGCACACTGTGGCACAGTGTTCTTTACTGTTTGTGATTAAGCAGGTGAAGACTAAAAAGTCTCTGATTATTTTGTTGAGTATTCATTAAATCTATTGAACAATTGTGTAAGGGAAATAAAAACAGTTGTTAAGGTAGTCAGAGTTGTGTTAATATATTTAGGGCCCTATCTCATACCCGGCGCAGCGCAAAGCATTGATAAAAAAGTGTCTTTACTAGTTTGAGACCGACCCAGTTGTCAGTTTCCCGTCCAGCGGCCACATCGTTTAAATAGCAAATGCACCTGCTCCCATCTGTGGCCCATGGGCGTGCTGGTCTTACAGGGAGGTGTGTTCAGGTGCATTCTGAGCGTGCTGGTCATACAGATAGGTGTGTTAAGGTGCATTCTGGGCGTATTGCTATCTTGAGGCAGTTGGAAGTGATCGCGCCAGTGACCGACAAAAACCTGGTCTAAAGTCACAAACGCAGCATTTCATTGTTATTTTAACAGAGCATTAGTAAAATGCTCCTAGACTCGTGCACAGCACGCGCACACTATGCTTGTTACACACACAGGGACGCACAGCAGCACACAAACATGCAGAAGATTACAAATAAAAATATTACGGTGCAAATCTGCCAGCATAATAGCAATGCTCCAAGGTCCAAACGCGCCTAGCTTTTAAAGGGAATGGGAGATGATCTCTGATTGGTTGATTGTATGTTACGCCCAAAACACACCTCTGATTAATGAAGACGCTAAGTACAACCTTTTTGAACCATGCCCCTGGCGCACAGACACTTTTTTCCGCCGTCAAACTAGGAAAAGTGGATTTGGACACGCCCTATACGCACCTGCGTCAGGCGCTTCACACCGTGCTCTTAGATCATTAAAATAGGGCCCTTAAAGTTTACATTTTGAATAAATAGTTATTCATTAACTATTAGCACTTTTTTTTTCCTTGAGCCCCTGCCGCCCAAAATGTCTGTGCACGCAACTGATAATGTTGATGCCTTCTGGCCTTCGACCCTCATCCAGCTAGACAATACCAGATAATAACCTCATTTTGTGCAGCACAACCTGTACGTGCAAGAATAAAGCCCACACACATATTCATACAAACAGCTTCCTAATGCATACACCACTCTGCATCAATCTAGCGCTGCCTTTGAAAGGATGAAACAATCCTCCTCCTCCTCAGTGAGGCTCATCAAGCTGAGCAGCCATGTAGGAGGCTGTGTGGGAGACAGACATCAACCAAATTAAGTCATCAAAAGCAGCATTTAAAATGTCTTTGTCTTTAAAACTGCCAGGTTTAACTCGCATAAACACAGACGAGAGAGTTGAAGCAAGCTGCTGACAAACTAGACTTCCAGCGGGGTTGAGCTCAAAACATTCACTGTGAATTATAATGCCAGAGTTATGCAGATTTGGCAGGAACGCTGCAGGCTACATCACTCGTACTAATGACTCCAGGAGGATATGTATAATGAAATATCTAGTAATTCACCAGCTGCACTTAGTAAATCATTTGAATATATTTGCCTGTAAATGTCTCTTAATAGAGAGCAGCGGAGCAAAAAGTCTCCATGGGAATTTTTTTTTTAATTTTCTTCTGTCACTCAAATAAAATACACGGCACAAGGATATTCACATCATTCAAGCACCTCGGCTAATCTAATTTATTTAAAAAAATTAAACACTGAATTGGACATCGGGGATTCATAAAATTGAAAACTCTGCATTGCACCAGTTATATACTACAAACACTTTTTATCCAAATGAGTGTCGGAGCAGCACACTGCACCGTTTGTCTTTTCAAAGGGAGTGGAAAGTTGAGCAATGCATCTATATAATATGCCTTTATTGCAGCGTGAGACTAGATACAGTACTGTCTGGTATTTATCATATCACAACAGTGTGGTCTTTTCCTGGTGCTGTTCTTGTGAGTGTGTTTTTGGAGTCTCTTAAAAAACATGACAATACATTATAAGAAGTGCTTCTGATGCATTTGCCTATTTGGTTGAAGTTTTTTAGGCGTAGGCCTATATGAACTAGAATTGCTCGATATTGACAAAATGTGATATTGCAATATCGATTATGAATATTGCGATATCGATATTAATTTCGATATTTTTAAATCTATGTAAAATTACAAAAGTTATGGGAAAATGCATCAAAATAGATACATAACAAATAGAACACAAGGTTTATTTCAACTGACTGTCATATTGGACTGGTACAACATGAATAAATACATAATGACCATGTCTACAGAACAGGACATGTTCTACTGGTTGGACAGTATAAAATATATAAATAAAGAGAACAGGACACAACTTTTCTTTCTCTTCTCTGATTCGTTCCGTTTTGTTGTCTCTATCTATTTCTTCACTCACACTGTCACTCTGTTGAAATATGCACACACACGTGGTACGCTCCATAGGGTTTGTCACGTAGTGGCCCCGTGCGCTGACGTGCACTAACATGTGCAAGTGACACGGTAACTGGCCAATGAAACATCATCATTATAGAGTTTCAAGCGGGCTCTAAATCAAACACTAACTAAGTAGGGGTTTAAGAAAAAATCAATACACTTGAGTATTGCAATATTTTGTTTTGCAATACTGTATCGATTTTCAAAAAGGCAATATTGAGTTGTTTTTTTATAAATGTTCAAAAATATTCATGTAAGACAGTGGTTCACGTTTATGTTGTGTTTAAACCCCATACTGCTAGATGGCTATGCTGAGACGCACCACTAGTGTCCTTGCCTAACAGTGCCTAACAGTGCCTAACAGTGCCTAACAGTTCCTAACAGTGCCTAACAGTGCCTAAAAGTGCCTAACAGTTCCTAACAGTGCCTAACAGTGCCTAGCAGTGCCTAACAGTTCCTAACAGTTCCTAACAGTGCCTAACAGTGCCTGACTTTTTGCTAGAAGCTAACAAGTAGCTATAGCTGAACTTTGGCCTACTTTAGCATATAAACATCAGCTCACTAAGAACCTGTGAACCACAATCCCAAACTAGCAGTTTGATTTTCTGTGTACTGAATTGTTTACCTAAAGTAAACTTCTTTGACTTTTATATATACACATCATGTCTTTTTTTAAATATTAATTTTTCTAAAATGATACTTATATCGCCTTACAACCAGTATCGAAATATATTGCAATATATTGAATCGTAACCAATGTATCGTGATACGTATCGTATCGCCAGATTCTTGCCAATACACAGCCCTACAACTAAGCCACACAGCGCTCCACAAAATAAAAGAAATATTGCATACTTACTGCGACACTTTCGATATAATATTGTAACGTGATATTGCGATAACAATATTGAGTCGATATATCGTGCACCCCTAGTATGAACACTGTTATTCAAGTTCTGGTGTGGACAAAACAACTGCCAAAAGACTGCCTGAAAAGGAGGATCTCTCTCCACATCCAAGTCATCTCTGGTGTGGATCGTTTGTGGTGTGACAGCAGAGCAGAACAAACCAGCTTGTGAGATATTAAGAATACAATTTCAGCGCTAAACTACTATTAAATCCATCAGTTGTGGGGTCGGTCAAGCAAGTGATTCATTCAGTAATGCTAAATCATTTGTTAACCATGGCACCATATACACACTGCAGGACATACAGTACTGCAAGCTTTTTCTCAATTAACTTGTCTCAACGTAGAGCATTAACCCAGCATTATCATATTATTTTAGTGAGGACTCATAAATAACTACAAATAACTAATGTTAGGGAAATCTGTTTATGTTTTGTAACGCGTTTCTGGATTTTTTTTTATATATATATATATCGGCTGATATATCGGAATATCGTATTTTTAAATCACCAAATATTTGTATCGATATCGGCCTTAAAAATCCTTTATCGGTCAGGCTCTAATGGTGTTCACAGCAGAGACAACCACTTTACACCTTTACTCTAACAGCTGCTCTACGGATCCCTCACTGCACCAGCACTGCAATAACAAACACTTTATATCTGCTCCAAAGGAGAGAAACTGAATGTCGTGACCAAAGGCATCTATGGAGCTTTCTCACTGTGTGCGTGTGTGTGTGTGTGTGTGCATGCATGTGTGTGAGCTTGTTTATACCTTCACTAAACCACAACAGGATCCGCAGTCACAGCATCTACTTAGTGCTACTTTACAGCCGTCCTCCCTCAGGAGGCATTAGAAGATAAGTGCTCTTTAAAAAAACTTCTCTGCAGATAATTTGGTGTTCTCCATCTTCTCGTGCCTGTCAAACAGCCAGAGCTCAGCTTCTCCTGAGGCTGGAAACACAAAGGCTACTGCACAAGAGAAGAGTTTCTGTCCTTCCCAGAAGTTGAGGCAGCACTTTCACACTTCACGGGACAGTGTAATTGGGGGGTAGCTGGGGCAAAAGTCCTGACAGACCCCAATTAGGGCAAAAATATAGGATATGGTGGTGAACATCTCCTGTCATAGCTTGTTAGTCACATTCTTCTTAATGCATTGTTCTTAAAACAGCTGAGGGAATAGAAGCTTTAGTCCAATGACATTATAGTTGCATGGATAGTGTCAGGATTCAGCAGGAGGACCCAAATGCAACACGGTGACACTTTACTTGAAGGTATCGACATAATCTGTCATAACTATGACATGGCACTGTCATGAACGTGTCATAAACATTATAAACAAGTCATAAACATTTATGACTTCTGTCATTAAGTGTCATTCGGTTTTTGTAATGACAAGTTGACATTGTTTGGGTTGTCTTGATTATGACAAGTTGACATTAATCAAAGTGACATTACCAGAAGTTGTCTTGGTCATGACAAGTTGACATTACATTAGTTTGGGATGTCTTTGTTATGACAACTTGACATTAACCAGGATGACATTACCAGAAGATGTCTTTGTTATGACAACTTGACATTACATTTCTTTGGAGTGTCCTTATTAAGACAACTTGACATTAAACAGGATGACATTATGTCAAGTTGTCATGACAAAAACATTCTCTGGTAATGTCATCCTGGTTAATGTCAAGTTGTCATTACAAATACCTCCCAAACAAATTGAATGTCAACTTGTCATGACAAAGACAACTTCTGGTAATGTCACTTTGATTAATGTCAAGTTGTCATAATCAAGACAACCCAAACAATGTCAACTTGTCATGACAAAAACCGAATGACACTTAATGACAGAAGTCACAAACGTTTATGACTGTTTATAACGTGTATGATAGTGTCATGTCATAGTTATGACAGGGTCGTGTCACAATTATGTCGATACCTTCAAGTAAAGTGTTACCTGCAAGACTCTTCCAGGCAGAAGTTCAGATAAACACGCTTTATTATGACAACTTACAAACTTACAACTCCAAATCTACGAACATACAAACGAACAGGACTCAGACAGGACAAACAGAGAGACAAAGAACAGAGGAACAGAGGGGTGTAGAAATACACAGACCAATTAACAGGAAGACAGAGTACTGGACAAGACCAACAAGACAATAATTGGGAACAGGTGACAAGACAGGAAGTGCACACCATATAAGGGGATGTCATGACAGACAGGTAACTACAGAGCACATGGGAAACAGCAACAAGCACAAAACACAACACAATATACAAAATGGCCACCACGGTGGCAGTCAGTCACGGCAGGATCCTGCAAAAACACTTCTGAACAAATCCTGAATTGACCAGACTGGAGAGTCTTTTCAGCTCACAAGAAGAAAAAAAAGGGAAGAACACAACTTTAACCCAAGATAACATATCAAACTGATAAACCACTTCACACAAAAAAGCCTCTCCACTTCCTGTCAGATAGACGATGGTGGTGATGGAGCTGAGGATTGTTGATGGCATCGCTCCAGAACAGTATTGCACACATTTGTTCTCTTCCTGTCTTAAATTTAATCTTTTTTTCCTGAAGCTTGAAGTATTTTATCTCCCGAGTTGACAATGCGCTCCGCAAAAATTGAATTTCTTTGCTGTTTGTTTCTCCGGGTTAGAATTTAGCACACTGTTGTGTGATATAATCGGTCAAGACCTACTACTAGAGCTACTTTCTGCTCCCTGAAAAGCAGCATCAGACTGCTCTGAGAGTCCAGTTCAGATACCATCTGGGTTACTGTTTGCATTATAGCTCCTAAATAACAAAAGCTGTGTCTGAAATTACTCCCACGTTCACCCATTCACTACTCTCTATATGATAGGCAGATAGTTTACTCCCCAATAAGAAGCGAGATTGTGAGATTGTTAGGAGAAAGTCATGGTCGCTACTTACTTTGTTGCTTTGTGAATATAGTGCACTACAGAGTTAATAGGGAGTGGTTTTTGGGGTTGAAATAAAGGTCAATCTTTTGTTAAAGAGTGATAGTGGAGAAACATTTTTTTAATGTTAAGTTTAAACCTTAACATTAAAATGGAAAGGACAGTTTTATATTTCCCATCCCTGATTGAGGGTTATCACGTAGTTTCCAGTCCGGTTGTTATGGCAAACGTGTTAGAAAAAAGTTTCCTATTTATACACCCAACAGACATGGAGCAATATTACATTTGTTAGTTTCTGAACTAGTCTCCATTAGAGGATGGATACCCGAACCGAGCCCAGCGGGACCCGGGACAGATATTTAGAAATAATGTTTGGGTTTGGGTCGGGCTCGGTCACATCAGCGCGGTAAGGCATTGAACATTTTAAACATTTAAAAAAGCGTATTATGTAGGTGCACGCCTGTGTTAACGTGCGTTTGTTGCCCCGTGTGCGCTGATGCCTCATCTGTTGACATTTCCGAATGCCTTCCTACAGTTGCTTAATAAAAGCGGGCTTTCCACACAAACAAACGCATGTGTCATTAGTATGAGAAAAAAACGAGATTTTAACTGTGTCGGGCTCGGACATAAATATCTTAACGGCTGTCGGGCTCGGGCCGGGCTTGGTTACTGCTCTGTCGGACGCGGGCCAGGCTCGGACAAAAAAATGCGGCCCGATCCGCACTCTAGTCTCCATCCAACCACTGAGAGAATTATCAATGCTCCTTAGCAGCTTTATACTCACTGGGTTCACCAGCTAGTACAGTACAGCGTCACACATCCTCAGCAACTATGCACACAATTAGATGTGATCACATTGAATCCAGGTTTCTTAAAACTGAAGCTCATGCCATTATAATTATTTAAAGGTAGTATACTGACACTAACACAAACAGATCCAACCAACAGCGGGAAGCTGCTACTTGAACGTTCACTCCTTTTGACTAGGCATTAATATTTGTACCAATACAGTCATGCAGAAAGGCAGTACTCTTGGCCCTGAACATGACCACACACTCAAACCCCCTTAAAAAGCCAGCGGGGGTAAATTATAGAGGCTGTTGAGAATGTCACAGCACGGAAACAGACAGTGGAAACTATTAGCAGCTCTTCCTCATTCACCCCTCTCACCCTAATCCTCCTCTTAGTCTTCCTCCTTTTATCTTCAGCCTTCTTCCACGTTCATTTACTTGTTTTCTTCCTCTATCACTCACTTCCATGTCTACCTGGTCTATGCTCCTCCCTTTCCTTCATACCGGCTATCCTCCTCTGCCTCCTGCTTCGTCTTATGAGGTCAAATCATCCCAAAGATGAGAGGCAGTGCATCAAGAAAGCAGATGGTGGCCCGTACACACACACACACACACACACACACACACACACACACACACACACACACACACACACACACACAGCAAAGTCATTGAAGGATAAAATGGAAAAGGCAGTAGAAAATGTCACTGCAGTTGTGAGAAACACAGAGGGAATACTACTACCAGACAGCCTGCAGACTCTGACCCCTAAACTCTAACCTCTCATTCTTTATTTTGCTCTTCCTCCTCTTCTTTCCTTCCCTTATCCACCTTCAATTCTCCTCACCCTCATTTTTCTCCTGCAGCCCACCCATTTCCTCTGTTTCACCTCACCGTGCTTAGCTCTGAATTAAATCTGTCTTGTTGTATTGAAATTCAGCCTTACCTTTCCTTCTTTAATGACCACTGACTCAGCTCTGTCCTCCTCTCTAATACAAACTGACTGGCCCTGCTTCTTCTCATCAGTAGTCTGCAGAGCTGTGGACGCCGGGATTATAAAAATACACAACAGAGAGAACGTTAAACTGTTATCAGCATCTATCTCAGCGTGTAAAGAGCCTGAACTGTGGCGCATGAAGTGATGCAGATACACTGGAGGACGTGCATTGTGCTAATGCAAACAATGGAGCGGCACCACAGTTCAATGGTATTATCTTGTACAATGTGAGGCTGAATAGCTTTCAGTTGCAGGGCTTACAGTGACAGTGGTGACGTCCAACCCACACTGTGAGGGTAGCAAGGTGGACACATGCTGTTGAGGAAAGCCACTTTCATCTGTTAAACCCACACAAACTGCCTCTGTATGAGTGACAGAGGTATTCACAAAATGTCTGGTCTGGTCGCCATGAGATTTCATCAAAACCAGAAACTCTTCATCATGTCGTCTTGTTCAACCTTTCCATCCAAGGTTCACCATATTTAAATTCAAGACTTATGAGTCTGTCACCTTGAACACTTCTCGCTCTGACTTCTGATGGGTCTGAGAGTCACCTTAAGATATTTGATCAGTATGTCTGACAGTTACACCTCAGAAACCCAGAGGAAACGTCGGAATTCGGGGGTGGAGATTGCTTTCCGGAGCAATCTGACATTCACACCCAGTTTGCAGTGATTGGTCAGGTGTGTGAAGGGGAGTAAAGAGCCAGAGTTTGAAGTTCTAGTGTATCTCAAGCTCTCTAACCCTAACCCTCTTTTCATTCTGGACACAACTATTTCTGTCACTGTCGTGTACAACTGAGCGTCATTTTGTCTTCCAGTCAGGGGAGAAGGTCTTAAAATGTACGCTGTTATACCCATATTCAGGCGGTATCATGACTCATGTCTCACACTTTTTGAACATGTACACAACAAACAGCGCATCCACCGTGCAGATGCAGCCCTCTAAATGGACACTTGGAATGATTTAAAGGTATCAGTGAGGTCTTTTAAATCGCTTTGAGTTTTTTTTGACACTGCTAAACTTTGTTTTATCATAACTAATGCTTTTATAATTTGTAGATTTTCATTAATTACCTTCTGTGAAGAACTTTGCAATTTGGGTTTTGAAAAGTGATAGAGCACTCAAGAATATTAGAAAGCTCAATTTACTAAATAGGTTCATACCTCCCCCTTTTTATTTTTGACATTCCTTGAGGTATGATGTTTAACTTTGTACACCAAATAGGAATAGGAAACTAACGGTCATATTTTCATGAAATCTGCTATTACCAGAGGATACATTTCTAATGCTAGTCATTAAACTGGCAAAGCTTTTCTCGATCGCCAACCTCAGAACAACGTTTTGCAAATTTCCAAGCTATCTAACTGACAGTTTGATATGAACTGTGCTGAACACATTCTAGCTCCCCATTGATCATTCTTTGAAATAATATGTTGTGTTTGCACCAACTGCAGCACAGACTTCCCTTTGAATGGATGATCTGTCTAGCCAAAGGCTAATTCCTGCTGTAATAGAGACTGAAAGAGCACGGTGACCTTGGTAACTAATGCAGTTACAGTTGGTACGTTATATGTCCCCAGTTAAATATCCAATTACGACAGTCATAACTAATGTATCTGCTGGTGCAAATAGAGTTGTAAGTGTAAAAACCATTTGTTGTTTAAGTCTACTGTCCCGGAGTGACGGAGTATTGTGACCTCGGCAGATGAGAGCTTTTTGAGGCGACAGCAAGTCATATTTGATGACCACAGCTCCTGATGAATGGCTTCATTATTTTGGGGAGACAGACTCCTTCTGGGGACGGCCTTGAACAAATACAGTCTAGCAGCGCCCAATATCAAACGGATGGACTGCAGTCCTCTGTCAGCTCCTTGTTTAACTACCTGTTGCCGGGGTTCATTAATCCAGATTCATGACTGGTGGCTCCACATCCCTTCTGTAACCTTGACTTCGTCAAAACCCATTCATGGCTCCACTTTGCCTGCACACATTTCCATAAATGACACTAAAAAAGAAGTATGAAAGGGGATTTATCCTCAGCCACTTTTCCCTGTTCCTCACCCTGGCTCTGGCTGATGCTGCCCTCGAATGAATCATAAAGGACCGGGAGCTTTGCTGGGAAGCTCGCAATACTTACACAACATTGCGATGGCTTTGTTCTTCCCTGTGCAAACACGTAGTTCACTGAAAAGCAATAAACTCCCATGTGGCAAGCCTACACCTAAAATAAGATGTGGTTCACACTCTCCATCCTCAGCATTTTCTTCACCGGATTAATGGTGGAACAGATGAGATTTAATCAAGCAGCCCTAATATTCCCCTGGAGCCGCTTTAAATAACCAACTCTTTCTTAAAGCAACGAATAGCCTTCAACTGGTGAGTAATGCCACCACTGAGTTTGATATTCAGCCTCTAGCATCTCAATATTTTACTGTAACTCCAACCCAGTCTCATGGCAGTTTGTGAACTGTTCACGTAATTTAATCTATTGATTGACGGACACGTTTATCTAATTTTTTTCGTGATGGTCAGCACGTTTTTTTTTATACTAATGTATTTCAATGGGAAGCATCTTTCGTGATCACAGCACGATTCTTTCTGCCAGTCGGGCTGCAGCAAAAGCTTTATGTATATTTTTAGCCCTATAACCGCTGTTTTAATCAACATTTATTTAATTACTACGTCACTTACGGAGTATTCCGTTGGTTTTTTTAAACGTTATTACGGTGCATAACTTACTGGAACAAAACTGAGCAATGTGTTGTTGCTGGGGACAAAACCACTGATTAAATATGCACAGTGAAGCGATACTACCGTTAAAGACCCGCTGATCGCTGTCCAATTCTCTGATATGAATGCAGGCATTGCATTGTGGGATATGGGCTTTGCATGCGCCCCGCTCGGATCATATCGTAGTGTTCTGTCTTACAGCATACTGTAATATTTCACCGGTAATAAGACCGAAATAATATTATTAAAATACAGAAATGAATACCATGATAACATCTAAGTAAATGTTGATAGATGTAGCTTTATAGTTTAAAAAATATCAATAAACAACAAAGCAATCCAAATTCCCTGGCAATAAGACCGAAATAATAACATTAAAAGAAATACATGTAAACCATGATAAGGTCTCGTGGATAAATGTTGATTAAAACAGCGGTTATAGGGCTAAAAATACCAATAATAGCAAAGCTGTATACAGCTTCTCTGCTGCAGCCCGACTGGTAGAAAGAATTGTGCTGTGATCACGAAAGATGCTTCTCATTGAAATACATTAGTATAAAAAACCAACCCAGTCTCACGGCAGTTCGTGAAATGGTCACGTTATTTAATGTATTGATTCATGTTCACGGGCACGTTTTTTTCGTGGTGGCCCGCACGAAGATGTAAAGTAATGTATTTCAATGGGAAGCATATTTCGTGATCACAACACGAATACGGTAGGGAGTTGTATGAAAAGCCGAAAATCCGCGTAGGGAGATTGGTTGGGGTGGTGTTTGGGTCAAACAATACAGGACTTTCACCCGGGCGACCGGGGATCACGTCCCAGCGTGTGAGGTGTCCTTTCCCCTTTGTCTTCCTAATCACAACCGTCCCGTTATTGTTGCGCGTCCCCCGCGGCCGTCTCCCGGCGTGTGAGTTGTCCTTTCCCCGTTGTATTTTTCCAAAACCCAACCTCTGAATAGATGGTTCCCATTTCGTCCTGGCCACCACAAAAAAAACGAGATAAACGTGTTGTTGTAAGCATATCAATAGATTAAAAATAACGTGACAATTACAAAAAACTGCCGTGAGACCGTGTTGAAAAAACGTGCTGACCATCACGAAAAAAAAACGAGATAAACTTGTCCGTGTCCGTGTGGTTGGTAACTCATATTAAATCCCTCCACAGCCTGCAGCAGCTGAATAATCATACCGTTCCTCCAACACTGAGCATGGAAATAAACAAACCATGCCGATCTTAAAGCTTAATTGGCTAAGACTGGACACCAAGTTCAAGGCGAAGAAAATATGATAACCTGTCCATCATGTCAGCCCTCATAAAGTTTAATCACAGGACAATGGGGCGGAAGCTGTCTGAATATGGATGGATTTCACCTGACTGACTCACAACAGCTATTTAAATACGACTTTCAGGCAGTACTCAGAAAGTAAACTGACACTACAAAGTTTAAATGTCATTAGTTGTGACTCAGAGGAAACAGTCAACATTATTAAAAGGCCCAGGGACGAGGGCGAAAATACTAATCCGTATACCGACCAACAGTAGGAGTGTAGTGGTATTAAGGGTGGGATTAAAGTCATTGAGTGTTCTTTAGATTATCTGTCATTAGGCTATGATTATAGCACACACTCCAATGGCTCTAAATCAGCTCTGAGGGAAGATAAAGGACGACTGATGAGGCTAAGAGAGAAAGATGAAAGCATACTTGAAGATGACTGGGAAAATGGCCTTTTCTGACTGATATTTTGATTGTTCTCTAAACTGTTTGTTTATATTAAACAAAATATGATTGGGCCAAGAGTCACACACTTTTCTTGTTCCTACATATACATAATCTGATAAAATAATGCAGTTTCTTTCTTTTAATGCCCAGCCTACTTCACATTTTTATAAACATATATAGCGCTGTGTTTCTTCTTCCATACAACCATCTTTGGCCAAACTTAAATAGGCCTAGCACTGACACTGGCAAACAGAGAGCATGTTACATTAAGCAGACAACAGCCACGATTTTGTTCTTACGTAAACTCACAGAATTAACTTTAATCAACTACATTTTTCAGGGGACAATTGTCATCGTAGGTGGTAAACATAGGCATTGCCTGAGTTTATCTTTGAAGGTTAAACCAGACCCCAAGGTATTTCGCGAGTGAGGGGAATAATGGAGCGGGAGGTTGGTCAGAGAATCGGCGCAGTGGGGGCGTTACTACATTCAATTTATCGCACCGTTGTGACGAAAAGAGAGCTGAGCCAGAAGGCAAAGCTCTCGATCTACCGGTCAATTTTCGTTCCTACCCTCACCCTATGGTCATGAAGGCTGGGTCACGACCGAAAGAATGAGATCCAGGGTACAAGCGGCCGAAATGGGTTTCCTCTCCCTTAGAGATAGGGTGAGAAGCTCAGTCATCCGAGAGGAACTTGGAGTAGAGCCTCAACTGGCTCCTTTGCGTCGAAAGGAGCCAGTTGAGGTGGTTCGGGCATCTGGTAAGGATGCCCCCTGGACGCCTCCCTAGGGAGGTGTTCCAGGCACGTCCAGCTGGGAGGAGGCCTCGGGGAAGACCCAGGACTAGGTGGAGGGATTATAACTCCAACCTGGCCTGGGAACGCCTCGGGATCCCCCAGTCGGAGCTGGTCAACTGACTCTAGCAGCTACAGACGGGAACTAACAACAGACAGTTGTCTCATTCATGGACTCACGGCAGTGCGAGGTTGAATAAATATAGGGGAACCACAATTATTTATGGCATAAAAAATGTACTTCCGGCCTGATGGGGGTTCCTGTTGGCCTGGCGACCCACCGGGCTTGTATAATTATAGGGGACACACTAATAAGTGTCTTTTCCTGGTTTTTATGGCTGCATAACAGTAAAATTATGTAATTTTCTGAACTTACCAGAATGTTCTAGCAGTTCTATTATTTGCCTTTAGCCACTCAGCACCAGTCATTATATCCACATTACTGATAATGATTTATCTAAAATGTCATTGGTAAAATATTTTGTGAAAGCACCAATATAGTCAACTTGACAATATTGCCGCAATATCGACAATCGAGGTAGTTGGTCAATAATATTGTGATATCTGATTTTCTCCATATCCCCCAGCCCTAGCTGGAAGCTTGCAGACACACTACTCGTTAGCGCTGCTGCAGCACCAAAACAACACTGAACTGGTGTACTGTGTGCTGTCCAAGAGCCGAGATGGGGGTGGGGGGTTCAGTTTGGAGAAATACTGTATCTCCCAAAGACAAAAAGTATCGCAAAGACGATTCAGAATTAGGTGCTGAGAGCTGAGCTTATAGCTTAGCATACTCTGTTTTAGATACCACGAAGAGCCATTCAAAGGATTACGCAAAAATGCATTAATGCATGATTTCTGAGAAATATTGGTGAGATATCAGTGTTTCTGTAACACAATGCAGATACTTTAGTGCAGCAACTTTTCTCTGAATTGTGTTTAATCGCTGATGTTTAGGAATTCATATTTCACTGTTCAGTTTTGATTTGTCACACCTGATATGAGCATTTCAGCAGATAAACTCAATCTATACAGTGTCTCTATTAAATAGGCATGAAAAGCAGCTCCACTTAACATTAAGTGGTTTAGGCCTTCCTGCTAAAGCCAAGAAACACAAATACCAAAACTCTCAAGACATATTTTAGCTCCTTCATTTCACTGTGATAAACAGCTTCAGCCAGACCTTGCCCCGGGTACTAGAAACAAATGAAATGTAGAGAGAAAAGTCAGCGTGGATGATTATTACTGTAAGTGAATGATGTACTATAGGTGGGCTCTTTGGGGAATAAAAGGCTGGAGGACAACTTATTGGTTTCAGAGAGCTGTGTTTGTTTTTGGTTATGGCTTTTAAATGGTTCTCCTCCTGGTGCAAACGCGTTTACATCAAGGCAATACTGTTTTAACTGGGCTCTCTGCAGCTTCTCATGGCCATACTTTTCATCCATCCGTCCTCTCAATCCAAACCCTCAACCCTTATTTACTTTCTTAAAATGTTCTAAAATGTCTATCATTAGGAGTCTTTTTATCTGTCCATGCTTCACCTTTAAAGAAGTCAATGTTAATGTGTTAAAGTATCCATTCATCCTCAGGTTAGAAACAATATGATTGTTGTATGTCTACACAGGCAAAGCAGGCTGCAAACATCCACAGTCCTTCCTCTTCTTGGACAACTAACACTACTTTTGCATTCAGTGGGAAGTAAGGCTATGTTTAGATGGAAACGTGGCCTAATTCTTTTGGATTTGTGACATTATATTGTAAGTGTGTTGTTTTTCTTTTCCAACATGAAACAATAAAGTAAAAATTCCTCCTATCTCCTCGCTCTTGCTTTTCTTTCTTGCAGGGAGCAGAACAACTATAGTTTCTATGTACATCTGTACATGTAAATCTCCCTGTAAGGTTGCTTTCAAACCTTACATGGGTAGTAGTAACCTTATTGTTTAATTCTAATTGAAATGTGATGGCATGATAACAGCTGTAGATGTGGCATCACTGTGAAGATCGATGAACTGAATGAATTGTTTCCTGAGTGTTTTTTTTTCTCCTTGGGACAGTTTGGTGCACAACATGCAGGACTGAAGTGGGGAAAGAAACAGGGCTTAAAGCTGCACTAAATAATACTTTTATATCAACAATAGGTCAAATGACTACATGTAATGTGAAAAGAGTTGCTAATACTGACGATCCCCTGAGACTTAACATTGAAGTTCCTCTGAGCTATAGTGGGCGTTTTAGCCTCTTTTAACGCGTTGTTTTGGTTTTCCAAATCACAACTTTACTGTTTGGGTTAAATCTCAATCGGTAGTTAGTAGGGATGCAGCGAATCCAGGATTCAGCTTCAGATCCAGCTGAATATTGGGCTTTTTGACGGGGTTGAGTTTCTGCCAAACCTTAGAATTTTTTACCACCGAACTGAACCCTACGCTTGCACTCCTCGCACTACGCTGGTCGACGTAATGACGGCGCCGTTGATTACGGGAAGGTGTTTACATAGGTGGAGCGTTCAATGCAGTAGGCTGTGAGAAAGTGAAAATGGAACTCGTGAGCAGAAAAAGTGTTGTTTGGCAGTACTTTCAGTCAAAAGAAGGCCATTCAAGTCCAGCTACATGTTCAATCTGCAATGCTGATTTGTCTGGTGGTGGCGAGGACCCTAAACAATACACAACATCACCGCTGTTACAACATCTGGTCTGAAACACCCGAAAGAATACGAGTTGTGCATGAAGGAATCTACAGACAGAAGCCAAAATGCAGCAACTTCAGGTACGGCAAACAGTCACAGCTAAAATCTTCTGTTAAGCAGATGACCATTACCAGCTTTGATAGCCCTGGGAGTAGGATTCGGTATTCGGTTTCGGATTCGGATCTTAACCAGTGGATTCGGTATTCGGCCGAACCCCAAAAATCTGGGTATGGTGCATCCCTAGTAGTTAGAAAAAGTTAGCAACTAGCATGGTGAACATAGTGGAGCCTTTAGCTGTTAAAGTTGTATATTTCATTCATGAGTTGGTGGAAACCAACAACAGAGCTAAAAGAGATAGAATATTTAACTTAGATTAATCAGGTGGACAGAAACAGCACTCCAAATGAATGCCAATGTTACTCTATATGTCTCCTGGATGACATTGAAGACTATAATGGCAAGTTGTTTTCTGACACCTCTACGCAAGGTGATGAGACCGATGGTTCAATTTCTACTTGTTATAACTTTTGCTTGTTATAACAGATTGCTAAATGCAATGACAGGAAATGGTCACATAGTAGTCACGTGTAGGGAAATGATTCAGTAATCAATAGGGGTGGGAATCACAGGATACCTCACAATATGATACATGGCTCATGATAGCGAAAACGTGGCCGCGACATCTGTTATTTTCTTCAAACTGCTGTCCGCCATCCCGTTGAAAACCTCCTCCTCTTCGTCTAGTTGACTTATGTTCAAGTTTCCCTCATTCATGTGTTGGGCGCCACCTCGAGGAGCCATGAAGTAGCCACGCTGGGAGCAGGGAAATCTATTTAGAGCGCCTTATTTTATTCATTAAAATATCAGTGTTTCGATTCTCATATCGTAACAAAGGACAACGGTATATTGTCATATGGATATTTCGTCCAACTCCTTGTAATTAAAAACATCAACAATCATAGAAAAATATAGGTTTAGCTCCACGCAATTAAAGAGGAAAAGCTTTTTTCAAGAGTCTCAATTTTGCACCAATGTTCAGCAATCGCACAGAGTTCATCATAGATGATGTGGGAGACCAATTTTGCACCCAAAGGAGCCTCTTTAAAAGCCTTATCATTTGAAAAACCAAGAACAGTGCGCCGTGACAATGTTCTTACTCTCTCTCCAGTCTTACGTTTTCTCTCCTGGAAGCTCATTACTTTATCACAATCACTCCATCCACCTACACAGATACTGCACACCAGAGAACAAGATGCTGAGTAAGATCTTAAAAGGCATTCTGGGAAATGAAATTGAAAGTGACTTAGCCGAACACTTTAGAGATGTACTCCTTGAACTTCACTGATGGATTAGATGAAACAGGAAAAATGTATTCTAAGATTTTTTTTCATCTTTAAGCAGGGATTTGAATCAGAAAAAAAGGCTGTATTTGAAAGACAATAATATTAATTTAAACAGTGAGGTAGGGCTGCACCATATGAGGAAACTATGTGATATGCGATAAATAAACAGATATTAAAGTGCACTCCATTGTGCTATTCTGCTGCTTTCAGTATTCTGCTAAAATACAAAAAATTACATGTTGAGTTTAAAATAAATGAAAGGAAATTATTTCCATAATTCTTTTATTAAACAAACTGAACATTTGATTAAAGGTAAAAGGCATCACTAAAAATCTCTGAGTCTCTTTCGCAGTGCATTTATTGCGGCAGTTGATATTGTGATGACGATAAAAAGAAACGATATATTGTGCAGCCCTACAGTGAGGATTGCAACATATATAAACAACACACACACACACAGAAAATCTAGCAGTTGCAGAAGTACTGTGTGTATCCTGATCAACATAAAGTAAAAGATCAAGAAAAAGTAAAAGACTTCTGCAGATTGACAAGGCTTACAACCAAAGACACTACTGTCCAAATGTTAAGTTCTAAAGTCCACTGAGGAATACGACTTAACAACTAAAATCTTCAAGGCTGACTTGTTTGGAATGTAGTACCTTTATATGTTCAGAAGCAGTGAAAACCCAAAGCGTTAACAGCAAAGTAATCAAAGAATCAGGAGGATTTCTGAAGGCCATCTGAGGAAACCCACCAGCTAACAATACAGCAAAGCTAATTAAATCCAGTAATTAACACCGACATACATTCAAAGTACTGCAGTGCTCGGAGGAACCGTGAAATAAATCAGAACAAAACGAGTTATGAGGCAACAAAACTTTTTGAGGGCATAATTAGAAAGACAGCAGAGAAGCAATAAACAGTAAAGAAAAGGAAACACAACCGACTCTAATGAGAGAAACAACTCTAATGGTGTTATAATTGTTATTGTATAATGTTAGAATACCAAATCTTTCAATGTCAGCCTCTCCATTAAGACATTTTAAATGCACACTGAGAGTAGTCGAGGTCCTGAAAAGTCTAAAAATGGATTTAATTCAGTTTCCTCAACAAACAGGCCTCAGAAGGCATCAAAAAGTCCTAAATATTTTCTCTGGCCGGCTGTCAGCGTAATGTTTACTATAAAATGTCTTAGCAGGCTATCTGATCGTGGGATGTTGAGAGACGTTACACACTTCTAAACTAAAAGTGCTCTTGTTGTGACAGTGGGACTGTGCACCGTCAGATAGAACAGTAGTGGTAGTGCGCACAGCCCCACCGGTGAGGTGCAGGGCAAAAAGGAGCTGGATACAACTAAAGGAATGAGGTGCCCGCACTTTGCTAATTCTCCTATACGTTTATTGTGCTGCAACGTTTCGACCCTGCTGACAAAAACGAAACGTTGCAGCACAATAAATGTATGGGAGAATTAGCAGAGTGCGGGCACCTCATTCCTTTAGTTGTACTGTGCACCATCACACCTGTAGCGAACTCTGTCACTACTGTTAGCTGCAGTAGCTAGAAAGCTTGTTGTCTAATAATGTGCAACTGAAATTTACATTTTACATTTTTATTTGCTTAATCCATCTTTTTTTTTCCTATCACTTATCCAGGTCCAGGTTGCATTAATTTATCAATTTACTGTACATCATCAGGAATTATTATTATTATATACTGCTGGTAAGTACTAAAAAAAAAAAGTTACCTACTGTAATAATAAAGAATTCTAGTCTTTATCAGAGATATTCAACAGGGGGACCTAGGGGGTCCTCAGAGTTAGTGCAGTAGGCCACCAAATTGTATACAAAATTTGAAACTTGTTTTTCCAAATTGAATATATGTCTGAAAATATACATTACCATGAACATAACATTTTGAAAGCAAATAAATTGGCCTATTTTTGAAAAAAAAAAATGTATTTACATGTTGAAAATACTATGGTAGCCAAACAGTTAAGCTTAAGGATTCACTGCCATTCATTTTCATCCATGCAGCTCAGTTTAATGCAACTTAATTTTATACAGTATATGTAGCAGGGGGTCCCTACTTCGTCTCTCTTTTAGCTAAGGGGACCTTGGCCTAAAAAACGTTGAAGACCCCTGGTCTATATATCCCTTTCCATTATACTTTCATACTTTCACCTGTATGATGGTGAAACCGGTATGTGGTATTAAAAAGGTCTTACACTTTACTTGGTGAATCATCAACCTGCAGCTGTCAGCAGACTGATAAATAATCCTCACTAATGTGGATATAATGACTAAGTGGTTAAAGGAAAATAATAGAACAGATAGAACAGTCTGATCAGTAAAAAAAATGTCATCACTTAACTAATGCAGCCTTTAAAACCAGGAAAAAACAACACTTGTGTAATATTACGATATCCAAAATTTAAGACGAGATCTAGCTTCATATATCGATAGTGATACATCGATTTCCCAGCCCTAAGTGAAAGCTTCAGGTTACACAGACAAAACTGAAAAGGAAAAATCCACAGAGAGAAGCTTAAAGAGCAGTTAGATCTAGGGATCGACCGGTACTGTTTGTTTTTTAAGGCCAATACCGATACCGATTATTAGAAAACAAATATGCATTTACAGTGAAAATGAAAATCTTATTTTTTTTTTTAAGAATTTTTTTTGGGGCATTTTAGGCCTTTATTTCCACAGGACAGATGAAGACATGAAAGGGGAGAGAGAGGGGAATGACATGCAGCAAAGGGCCGCGGGGCGGAGTCGAACCCGCAGCCGCTGCGCCGAGGAGGAAACCCCCACATGTGTGCGCCTGCTCCACCAACCGAGCCAACCCGGCCACGAAACTGAAAATCTTTAAGTCAAAATAAAGATTTTGGAGTGTTACAAACTCCAACACAAAACTTTGTTTAGATGCTTTAAGCAATTATTTAATGAATTAGAAACTTTCAACATAATACCCATTAAAAGATAGTCAGATAGTGTTGTGGGCGGGACATTTAACCCTTGTGTTGGCTTCGTTTCAACCTTGTTGTTCAACATTTGTGACGCCTTTTTTCACAATTTGTGAAAATAAATAATAAAAGTAATTTTTTTATTTTTCTTCTACACATTTCCAGCGCTTATTTCTACATCCAATATTTTCTGATATAAAACAAAAATTTAAAACGGACCAATGTGACCCGAAGTCAATACAAGGGGCATACTATGTAACTTTAACTACATGGGGGGGTTGTTTGGAACTACAGCTTGCGCGGCTGTAACTAGTAACCAGAAGTATGTAGTAGTAGTATGTAAGTACTGCGCAATAGCGCCGATAGTGCGGTAGCAGCCGAGAGGAGTATCCATCAGGCAAGTGTTATTTAAATATACTTCTGGTGTAGTTACAAACTCTCTAATACCTTGTTTTATAAGTACAGAAACTATTTGTACTACTGTCGAAGTTTGGTATCATTCCGGGTATTATTAGTGGGGTAATTTACGAGATACAAACGTGGATCTATTAGCGCCTGTACTAAGCTAACTAGCTGATAACGCTAACTCGACCAACATTAAAACCAAGGGGGTAAGTCAGTCTCCGCAAAGCATACCTACTATGGAGCCATTTTGATGCTAATAAGCCATCACCGCCATTACCATTCCATTGACTGCCATTCATTTTGGCGTCACTTTGACAGCGAATAACTTTACATCTGAAGCGTTTGAAGACTTTATTTGTCCATTGTTTATTTCTAAAGAAACAAGACAATGTATAAAAGGCTCCATTACCTTGTATCTCACGTTATGGCCCCGTAGCAGCCGTTTTTTGTAACGCTAACGATTGTGTCATAACCACACGACTTACTGTCGCATAATAGACAAATTACCGTATAGTAGAGGAGAAGCTCACAGGCAGTTTCGACTTACATTAGCCATTAAAGTTTAATTACTAATGTTAACTAGCATTTTAGTTAGCAATAATTAGCCTGTGTCCATGTTATCTCCTTACATATACCTACGCTCTGCAAGATTGGGAATGATTGAGATTTCTCTTGGCACAGCTACCAGAAGACTTCCAACTTTCAGACAGGTTGCTCACGTCACATCTACGTCGTCAAGCTCAGTTTGAGGCTGCTCAGTAACGCTCAGCCGTCACCGGAAAAGTGCTTCTAATAGACTTCACTGGTCTCCGTTGCAAGTCTACGGCGTTGCTTTGCCCTTTAATTATACTGTGTATGGTTATAACAAGGGTAAAAAGCTTATAGGGGGTTGTTTGGCTTGAGGTCAATGTGCAAAGCAGCCTAGGGTGAAATTACTCCGAACCATCACTTTAAGACCCTGTTTACACGGTGACGCTCGCGGGTGAAAATGACAAAATATTTGATCAGATGTGCCTTTCGTTTATATGGCGACAGCGTTTTTGGGGCTTAAAAACGCAAAAAAGTGAAACCACCCTCCAGAGTGGAAATCTTAAAAATGCTCCACTGTCGCGTCCCGTCTAAAGGGCAAAAACGCAGAAGTCTGAAGACAGCGGTGTGGAGAGAGACGAGAAAAAAGCGTCCAGGTAGTCTGTTGTTACGGAGTACGCTACAGAAATTATAGGCTCCTGTTATCTAAAAGATTTTCAATGTAATGGCTCAATATTCAAATGATTTCGACAATGATCATAAGGTTGTTATAGTTCGATGACCATATGTAGGCTATTCATTTGAGCCAGAGTAGGCTACAACGTTGCGGATGAAGAGAAAGAGAGAGAGAGCGATTGGCAGCGGCCAGTGGGCGAGGAGGGTCTGCTTCAGCCTCCTCTGCCCGCTGCCTCTCGCTCTCAAGCAGCGGCTCAGGATATTGGTAGTCCTCCCGTGGATGCTGTGCTGTGGCATATCACGGTCGCAGGCCACGCTACCACCTAGCCGCCTGGTGTGCATACTACATCGAATTTCACACACTTTTGCGTCATCATATGCACGCAGATTTCCCCCCCAAAACTCTTGTCTAAACACGGTATAAAAAGAGAGAACGCCACTTTTGGCTCTCTTCAGATCGTTTCCGTCTAAACATAGCCTAAGTCAGACTCAGTGGTGAGTGAAACCGAAGCAGAGGGACAGACACAGAGCTGTAGCTGAGCCAAAGTAGAACACTTTTTAATTCATTAACTTTATCTGTTATCAGGTAAATAAAACACTGAAACAGATAATCTGCAAACTGCCAAAAAACAACCTGATAATCAACCAGGGCCGATAATCTATCCCTATAATCTAAAGTCTATCCCTAGTTAGATGCCCCTAGTTCGGTCTCTCCAATAATTAGTCTGTGACAAGTGTACTTGGGGTGCATTATCTGCTCCTGCTTTCTACAATCTGCATCTACATTCCCAGAAAGCATATTTAACACCACAGCAGAACACAACAGACACGCACTGGTTGATCCATTGCATTACATCACATTATATTCAGCAGATGCTTGTACTTATTAGGAGCACTTTGAGGTTCAATGTTGCTAAAGGACACTATAACATTTGGACAGGAGCAGCTGGGGCTCAAACCAACAACACTATGATTAATGGCCAACCTGTTTTGCATTACCCTGAGCTGTAGCTGCCGCCACCCTATTCTTAAATGTCACAGTGTTTATTTTAAGCTACATAGAAAAAAATAAACCAACAAAAAAACCCAACCTACTTAAACCACAAGACACATTTGCTAATAGCTTTTCAAACCTTAAAGGTCCAATTTGTAATATATTTACTGTGATAAATCCAAAAATGACCCCAATGCGTCACCAGATATTAAGGAAACATGCTATGTTGAAATACTATATTTTCTGACAACAATGCTAATGCCAGTATTTTTCCCATTTTGAACTTTCCGTGACGGAATGTCTGTGTTTTTATCAACTGCCTGGGTTGCCAGATATACCTGTGAAAACGTAAACCCAGCTTGTTACAGCTGTAATGTTAGTACAGCCATGAAAGCAGCTAACAAACAAACAGGATCAACGGAGATAGATTCTACTAGACCTAAAAAAAAACGACATGTTTCTAACAGTTGCGTGACCCTGAGTAAATATTGGAGATGTATTTGAAAGATGGAGACAGCTTAGAGCCCAAAAGGACGCCGAGTTGGCTAATTTCCTCCTGAACCGGTAGCTAAGCATTAGTTTCAGGCTAATTTATCACGGCTACAAGGGACGGGCATTTTATGTCATTTCAACATTCCTGTACTCACATTGAATTATATAGCTACAGTATCCGCATTGGTTACTCGCAACAACAATTGAGACACAGCCAGTAAAGTGATCCCGACTGGCTAACGGTCACTCTGTGTATTTATCTCAGAGAATAGAAGTGTAAAGAACATCTTAACTTTTTTTCCTTGAACACCTAAGTAAAAATGCCGCACAAATGAGTAAAACAGGAAATCCCTGTTTCTGGCAGCTCAGAGGCACATTTCTGTTTACATTTAATCACTTGGCTGCCGCATGCCGGTCTCTGAGCTGCTAAACACACGGTGACACTTTCATGTTGTAATATTGGATGGCGAATAAACACACAGTGACTTTACGGCCCTGCGGGGTAGTTTCTTTCACACGCTGCCTTCCTTGAATCTCACTACTAGTGGCTTGCTCATTCGCCTCTCTGGCTAACAAGTCATCGGAACGCCATCTGTGGCTGTAATGTGATGTATTTCTACTTTGTTGTCGTTTAGTACCACCTCCATAATGAACAGTGAGCTGTCTGCAGGGGTGGGGAAAGAGATGGGAAAGCTCGGTCTGAAACCTGTGGCTGGGATCCCTTCACCTCTGTCTTAACTTATGCTGCTGTGGTTTATGGTCTGTGCATGAGTGTGCTGCTTGGTCAGGCCGGGCGACATAAACACATAGACAGAGACACTCTCGTTCAGGAGACGGTTTTTCTTTGATACACAAATACTAAAGATGCAAAGATGATAAATACTGGCGTCTATAAGCTGAACAGTATCACAAAGTATTTCTCAAACCCTATCAGCTGAAGCTAAATGTACACACCTGCAGATGAAACCACAGTGCAACACGGTAGTGAGCAGCAGGAGAGAAAATACATGCAGAGAGAGAACGATTAAGGGATGTTGACATGAAACAGGTGGAAAAGATATATAGAGACAAGACGAGAAATGAAGGAGGAGGACGGAAAAAGAGGAAGAATTGAGAAGAAAGAACGACAGAGGGCAGAGATCCAGGTAGAAGAGAAGGAAAAGAAAGATAATAGTTTTGAAGAGAAATAGAGCAATGTATTCTCATGTACAGTGAACACTAGTTCGTATGGTATCCTACATCCTAATTAGGCGACCGCCTGCTGTTCATACAGAGCTCCAGGAGCTCCTGTCAGTCCTATCAGAGGCAGTTGGGAGTTCAGTTTAGCCGACAAAAGGTGACTGTGAGCCGGGGACAGGGCACCATGAGTTGATGGTGCTTTCTGGGCCGTTGCAGTTCAGCTTAAACCGAAAAATGTTAACTCTCGCGTTGTCTTCACGCCAACCATGCACTTGTTGCCCTCTCAGGTCAAAATAGAAAATTAACATTTTTCTTTGAAATGTTTTATGTCGTTTTTTGACTTTTTTCAGTGCTTTATGTTGTCCCTTTTTTTTTTTTTTTACTGTTGACGCTTTTGTCCACTACCACCAGCACTGTATATGCGCCACTCACCAACTTATTACCACTACTGTTACACTTATTTTTGGAATTCATGGTCAATAAACCTCTTTTAAAGGAAATTATACAACATTTTTTAGTCAGAAAAGCAGAAATTATGAATTATTTTGACTAATATTAGAGTAATGTATGTTGATGGATAATCACAGACTGGTGTATGTCAACGTTTAGTCCGAATACTGTTTAGAAACCGTTTAAGTTTTTTCAAATGCTATAACATTGAAGAAAACACTCAAAATGTTATGAAAGTATAGTGATCATTAATTGTACTTGCGAAGAGCATTGTGGGGAACCATCCATGTTACTTTTGGGTAATTTGGTTAAAAAGAAACCCATATTTCTGATATAGACATTTTGATAATGGGTCAAATTTGACCCGAGGACAACATGAGGGTTAATGTCATGCGGCGACAACAGTTAAGTTTAGACACCAGAAATGACAAAAGTTTAGGAAAAAGGTCGTGGTTTGGATTAAAACAACACGTGGTTCCTGAGTGAAAGTCTTTTGTTTTCCCCAGGAAGAGAACTTCGCTCTGCGCTTGCGGTCCCCAGTGTTCTTATACAGCAGCAATGTGGTGCACACAGCAACAAATGCGTTAAATACATACACATTACAGCGCTTTACTTTCTGTAGCTATATGTACTCATGGTTGAGAACAGCCTGAGTAAAGACAAATGAGTAGGGTTGGGTACCGAAACCCGGTTCCACTATGGAACCGGTTCCTACGCAACCGGTAAGAATCGGACCAGATTAGAACGCAAATTCCGGTTCCTCATTTCGGTTCCACGTAATGTGTCGACTGAAATATTTTCCCTCTGTCTCTCCGAAACGGACGTAAAAATATCCCCCTTTCTCTGTAGTCTACCGTTAGCTAGCTACCGTAAATGTAGGCTACTTTTAAAATGCCATATTTTCCCTCTGGGCTCACCAAAACGGACGTAGAAGCATATTAACCATTCACTGCACGTGATCACTAGTAAACATATTACATCTTTGATGTCATTTTTCAGTTTTTCAAGAATCTTTTTAGGAATCGGAATCATTTTAAAAGTACCGGCATCGGAATCATATAAATACCCAACCCTACAAATGAGTCAGGAGGATAAAGGGGGAGGAAAAAAGCTGACAATAAAACAAGAAGAGAAGGACGAGTCAGAAAGGAGAGGACTGAGTAGTAAACAGCAGGAGGGAAGACAGAGAGAATCAGATGTTTCGGTGAGGCTGTCCTGTGGATGGTTCTTTCATGGAGGAAGAAAAGAGGAAGGTCGGATGAGGAACTGTGCTCTAACTGTATATGTTGTCTTTATACACTCCTCTCCTCCTCACTAATGCCCTCTTTTCTTCCTTCACCTGTCCGACTAAAGAGGATGCTATCTGTCTCTCTCGTTGGTCCAATCCCAAAGTCCGGACTCACAGACTCACGGACTTTGGTGCGCGTTCTTGCGAAATTCGTAAGGGCTTAGGGTTGTCCCAATGTCGAATTTCAAAGGGGTGTGAGGGTTTGAGTACACACTTATGGAGCCCTTTCCGTGAGTCTGCATTGATGCAGACTTCACCAAAGGGAATTACCCACAGTTCAAAGCGTTGTGACGTTAACTGCGGAGACCATAGGGAAATCCGAAAATTACAAAGGTAAACAACAGCACGACACACGACCACGGAACACAGACCAGCCTGTTGTCCAGCTTGTAAAACAAGAGTTTGAAAAATGTAGAATCAGGCAGCCGTCTCCTGTGCCTTGGCCGTGTGGAAAGCAACAAACTTAAAATGAAAATTCCCAAACCAGTGTCAGCAACATCTTTGTTATTAAACGTCGCCAAGATAACATGTAATCTCGTGAAGTGATGTCCCAATCCCATTTCTACCTATCTGAGCCCATGTGGCCTCACACACTCACTCACTTAGCACCTGAGATCAATTAAGTCCGTGAGTCTTTAGTCCTTAATCCTCAGGGCTCACTTTGGGATTGGGCCATTGTCTCACTATCTTACAGCGGGCTGTTGTGATAATAAACTGCAGCAGGAAGGTCAGCCTGAAAAACCCTTCTTGTATGATTATGCTGAATGTCCCTTTGCGTAAAATATCCTTGCTAAAGTGAAATACCGGGATTCCACAAGTACTTCAATACCCAGTTTTATCCTTTGGTTTCATTTTAAGTAGCTTGAAGGTTGGAATATCTGATCCCACACAATTAGAATCATGTACACTGACTAATATTCAAACAAAGGACGGTTTATGGCTACACCATCCCATCAAATGGAAATATTCTTTGTTCATCATCTTGACATAATGGGTTAGAAATATTTTGTAGAAACTGTGGAATCTCCACTATTATTAAAAATAACAACTCTGGGGTTTAAGAGGTTAAAGACGACACAGGTGGCTGTGAGGAGAGTTGAGAAAAGGTAAAAGCAGAAGCAGAGAGAAGCCAAGTGAGGATGGGGAGAAATATAAATATAGTACTATGCGCACATATCACATTATGTTGAACAGCAAATAGCAAGAAGGCCAAGACACAGGCACAGGGGTTACATAAGGAACAGGAAATAATTGTGTCGTGGAAGAGGAGAATAGAACAGTGAAGGGATGGAGGACTTTTTCCGTCATTTGTTTTCGAATTAGAGGCATACATCACTGTCCTGTCTCTCCATGTCCTGTTTCTCATGATTGAAGCCCCACTTCATATTCACACACTGACACAGCTTCAGACCTGCATGGAAACTACCTGATCAGTGGCAGTTCTAAAACCATTTTAAATGGAGGGGGCCAGGCTGGGGCCACATGCTGTTTTAGGGGTAAGTGAGTAAATGTTACATACCACCAACCCTCCTTGGGTCTGGTTCTACAAAAGACTTGCGATACACATACAACAATAAAGAAAAATACTCATTTAGTGTTAAATTAATGAATAATATCCCTTATTTGGGTGATAGAGGTGGGGTTAAAAATGTATGAAAATATTTGCCACGGTTAGGGTCGACCCCTCCCCCCCCCCCCCCCCCCCCCCACACACACACACACACACACACACCAAGGGAATATATTTAAGTATGTTTAATTTCCCTATTACAAAAATCACAGACCATGCAACCTCTCAGTCTCAAACCGTCCTCTCCAACCTGCATGCAGCCTCTTTCTCTCTCACACACACCTTCACACTCTGGCTGCTCTCTACCGTGGTGGCTCAGTCCCAGGATGCTACATCGTGCTGCACTGAGCGCCAAATTAACCAGAAATACAAAAAAAAAGATAACCTTGTTTTAGGCACACAATTCAATGGACACACTGGCTTTTAATAGTGGCAATGCTGCTCCTTTCAGCCTATAGAGGGTAAACACACACAGCTGAGACCTTTTACTGCCAAACATTCAGCTGTGTGAATCAGAGACCTTCTCTGTGCAGAAGCATCGTAAAATATGACCACAGTCAGCCTGACATTCACCAAACACGTGCTTCAAATATAGTCGACTAAAACAAACAGGGCAAGGACGTTGCATAAAAGTTACGCAGAAGACATGTTCTGATTGAACGTTAGTGCAAGAATAACGATGACAGTCGCTGTTAAAACTGATCCAGTTGTCATACATATGTATACATTAAATCATTGTTAAACGCGCCTCAACTCTCCTAATTTCTCCTTTACAATCGAGCGCTGATGCGCAACCGATACGCGCAAAAAAAAAGCTCTGGACTTTTCCCCAGATTAATATAGTTTAACATCTGAAATAGTCTATTACTAAACCCAGAAATTCCGAAGTCTTGTATTTTCCCAAGCGGTTTGACAGAAGGAGGAAGCCCCTCTCCCCCGGGGCTGCGCTGCCCGGACTCGCTCCGTCTCCTCCGGGGTAAGGAAATAAAAAGCGCACAGCCTGCTCACCTTCTCCGGTTGTCCCGTACGAGCTGGAGAGAAGCAGGGCGACCTGAGTGATAATCCCAGCCAATCTTTTAGTCCCGAGATCCATGATGAGGAGGCGGCGAGAGGCTGCAGAGAAGCCCGGCGGCTGGTGGAGGAGAGAGGCGACCGAGCTCTCCTCTCCAGCTCCAAGAGAGATCTCCTCAAGCCCGACGGAATGAAGACAGGAGAGAGAGAGAGAGAGAGAGAGAGAGAGAGAGAGAGAGAGAGAGAGAGAGAGAGAGAGAGAGAGAGAGAACATAAGACAATAAGTGAAAAGGTTGGTTTGTGAAGGACGCAGAAAGGATGGTGTGTCCTGGTTGGCTGTAGTATAATGAGTAGAGGTGGGTTTTCAATCTAGATTTAGGGGAATGATCAGGAGACCAGCATCCAGAGAGTGGAGAGAGCATGCCGGTGTATATGGTGTATTAAACTCAGATTAATTAGGTGGTGCGAGTCCATGCCTTCTATGTTCAAAGAAGAAGCTTAAAGTGCTCATATTCTGCTTTTTGGATTTTTCCCTTTCCTTTATTGAGTTATATATCTTTTTGTGCACGTTATAGGTTTACAAAGTGTAAAAGCCTAAAGTCCACCCCAAAGGGACTTACCATCTCCAACAGAAAACACTGTTCACCAACTGCTCCAAACAGCTCTGTTGTAGTCCAGCCTTTACTTCAGAGACAAACGTGGTCACTTTGGAACACACGTTATAATGCTCGCCTAGCTGCTAGCATGGCACGGCCTCATACTCTGCTTCTGACTGGCTAGTAGTCCTTACCTAGGTACTGTCAGGGCACGCCCTCATACTCTGCTTCTGACTGGCTAGTAGTCCTTACCTAGGTACTGTCAGGGCACGCCCTCATACTCTGCTTCTGACTGGCTAGTAGTCCTTACCTAGCTACTGAGCATGTGTGACTCCCAACAAAGATGTTACAGCAGTGAGATGCCTCACTCTGTAGCTAAAACAGAGAGCTCAACACACAGGGTGAAAAGAGGAGCTGCAGCAATGTGCAGTACAACAAAAATATGGTATTTTCTGAAAACTAAACCACATAAACCTATTCTGATATAACCTCTAAATACAATTCTGAACCTGAAAATGAGCATAATATGAGTACTTTAAATCAGCTCTAGCTTGCACTGGGAGCCAGTGAAGATATCCGATTTCCAAGATCTGCTGCAATGCCATACCGGGTCTTCCAGTTCAGTGGTTCCCAACCTTTGTGGTCTGAGGTCCCCCCCCACAGCCCTGTCAGATGAACACACATAGCCTGTCATCGATTCCCATTGTTCCAAATGTATAAAACTATTCATTGTATAAAAGTGGATATTATACTTTTTTGCACCTGACGCACAGCAGACTTTTCCCTCCACAGACTCACATCGGTAAATTAGGGAATGAACTTACGCTCCCGGGGGGAGCTCATCTTTTCGGCAAAAAGAGGAGGCGTGTTCCGGCGCAAACGTTCCCTAGTGCTATTTTGCAGTTTCAGAAAACAATTCCGCCACAGACCAGGAAAAACCTAGTCTAAAGTCAGTGGTCAGTGGTTATTCAGATGCTATTTTAAGGGCGCATGCTTGGCCGTAATGTAGAGTGTGCATACCCAGCAGTTCCCATTTTTGCAAACCTTACATAAATACAAGGAAAAATATGACCTTGTTTTACACAACATTTCCATGAATCATGGATGTGTTGATGACATAAATGAGGAACTATTAGAGGACTTAAGGAGATGTGATGTTGAACTGCATGTGCCCACTTAACCCAAATGCCCCAGCAGCAGCACTGGAGAGGAGAGACAGAAGAGCTGCATCGTCTATAGTGAGGTAATCTCGGTCTAATGTTAGACTACATTGCAAAAATATCACCATGCATTCATAACCTCGTGATTCAGAGAGAGTGAGCCCAACACATCGGAAAGTATGTTTTTGTGACATTTCTTTATTTACATTTTGTCAAAAAGAAAAATCAATAGCAAACGTCGGTATCCCCGGCTGTGAACCGCTACTGGCGTGCGCCCATGGATGTATTAAGAGCGTGCACCTAGCAAATCCGCCATTATAATAGCAATCCGCCATGGAACAAGCGTGCCTGCTTTTAAAGCGAATGTGAGATAACGCTCTGATTGGTTTATTGGACGTTACGCCCAAACCACACCTATGAGTAATGTAGCTACTTCAGACCAACCCATTTTAGATTTGCGTCGGGCGCAAGAGTCATTTTTCCCGCCGGTATAATAGTAACAGCAGCCGAGATCCGCCCCCAAAGCTACTTGCGTTTGGCGTTTGATACTTGTGTTTCAGATCGTTAAAATAGGGCCCATTGAGTGAGTTACGTGGTGGACCAACTTTATTTTTCAGAATTAAAGCATTCTTTTGGAAAATGCACCCACTGAACTAGAAAAGGTATTTTTCATTGCATGGCACTAAATGAATTATTTGGAACTGCTGCCACAGGCTTGAACTAAAGTTATGGTAAGACTTTACGATAAGGGTACATGAATTATGAATTAATGCATGAATTAATTCATGATTTGTGCATCACTTCATTCCTTTATATCTTATGAATCATCAGGAATTGACATGAGTTCATAGCCTCTCATTCACGACCTCATGCATGAACACATCAACTAAAGCATTAGGTAAGGTGGCTACATCAGTATGCACAAGTTGTGTTCAAATCAGAATTTGCGCAGTGATGACCACATTTTTTTGCAGAAAGATAAATAATCATGATCATACTTAATAATTCATAATGATGTGCCCACGTACCTAATGCTTTAGTTGTGTTGTTCATGTATGAGGTCATGAATGACAGACTATGAACACGTCAATTCCTGGTGATTCATGGGATATTAAGGAATGCAGTAGCACATAAATCATTGATTACATAATGCATAATAATACATAGGCCTACATAAATTAATTCATGCATGAATTCATGATAATTCATGTACCCTTACCGTAAAGTGTTACTAGTGTTATTCTAACCAACACACACACACAAATGTAATCTCATTTGATAGAGCAGATAGCTTCCCTATTGGAAACATTCATTCCGTATACAGTATTTGTTAGAGGAGTGAATTTGCTCAAGAATCAATGTGTTGGCTGAAAGCCTACTGTGAAATTGCGCACAGGTGTCAGAAAAATTGGCCTGTGTGACGAGTAGCATCTTTAAGGTGGAAACTGTCATACGGTTCCTCTCATCAGTCCATGTGTTGTTCATGAGAGAAAAGATCCACTCAATGGGAAGACTCCCTTTCAGGAAGAAACCTCGGCAGACCCAAGCTCTTGGTAGGCGGTGTCTGACGGTGCCGGTTGGGGATAAGTATGTATGTAAGTATGCACATACAAGGAATTTGTCTTGGTGTTTTGGTGCATAATGGTAAATACAGTGCAAGAGTCAGCAGACATAATATAAAATAGGAATATTAACAGAAAGAATATTGACCGATGGATGTAAAAAAGTTCACAGTATGAACTATAAAGAATGTATGCATACGCATGTGTAGTGGTGTGGTCAGAACATATTCCATACTCAACCTTAGCAATCTAAGGTTAGCTTTGTCAGTTGGGTCAGTTAGCTACACAATACCTGGCAGTCAGTGGGTGGGATTATTAAGCTAGTAACAAACAACCAGTTTCTACACAAGAACTATATTTTCTAAAACTACCATAGACTGCATAAAGGAGCACAACCCATTTTAATTTAGTGATAAGTAAATCTCTACTTATTAACACACATTAGAAGTAGGTTAACTTTGAACTTACAAACAGCCACGGCTTTAGTCAAGACTAACTTAATCGAGTCCAAGTCAAGTCCGAGACAGGTTCAATCGAGACCAAGTCAAGATCAAGTCCAAAGGCAGTGGAGACCAAGTCAAGACTGGGTTCAGAACAAATCGAGTCCTTTTTGAGACCATAATAGGCAATATTGTCCTTCCAATGCTAATATAGTGATTAAACAGTTAGGTTGGATCTAGAAACAGGAATGATCTATCTTCTAAACATCAAACTAATCAATGCATAGATCTTAGGCAATGGTCTGTACAACTGATCCTGAATCAGCAGCCAGGGACAATTTGACCAATAGCCAGACAATAGCCCAAGACAATTCTAAATCCAACAAGGCACAAGACCAAGACAAATGCAAGACTTCAAAAAGTGGACTTGAGTCTGGACTCAAGGCTGAGTCTGTACTCAAGTACTACAGCCCTGCGAACAGCTGACTCCAAGGAACCTTTTATATTTTATATGTTGCATTGACTGACTTCAGGAAGTCACTACACCAGGCCAAAAAAAAGCTAAGCTAAGCTTACCGGCTACTGGCTGAAACTTCACCTTTAAGAGATATCACTCTGCTCATTCAGCTGTCAACAATAAAGTAACCAAGCATATTTCCCAAAATGTCAAACTGTACCATGAATATTTGTTAATCCTTGCTAGTAAAATGCAGACTACATTATTTCTTTAAACCTTGTCATGCAGACTACATCAGACTATGTGACATTCTTGCTGTTGAACCTAAAACCCTTCCTGGTTCTAGAACTGTTAACAATGCTCTCCACTTTGAATCTAAACAAAAAAATGATGCACTCTCTGAGCAAAATGGTAGCTGTCAGTTATATCCCCTCTATCCATGACAAAACGGCAGAAAACAAGAAAATCTGGGCTAATTTTGACCCAGAACCAAGACAGCTGAACTCTCTGACCAAATGGTCCACTACAGACTCTTTTAATGAGGATTACAAAGACGGCGCTGAGCCAAACAGCGCAGCCTCTCTGCGGGTTGAAGCTGAAGCAGCTTTGACCACACTCAGCTGTTTGGCAGTGCCTGATTACCGACCTCTGGATGCCTTCAGTGTGACAGCAGAGGATCCTGGTCCAGCCCCATGGAGCGAGGCAGACGACATTTGCGAGGTCTCCATCAGGTTGAAAGAAATTGAGTTATGCAACATGATGGAAGAGACCCCTGGCATCCCAGTGTGTAAGTAGACAATGATAATAATTACCTCTGCTGCTATTAGACTATTAGTTGTTGCTCAATTTTTCTCGAATGTGAATAATGATCAGTATAACTATCATTCAGTCATGATCGATAGAATTAGACAGCTTTACAATCTCTTCAGCTCATTTCTTCTCAGGACAAATGACATGCATACAAGAAAAGAGATGTTGGAGAAAATAAACAATGCTGTTAGTCTGGCTATTACCAGACCAAGCTCAATCTTTTAAGATTGAACATTAGTCTGGGGAGTCTGCTCTGTATTTTTCTACTGCCCAAGAGGCGGAATCAACGGGCATAGTTCAAATGACTCTGGACGCAATTGGATAGTCCTTCAACCAATCAGACCAACGATCCGGGTGACGTAGCAGCGAGAGCGGCATCAACGGCGCTTCGGTGGCCGCCATGTTGAATGTAAACAAGAAGCTGTTTGGTTGCTTCTCTATCGTCATCGTGTTAAACCCACCAATAGCGCGCCAGGTGGATAAGCCAGTTTGTGATTGGTTCCCGCAAAATTGTAACAGAAGCAGGATAGATAAACGTACAGGTTTCCAGCCTGAGCTGCAGGGAGAAATCAAATCACCGGCAGATCGGGCTGGGTTTACCCAGTCTAGAATGCTGTTACTTAAAATATGCAATATTTTACTTTTAATCGTGTACACTAATATTTCTTTCATTCTGTGTGTCTGTCTGTCTGTCTGTCTGTCTCTCTTCCAGATAAATCTCTGAGGAAGATCAAAACCTACTGGGTGGCGCCGACTAGGAGAAAACCAGCGGGAAGGACAAGAAGACCTTTTTATTAATAATTCTTCTTGTTTATTCAAATGAATAAATACTTGACAACAGTCTTTAAAACCACCAGCAATCAATTTTTCAAACTTTTCTCAGTTATCAGCATGGGAATGTGAAAAAGTGTTTACTTGTATGGACACAAAAAGGCTTTACAAAATTGCCTTTATTAGTTTAGGCATTTCAGCTTCTGTGCTTGATAAAGACCTGGAACTGAATACACTGTATGAAAGTTGTGTCAGTTATTCAGTGGCAATGCATGATGTAATGCTTTTATGAACAAACACAAAGAGGGCTCTTGGCATAGTTGGCACATTTTTATTCCCTCTGTATAGCCTGGTTCCAGACCTCCAAACTGCTGCCATCATTTTTGGATGCTTTTTCAACAATTCAAACAATAAAATGCTTATTGCTGATCACTTCACCCCTATTGAAGTGGATAATGATTTCAAACTAAATAGAAATTTATCCCCTGAGGACCACATTGAAGAAAATAATGGTGTGAAAAATTAATGTTCTTGTATTAATAACCTGCAATGATTGCTAAACTGAGAGCAGAGTTAAGGGGGAAGAATGTGAATCAAGAATTCTGCAATATGCATCTGGCATTCAGAATAAAAACAGGTATTTAAAATTCTGTATGTGGTACATCATTGTTAAATCATAAACTATGTATGACGTATAAAGCAGGCAACCTAAACGTCAGATCTGTGTGGAGCGATGAGGAGACTGTAACCTTTTTTTTTTAAAGATTATTTTTTGGGCTTTTCCGCCTTTAATTTTGACAAGACAGCTAGGGGAGAAAGGGGAGAGAGAGGGGGGAGACATGCAGCAAATCGTCACAGGTCAGATTCAAACCCTAGAACTCTGCGTTGAGGCATAAACCTCTACGTATATGTGCGCGTCCTCCACCCACTGAGCCAACCCGGCGACAAGGAGACTGTAACCTTCCTCAAATTATTTCAATAAACAAACATAAATGCCATATTTCCATCACGTCCGCCACATTGTCAACTTGCTGCACCCTCTTCTTCTGCAGTGGGTTAATGGCACCCAACATTTTGCGCTACATGTGAATGAAAAGTTGGCTACCGGCATTGAATGTGATTCTATGGGTCAAAGCGACAAGGAATCAATACACAGCAGCAGTTTCAGACCAATTTGTGTAACACAGAACCGACTAGGGACGAGGTTATGGCATCACATTCAACAGATCAGGTCCAGCACCAAATATTAATTGAATGCATTGAGAGAGTGGGTTTTTGTTGCATTCACTGGATGGTCAAGAAAAAGCCCTGAAAACGGAGAGGAGAGGGGGAGACGTGCAGAGAGAGAGAGTCAGCAGGGGAATCTGATAATGAAAACCTACTGAGAGTATAGACAGCAGGGGAATCACATGATAAAAACACCTGTTGAGAGCAAACACAGCGGGGGAATCAGATAACACTGGAGCCAGAGTCTGTGAGAAACAAGGGATCTCACACACACACACACACACACACACACACACACTCCACATGAGTGTCACACACCTCGGTGGCCTGCAGACACACCGTATACTGAGAAAGCAGCTGGCTGTTTAATGTTCTAATCAGACGGGTGAGAGACTTTAAAACCATGTGAACCTAAGCATCTGGGCTTCTGGTCGCAGGAGAGATTTAGAACTTAATAATAAATCCTGAGAATCAAACATTTAGTTTAGTTTACAGAGACAAGGAGAAATGGAAAATGAAAATTCCCAAAATATAAAAAAAAGTGGAAAAAAGCAATGGGTAATTGTTTCAACCATTTGGGTTAAACACCATCTGTTTTTGTTACATTTTGTATTTTTAGTTGTGAAAAGTTTGCAGTGACACTAAAATGTTGTTGTTTGGGCGTGCATTATGTCATTTGTGCAATACATAGGCTATTGGGGTTGTGCATTATGCCAGTGCACTGTGTCATTTTGTGCAATCCGTACAGGATCGTTCAATTAGTAACTGCCAATGAATAGTGGCGTTAATGTGCTTACTATATAGGTACCTGTCTAATGTATATGAAAGCATGTTTTGTGTTGCATGAGAGTATGTGTTGAGAGATGCTTATTTTCTGTATTTTGTGTTGTCTTTCTAAAGCCGCGGAACGGACAGAGTCCAAAACAAATTACCCTTCGGGGACAATAAAGTATATCTTATCTTATCTTATCTTGTGTTTTTTTTTTATGGTAAGATAAGTTACAACCTACTGACCAATCAATACTCGATTGATAATTGCATCACCATTATTGAGATCTGGTGGAGCTCAGTGCCCGGATAGTGAGAGGTGCGCTCAAAAGAGTGAAAACATTTAAACACCGACAAAACCCGTTGACGTTCCCTGATGGGTATCATTATGAAAAATGTAGATTTTCAGCAAAAGGAATTATGTATCTTTGTCTTAGCCTTGTACTTGTTGGCCTTTAAATATGTGCAAGTAAGGCTGCTCACCAGCCAAATGGCTAGTGAACGAAAAAGTTAATTTCGAACCCTGTTGATAAGCCTTGTAACTTACACATTCACAGCTTTGGCAGTTTTTTTTTGCCAGCTTGCCTTCCTGGGTTTAGCAGCAGCAACCAGAGGCGTCGGACTGGTGGGAAAAAGGGGACTGAGTACCCAGGGCCCTCATGTGGGGAAGGCCCAAAAAGATGCTAGAATGAAAGGCTGTGGATGCGGGGAGGGGCCCATAGAAAATTACTTTCTACAGGTCCCAGAATTTTGTGCTACGTCCCTGGCAGCAACTGTATTGCTTTTTGCAACATTTGCCTACAGAGGGGTGGTGTATGAATACTTAGTTCTACCCTTCGGCCTGTCACTCAGCCCTCATGTTTTTATCAAATGCACCGACTGCGATCTCGCAGCAGGAGGTAGCCGCACATACCGAACACCTAATGACACATCTGTCATTGCTGGGGTTCAAGTTCAACTTAAAGAAAAGTGTACTGACTCCTACACAATCAATACATTTTATCGGGCTGTCCCTAGACTCGGTCACAACGAGGGCTCGCATATCTCAAGACAGGACAGAGGCGATGCGCGCATGTCTCGCTCTGTTTTGTAGGGGGAAAAATGTGACATTACGGGATTGCCACAGACTTCTGGGTCTGATGGCATCAGCACTGGTCGCTCTTCCTCTAGGCAGGCTATATATGAGGGGATTTCAACGCTGGGTAAAGAAACTCGGTTTAGACCCTCGTGTTCACTCACGCCGCCATGTTTTTATATCAGCAGACTGCGCAATGACGCTGTGTCCATGGAAACAGCCACAATTCCTGACGCAGGGTGTGCCACTCGGCACGATACGTGGAGATAATGTATTGAGAATATTTCCTAGCAAACAACAGCTGGGAGTAAGTAAAAGAAAGGGCGTAACAGCTGAAATTTAAGTTGTTTGGTGTCGACGGTGGGGGCTTCAAACACCATCGAGCTGGAGCGGTCTCTAGCTCACCCAGTAAGAGCGTTCGCCCCATGTTGGCTGAGTCCTGCAGCGGTGTAGGTTTGAATCCGACCTGCTTCCCTTTGCTGAGTGTTATCCCCCATCTATTTCCCCCTTTCAAGTCTACCCACTGTCACTTCATAATAAATGGAAAAAGCCCCCCAAAAATAATCTTTAAAAAACACCATCGAGCTGAAACTGAACAGTTGACACTCTGCTCTCACTTTGAGTTTGAACTTCTGCTCTCAGATGTTTTGTCATCAATATACTTCCATAAAAGCATGCTTTCATTTGATTGAGCACTCACTCAGCCATTGACCTATAATTTCTTACCAAAAGATCCCTGTGGAGAGGCAACACGTTGCTTCTGCGCCACATCAGCAACAATGAGGTGTAAATATTTCCTTTTGCCAGGGTAACCTCTGAAACAGACGCTGGATGGACTTTGTAACAGAAAGCAGAGCAGCATGAAAATGAGCCGAGCGAGAGACAGGCAGGTTGGGAATAAATATGAGTCAGATTAGGAGAGTGTTGTAGATCATTTTTTAATTATAAATTCATCCTGGTTGCATCATTAATCTCTTGTTTGAGCGTCTTCATTTAGTTCCTTCAATTCATTTTCACACACTTAATACAGTATTTAACAGCACATTTGTGAAACATTTTTCATAATTAGTGAAGGCTGAATATCCACGTACAAACTGTGTGTATATTGAGCAAACATTCACTAGAGATTTGGTTGGAAGTTTGTGTGAATCTCTGGATAAATAATGATAAGAAAACAGAAGCTTTTCATTGGAGTTACCTGTGTAATGTAACACATTCATCAGAATGAAATTAGTTCTGTACTAACATAAATGCACATCTGTGTCTTTATTCTGGAGGCATAATGCATGTCAACAGAGCAACAGGTGAACAGTGACCAGGGTTCAATCATGTTACATCTCAATTGCTAAGGACAAGTAATACGAGATACACAAACGGAGGGATAAGTAACAGAACATGGCCTGTCATTCCATTTCAAATCTTTACCATGGTTGTTGTGAACACAGTGTTCATGTCCGTGGGCGTTATCCGGCTGTCCACTATTCCAAAAGACAAAGTCCACTCTGCTACCATCAGACCACATCCAACTACCTTCTTTGTGGATGTCGCTGAGTCCAATCCAGGTAAATCCCTGAGCATGGTCAAAATTCTTGATCAGGGATTTGATGAAATTCTCTTCTTCCTGACTGTGGATGGACACCAGGTTGCCTCCTTCTGACACACAGTAGAGCTCTGCATCAGCCCAGGTCAAATGTGTAGCGACGTACTTGTAGCAGCGGCCGTTGAAACTGTACCAGAACATGGGACAGTTGCCACGCAGTAGTTCCACCGGATTACCGTCTGAAGGAGACACAGCACCCAGAGTCAGACCAAACAAGAAGAGGAACGAGAGCATGTTGGCGTCAGAGTCTCGGAGTCTTTGCAGTTTCTGATCTGCACTGTTAAATGTTATCGACAATCTGTCAGAGATGGTTGAAAGGCCACTTTCTTTTATATGCTTTAGGGGGAGGGGTGGCAGGGGTCCTGAACTGTTGGTGTGATATTATTGGTCAAATGCACTTGGCAAACACTTTTCCTTGTAAACAACTATACTTTATCTGCAAAGTTCAATTCAATATGCCCTTCACTCTTTGGACCAAGGCACTTACACAATCGCACAAATGTTGATCGCACAACAGACAAAGAAAGCACAGAGACTTAGGCCACGTCCAATCTTTTTTTTACCTGTCTTCCCTGGATTCGTTTTGAGATTTTTTTTGTCCATACGGAGCCAGGTGTAAATGACTCAACGTGCCATCAGACATGATTGCAGCGCGCTAGCTGGCAGAGCTAACTAGCTAAAATCGGCAGTCAAATAAAAATCAATGATCCAATGTCTTTTTGATAATCTACACGTTTTTCTTGCAGTAGCTTTCTACAATAAGCCGTGGTAAAAATTACTATAATCCGTTCAAGGAGTTGATAAGCAGACAGATTAGCTAGCTAGCTTCCACTTTATAAATAGCTAGCTAGCTAACCATAGCAGCTAACGTTAATGTTACGTCGCTGCTGTAGAGGTCAGCTACTTTAGCGCTCAGCTACTTTAGCGGTCAGCTACTTTATCAATGTTTAGCGTTAGCTACATAACGTTAGCAATATATATTGTGTAGAATCCAGGACCGGCACAGCAGAGGGAAGTGTCAGGGAGCAGAGACAAACTATTTAGCTAGATGAAGTGAGCTGGTTTGACCATTAAGCTAGGATATGCACGCTTAGCTTCACCGCAGTCCTGTGTGGCCGTGCACTAGTGCGGGGCTGCGGGCGAGAGGTCGAGGGGTGTGGCGATGACATCATCGATACGATAAATATCCTGCTTCAGCCATTTTCGATTTTTTTCACCCTGGGACCCGGTTTCAAAAAAGTGCATTTTCAGGCAGTGTGTTTACTGTATTAGTGTGGACGAGGGGCCCAAACTATGCTAAAAATGTGCGTTTGCACCAAAAAGCAACTCTGTGTGGACGGCCCCTTAATACACGAGGTAACGAGGGTAGTAACAAGGGACAGATGACAAGAGGACTGATGGACAGGTGGAACACATCAGGGCGGGGCAGACAATCACAGAGGCGGGGAAATACACAAGGCAGGAAGGCAAACAAGACAAGACAAAAGAGAAACAATACTACAAAATTAAACAGGAAACTAAGGCATCAAAAACACACACAAGGATAGAACCGGGAAAACAAAACAGAAAGAACACAGGTAACACACAACCACGAAGAAAAGAGATTATATTTCTCCTGTATTAGCTTCTCTGCATTGGCTTCCTGTAAAATCCAGGATTGAATTTAAAATCCTTCTCCTTACCTACAAAGCTCTAAACGGTCTAGCATCATCATATCTTGAAGAGCTCTTAGTACCTTACTGTCCCACGAGAGCACTACACTCCCAGAATTCAGAGCTACTTGTGGTTCCTAGAGTCTCTAAAAGTACGATGGGAGCCAGAGCCTTCAGCTATCAGGCTCCTCTCCTGTGGAACCAGCTCCCGGTCTGGGTTCGGGGGGCAGACACCGTCACCATATTTAAGAATAAACTGAAAACCCTCCTCTTTGATAAAGCTAGTAAGTTCCCTAGTTAGTTATGGAGCAAATAGAGTAGAGTAGAGGGAGGCAGGCCAGTACAGCCCGATCCGGTTGGGGAGAGTTCTAGCCCGACCAGGCTCCGCTCCTTAACCTGTCTCTCTTAGTTATGCTATTATAGTTCTAGACTACGGGGGAAGTTCCTTCCTTCCTGTGACACACTGAGCTGCTCTCTCCTCTCTCTATCCATTTGTTTCCATTTGTGTGCATCCTTGCCCAAGAAATGCTTGTTACTAACCTAGCTCTGGGGAGTTTACTCCCCGGAGTCCTTATGTTTCTTTTCCCGCCCAGAATATTCCCTTGGATTAGGGTGGAACCACAATCTTGGTTGGAGCTGTCAGTGTGGTCCAACGCTCTGTAATGCCCCGCAGTGTCCGGCGATGCTCTGCAGTGTCCGGCTGCGTCCTGCCAAGTGTCTGCGTCCTGCTACGTCCACCCATGCTGTGCTGTGCCACGCTACATCGTGTAACGCTCTTCACTGCCCTATTATGACACTGTTCCATTATCTTTGTGACTATTATTGCCACTGCTCAGCACATCATAAACTGGCACCGTCAGACACCTCCTACCAAGAGCCTGGGTCTGTCCCAGGTTTCTTCCTAAAAGGGAGTTTTTCCTCGCCACTGTCGCATTAGCCTCTGCTAATGCTTGCTCTTGGGGGAATTACTGGAATTGTTGGGGCTTTGTAAATTATAGTGTGGTCTAGACCTACTCTATCTGTAAAGTGTCTTGAGATAACTCTTGTTATGATTTGATACTATAAATAAAATTGAATTGAATTGAAACAAACAAGGAATGAAATAACAATAAACAGGAAAAACCACAACAGAAATCCACAACCATGACAAACAGTGTGGTATTATTACTTTAAGTTAGGTTAAGGTTCTGAATACTTCTTCCACTACTGCCACTTTTACTGTCAGCCGGTTCTGGCCTCCCCCGTTGTCAATTAATTTAATGGACGCCTCTTCTGAACAAAACATATACAAAATAACTTTAAAGGCCAGAATCTCAACAGTAACATGTTTAGCCCCAAGCAACAGTTCCTGTACAAAAAACTGACTTCTTAACTCTTTAGAATTTACATCCACAAAATATAAAATCCTTTAATGGCTCATGTTTCATTATCCTGAGTTGCTGTAACGTAAGTTTGTAAGTGACTACAAAATTGGATATACATTTCCATTCCAGAAAGTGTTGGAGACATCAAGGGATTAGAGTCTGTCTCAAAAGGTGAATGTTTAAGTGCCGAGACGGTCGACTCAGCTGTTCTTAAGACAGCTTTTGTTTAAAAGTTGATCTTTATCACAGCTTTACAGTCCATCTGCTGCAGGCCTCAATGTAACATTTGTCTCTGAAAAATCTATGTGTCCCTATCATTTAAAGCACAATGTGGAATTATTATATATTGGAACGAAAACACCGTAGTCCAATGAGAAAAGTGTGTGAGGAGTGTTTTCATAAAAATTAACTCTGAAATGAAACCAGGGAAAGAAATACAAACAATAACAAAATAACTAAGAAAGAAAGAAAAATAAATAAATAGTTTATACACTTATACGGCCTACTGTTAAATCTACCTCTGATATAAATTCCATAGAAATTCCAGGAACCTTTCAATCTAATGTGCACTAAACCAAGTCCTTTTATTTTGGCACTGGGATAATATTTGAAAACCCCTAAATTATTTGGATACCACTTTGTTACAGTAGTAGGTTTTTCATGGCCCTAAATAACTAGTACACATTTACTTACAAACAAAAGATGTATGTGACTCTAAACTGCCTTCTTTAGATGGTCCACAGCTTAAAAAATCTTGTTTTACTAGTTTGGATGTTGATACATGGACCAGAACTCATGTTCAGCGGCCACTTCTCTATGAATTACCTATATTATACATGTTTGAATTAAAAGGAGAAAAGAATATGAGGCCCAAATTAATTCTTCCAAAGCAACTTCACCATTTTCCTGCTGCAGGAATTCACTTTATGATGGTCTTCTTTCCATCGCTTTGTAGGTCTTTCAATGTAATGTTCATTATAGCTGTTCTGCCCCTGTTTCTGTGTGTGTGTGGCGCGGCCTAGCCTGCTATATTAGCTCAGCAGATAGCTAACAGTTTCCCCAAGACAAAGAATGAAGCTTGTGTATCCTTTCCACACTTTACTCATGAAGCACTGTAACACCACAAAGAACAAAAAATACATCTCAGTATTTCATTCGGTTACAGACGTTGTTCAAGAACAATATTTATATATTGTCTGTTAAAAATGTATAGAAACAAATGCGCTAGCTTAAGGCTAACCTCTATGGGAAGTTCCATTACGATGGTAGCGTTTGGCCTATGCTCTCAAAATAAACATGACATTATGTTAAGAGTTACCACTAGAGGTCTCCCTCTCCCCAGATTAACAACAGAACATCACAATAGCTTTGTTAGCTTTTCTGAAAATATGAAACAAAATATTTGGGTGGAAATCCAAAAGTATTTTAAACTTGTGAAAAAGGAACAACAATGTTATCATCAAACAATCCATTTTATATAGTAGAGTTATATCAGAAAGTGCATACACTCAACATTTGAATCTTTAGGAAGGCTTGATGCGTATACAGAGAAACACGTGGAAAGTCACTCAGCTAAATCAGACAAAACCTTCTTGTTTGCTACAATGCACAACCAAAATTTAGTGATTGAGGACACAACCAATTCCATCCCAATTCGGTGCCACAACCTTTGCAAACACAGTTTTCATTTCCATTAGTGTTGTTTGGCTCTCTTGCATTCCAAAAGCTATAGTCGACTACAGACCCATCAGACCAAATCCATCTCCCTACTCTGTAGCTGTCACTGAGTCCAATCCAGGCAAATCCCGTAGTGGTCATAGATCTTGATCAGGGATGTAACAAACGTTTCTTCAGCCAGACTGTGGGTGGACACCAGGGTGGCTTTCTCTGACACACAGTGGAGCTCTGCATGGGTTCATAAACTTATGAGTGCCACTGTACGTTATGATGTTTGTGCTTCACCCCTTCTTTCTTCTCTCTTTCTCCTGCCAATCCCCAACACTACTGTGTGACACTTCTGGACCAGCACCTCTGAAACAGACTAATTAACACAATATCACATCTGTTTCTATCCTTATATTTCCATAAAAGCATGCTTTTATTTGATTGAGCACTCACTCAGCCATTGACCTATAATTTCTTACCAAAAGATCCCTGTGGAGAGGCAACACGTTGCTTCTGCGCCACATCAGCAACAATGAGGTGTAAATATTTCCTTTTGCCATGGTAACCTCTGAAACAGACGCTGGATGGACTTTGTAACAGAAAGCAGAGCAGCATGAAAATGAGCCGAGCGAGAGACAGGCAGGTTGGGAATAAATATGAGTCAGATTAGGAGAGTGTTGTAGATCATTTTTTAATTATGAATTCATCCTGGTTGCATCATTAATCTCTTGTTTGAGCGTCTTCATTTAGTTCCTTCAATTCATTTTCACACACTTAATACAGTATTTAACAGCACATTTGTGAAACATTTTTCATAATTAGTGAAGGCTGAATATCCACGTACAAACTGTGTGTATATTGAGCAAACATTCACTAGAGATTTGGTTGGAAGTTTGTGTGAATCTCTGGATAAATAATGATAAGAAAACAGAAGCTTTTCATTGGAGTTACCTGTGTAATGTAACACATTCATCAGAATGAAATTAGTTCTGTACTAACATAAATGCACATCTGTGTCTTTATTCTGGAGGCATAATGCATGTCAACAGAGCAACAGGTGAACAGTGACCAGGGTTCAATCATGTTACATCTCAATTGCTAAGGACAAGTAATACGAGATACACAAACGGAGGGATAAGTAACAGAACATGGCCTGTCATTCCATTTCAAATCTTTACCATGGTTGTTGTGAACACAGTGTTCATGTCCGTGGGCGTTATCCGGCTGTCCACTATTCCAAAAAACAAAGTCCACTCTGCTACCATCAGACCACATCCAACTACCTTCTTTGTGGATGTCGCTGAGTCCAATCCAGGTAAATCCCTGAGCATGGTCAAAATTCTTGATCAGGGATTTGATGAAATTCTCTTCTTCCTGACTGTGGATGGACACCAGGTTGCCTCCTTCTGACACACAGTAGAGCTCTGCATCAGCCCAGGTCAAATGTGTAGCGACGTACTTGTAGCAGCGGCCGTTGAAACTGTACCAGAACATGGGACAGTTGCCACGCAGTAGTTCCACCGGATTGCCGTCTGAAGGAGACACAGCACCCAGAGTCAGACCAAACAAGAAGAGGAACGAGAGCATGTTGGCGTCAGAGTCTCTGAGTCTTTGCAGTTTCTGATCTGCACTGTTAAATGTTATCGACAATCTGATGATGGTTGATGGAGATGGTTGAAAGGCCATTTTCTTTTATATGCTTTAGGGGGAGGGGTGGGAGGGGTTCTGCACTGTTGGTGAGACATTATTGGTCAAATGCACTTGGCAAACACTTTTCCTTGTAAACAACTATACTGTATCTGAACATGAGCCAAAAAAAGAGACAAAAAGCTCACCTGGAAATGTAACATAAGACCTGTAATGTATTAATTTAGCTGTTACAGCCACTTGGTTTGGACCAGTAGCTCATGGTGGTTACTGTTAATGTAATGCAAACTTTAGAAACATATAGCTCTACTGTATATCAGAGAGTCAGTTTGCTAAATTAATCACTCTTTTCCACTTGTGCTAATCTTGCAGTAGCTTTTCTTTTTAGCTAAATGCTCTACAGCTAAACAGTAGTTTATCATTTCCCCATAAGTGCCTATGGAAGCTTTAGTGGCTGCTGTTCTGCTGTTCAGCAGAAGTTATATAGTCTCCCTTTGAAAGGGAAATCCACTCTCAGAATTTATGAATATTATTCTTATAATCTTAAATAGTTTATGTAATTTGTGGACACAAATAACTCTGGCATGTTCAGGAGAGCTCAGTAATTGTTTTTCTACATCATTATTTCTTTATTGAATCATAACACGGTATCACAGTATCAAACAATGGGCATGTGCTATACCAGAGAGGGGAAAGAAAGAAAGAAAGAAAGAAAGAAAGAAAGAAAGAAAGAAAGAAAGAAAGAAAGAAAGAAAAATGTAGGCTCACTTTACTCCAAATGTATATTTGTACGGCTAGGTTATGAGGATGCATACATGCAGTGGGTAGAAGACGTTTGTGTAGGTAATGTATATTGTGCTGTATATTTGTGTATTTATGTACATGGCAGCACTGTTGCGCTATGTATAATTGTATAGAAAACGTGAAAAAAATAAAAAATAGATATCACCATGAAAATTACTGAGTTGATTACTTACATCAAGACAAACAAAACATATTTATATATTTATTCATATATAAATACCACAACAGATCTAAACATTGGGTATAGCCAGGTGAAAATGTCTTGTTGAATCTTGTTGACATTTACAGTAAAAGGCTTCATGTTAGGGTCTGAATGGAACCCATTTAGGCTACTACTAATATGAGCATTAAGTGCTCATATTATGGGGGTCATCCCTATGTTCCCCAGGTCCTATGTTCCCCAGTCTCATACAAAGAGGGGAACATAGAACCCAGGGAACATAGGACTCAGGGAACATAGGACCCAGGGAACATAGACACGCTCCCATATTATGCTAATTTTCAGGTTTATAATTGTATTTTGAGGTTGTACCAGAATAGGTTTATGTGGTTTAATTTTCAAAAAACACCATATTTTTGTTGTACTGTTCATTGCTGCAGCTCCTCTTTTCACCCTGTGTGTTTTAGCTACAGAGTGAGACACTTCTATCCCATTATTGTTGGGAATCGCACATGCGCAGTAACTAGGTTAGGACTACTAGCTAGAAGCTAGTGCTGCTAGCGGTTAGCCACCTCGTTCTCAATGGCAAAACACTGCTACAACACACACGAGTTCACCCTAATCTACAAAATAAAATGTATAGACTTACTTACATGTCCCTGTTCTGCAGGTATTCCACACAAAGTTGGAAGTGCACCCTCGTTTAGAAGAAGTCTCCCAGCTAATCCTGCCTTATACTGACCGAAGTTGGAGAAACAGCTAGCTGATGTGGTATTAGCTAAAGTGGTTGGCACACACCAAATGTTTCGGCCAATGATGTAGAAAGCCCTGCTGATTTTGACCAGCTCACCCAGAGACTGAAGGCAGGACACATTCAGAAACCGTATTTCACTCTAAACAGCATGGATGGGTTTTTTTCCAAGTTTGTATGCATGTGGAAGTCCAGAGACACAAAATAACACCCCAAATCCCAGAAAAAAGTGATTTTATTTTCATAATATGGACACTTTAATACATAGAGGCAGGAATAAGTACTTTAAACCAGCCATTATTAATTATTATTGCAGAGATGGGGTTTGAGGCTGGGTCTGTGGGACTGTTTCTGGGGGATGTGTCTGAGGGAAGAACAGGAGACAAGGGTAAGGAGAATGCAGAAGATAAAAGGTCCTGTTCCCCATCTCTGCAATAATAACGAATAAAGGCTGGTTTAAAGTACTTCTTGCTGCCTCTATGTATTAATGCTCATGGGTAGCCTAAATGGGTTCCTAAATGTCAACAAGATTCAACAAGACATTTTCACCTGGCTATACCCAATGTTTAGATCTGTTGTGGTATTTATGCAAATTAGCACATACGTAATTAGATTATGCACCATTTGCCCATATTAACAAACAATTTCAAAAAACTTGTAATACATTTTTGTTTGTCTTGATGTAAGTAATCAACTCAGTAATTTTCATGGTGATATCTAAAGGTTAAACTTTCCCCTAATGGGATTCTTCGGGGCTTTTTTTTCCTTACTCAGGACATATTGAGGATACAAAATCAGTTGAGTTTGCTTCTGTTGCAATTTGTTCAAGGGTGACCCCCATTTTGGCTTAAAATGACTGGACTACTGGGACAAGGCCGGTCTGGTCGGGGTGTATCAAACTGGCTAGGAATTTACAGAGTATGTTGGCCAACACTTTGCTGAATATTTCTGTGTCCATCTGGAGGAGAGATATTGGACGATAAGATGACATTTCCAAATGATCCCTGTCCTTTTTAAGGATCAGGGCAGTGTTAGCACTAGTGAGGGAAGTAGTTCTGTGGTTTCCTTGGAATGAGTGAACATGCGCAGTAGCAAAGGGGCAAGATTAGATGAGTATCTCTTATAAAGTTCAATGGTGAACTCATCGGGGCCAGGGGCTTTATTATTAGGAAATTAAGAAATAGCAGTTTAGCTTTAGCCGCTGCTTCGTCTAATGTGGGGAGTTGGCTATTCTCTAGAAAATCATTCATTTTCCGGGAATCAGTAGATTTGACTTTAGACTGGTACATGTTCTCATGAAATGAAGCAAATGCCTTGTTTATCATGACTGGATCAGTTGTGAGGTGACCTTGATGCTCTCTTATTTTATGAATGTCGCGTGTAGCCTGCGAGTCTCGCAGCTGCCTTGCAAGGAGTCTATGGGGCTTGTCAACCTGCTCAAAGTAATTTTGTTGTGTTTTAACAAGTACAAGGCCAACTCTTTGAGAAAGGATGGTGTTATATTCATATTTTAAGTTGCTAATTGTTTCAAGAGAGGCATCATTGGGGTTATGCTTATATACATTTTCTTGAAGAGAAAGCTCATGTTCTCTATCTTTGAGTCTACTGCCTTCTGTTCTCCTTTTACTGGAAACATAAGCTATGACGTGTCCACTGTTGACAGCCTTTAGCGTTTCCCACAGGATGGAGTCATTGACATCGCCTGTACCATTTAACTGTCTGTGATAAAGTGAGAAATCTGCTCTTGTAGGAAGTTAGTGAACCGCTCATCTGAAAATAGCATGGGGTCAAGGCGCCACTGATTACGTCCAGCTCTAATCTCCTCTATTGTCAGTACCATGGCCAAAGGTGCATGGTCTGATATTAAAATAGGTTGGTATGTTACTGTTTCCACGGTTGATAACAATTTAGAGTCCAATAAAAAATAGTCAATGCAGGAGTATGACTTATGCACTGGAGAAAAGAAGGAATAGTCCCTAACAGTTGGATGCTTCAGCCACCAAATATCAACTAGATTGAGGTTCTCAACCAAAGTGTTTAGGCGAATGCAGGAGTTTGATTTTTGGAGGGATTGCTAGACTGCTTGTCCAGAAGAGGACCTAACACGCAGTTGAAGTCTCTCCCAATTATAACATTAGTACTGGATATGTCTGAAATCGAGTTAAAAATCTTCTGATAAAACTGGATACATGTTTCTTCAGGGAAGTGTTGGTGACAACCAGTGATTAGAGTTTCTTAAAACGTGATGAGTGTTTGGATCAAACTTAGCCAGGACTCTGAAATGAAAACAAGTTCATAAAAGACAAGCAATAAATGTTTACTAATCATCAACAGATGTTGAACTCTGGCATGTTCAGGAGAGCTTAGTCATTGTTTTTCTACATCATTATTTCTTTATTGAATCATAACACAGTATCAAACATAAAGGGAATGTACTATACCAGAGAGGGGAAAGAAAGAAAGAAAGATCTAAAGAACAAGACAAATGTACTTCTGATGTATTCCATACAAAAACACAGGAACCTTTCAATTCAATATGCCCTCACCCTTTGGACCAAGGCATTTAAATCACAGAGCAAGTTATTAATCAGAGGCAGTTATAGATCTATAAAACCAGTTCCTTTGTTATCAGTTATATTGGCACTGAGAGTCTTACTGGAAAAACCCTAAACAATAGGGCCAAACTTAGTATATGGCTGTGGTCCACTCCATTAATCTGACAGTTTTAGTTACTAGTTCATTTACAAATTAAGATGTTTGCACATGTGGCGGCACGAGAGCTGACAAAACCAGACAATGCCACCCTGGGAATTTCACCCAGAGAATTAGTTTGACTCACTACTTGTAGTGCTATCAGTATAATTTTTAAGGACACACGTCAGTTTTACAAAGGCGCCAGAGACGAGGTTCAACTTTCAAAAAGAGTACATTTTTATTGAAAGAATAATCAAAACATTTAAAAACAATCTGTTTAAAACACATTCACACCAAAAAGGGGGAGAAATAATAATTGGCGCTGAGGCTTACCAGTGGAGGGGGAGAAGGGAACGAGGACGGTAAGGGATCCCAGGGAAAGTCCCCTGAGGACACGCAAACAAAAACAGTGAACACAGCAAATGAAAACAGGGAGACACACAGCACACAGGAAGGGGATACCACCACCCGGACACCAGCACCTTCGGCTCTCAGCAACTAAAAATGGGGGAAAGAAATGGGAAACACACACACGACTAGAGGGGGTTCACTTCCCAACAATAAGAAGATCAAAATCAATATTGAAATTGAAAAGAGCAAACTGAAAGAAACTTAACACAGGATATCAATTCAAAACAATGAAAGAAGACACTTATCAAATCAAAACAATAATAATAATAATAATAATAATAATAATAATACTAATTATAATCATAATTAAAACAAAGCAATTAGAACAGAACAAAAGAAACTCAAAATCTACTAATGGAAAATTAAACTCAATAGTGGAAAGAAAAGAAAACCAACAAACGTAACTTTTAACTAAATTGAAAACAAAACAAAAAGGGAAATAAACAACTTAATCAACTCAATTAATGTAGGGGCTAACCCTTCCGCTACATTCATATGCTTAAAACCATGGCCCACACATCAGTGGCCGGATAGCAGTTGCTCAGTGGCCCCACAGCAAGCCTCCACAGCTGCGGCAGCAAATGTTCAGGTCGTGCACCTCGAAGGCAGACCACAGTAGTACAACTGTACAAACAGTAGAGTCTGTATTCAATCATCGTGTAGGCAAAACAAACAGCTGGTGGTTAAGATGCTCGGCAGCTAACAAGCTTCAGCCTAGTGTTTACACAAAATAACAATTAACACCAAATAAACCTAAAGGGTAACTCCTACCACATTTAGCCCACATACCGTTCAAGCAGAGTTTGAGTCGATCCGGAGGGAAGAAGCGCCGAGAATGCAACGTGCACAGATATGGGGTGCCGTTTGTAAAGCGGCTCACACTGAAAATAACAGCAACATTTTGTCACATTTAGCTTCAAACAATGTTTAAAAAACTGGTATGAATTTTTGAGGGTCACTTTTTTGCACATTTAAAACAATATTTGTCAACTTAGAGATATTTTAAATAGTTAAATCCAAATATGAAATGTTACACCTAAATGTTAAATCTAAATATTAAATCTAAATCTAAATGTTAAATCAAAATCTAAATGTTAAATCTAAATCTAAATTTAAATGTTAACTCTAAATGTTAGATCTAAATCTAAATGTTGACTCTACATGTTGAATGTTAGATCTAAATGTTTCAATATGCATTTTGAATGTACATATTAGTTAAATATTTAGTTTCACCCAAAACATTTAGATTGAACATTTAACATTTATATTCAACATTTAGATTTAGATTTAAATTTAAATTTAAATTTAGATTTAATATTTAGATTTAGCATTTAGATTTAGATTTAACATTTAGATTTAACATTTAGATTTAGATTTAAATTTAACATTTAGATTTAGAATTTAGATTTAACATTTAGATACAGAACATTTAATATTTGGATTTAACTATTTAAAATATCTCTAAGTTGACAAATATTGTTTTAAATGTGCAAAAAAGTGACCCTCAAAAATTCATACCAGTTTTTTAAACATTGTTTGAAGCTAAATGTGACAAAATGTTGCTGTTATTTTCAGCGTGAGCCGCTTTACAAACGGCACCCCATACACAGACAGCTATCAGTGCTACTCGCTTTGCATTAACTCTTTCGCGTTCCCTCAGCGAGGTGGAGGATGAACATGCCAGCCAAAGATCTACAAACGTTCAATACGTAGTAAAATAACGGCAGCGAATGACGGTAACAAAATGAGTGCAGAAGCAGCCAAACCACCACCTTACCTGATGCCCCAGCAGACAACTCACAGTGAGCACAACCTGGAAGTGTAGCGCGCTCCCGTCACCAACGAGCAAGAAAGGCAGTGGGAGGACTACCGGCTGTTTTTATACGGGGTTCCGCCGTTATGATTGGCCAAAAGAGCGCCGGTAGTTATGAGCTGAAACTCATACTGCTACACACACAAAACACATGTAGTTTATAAAATACAATGTTTTATTTAAATTAAACTACTCAAAAATATAACGGCCTGCAAGTCCAGCTGAAATGATTAGACCATTCAAAAGTTAGTTAATTGACAGAGCTGTTCAGATCATTTCCACTTTCTAAAATGTTAGGATTTTTCTGCATTCAGTGCCTAAGTACATTTTCCTGATGGCGCTTACATACTTTTACTAAAGTACCATTTTCATTGCAGGGATTCTACTTGTAACAGTGTCAGGGTTTGTGCAGGCTTGGACAGAAAAATGCAGAGGGTTACGACGAGGAGGCCCCGTGATGGTTTTGAAGGTTTATTAAATTAAAAACGGCTACAACTAAAGGTGTCCTGAAGCAAGCAGGTCAAAAACTGGTATAAGGAATATTCAAACAAAAATCCAAAACACTCAGGAAACAGAAGACTAGGATTAAAACGTCACAGGGAGAGCCACAGCAAAAGACCCGTGTAATGACAATGATCGCACAACAGACAAAGAAAGCACAGAGACTTAAAGTGGACATATTATGCTCATTTCAGGTTCATAATTGTATTTTAATGTTATATCTGAATAGGTTTACATGGTTTAATTTTCAAAAAACACCATATTTTTGTTGTACTGCACATTGCTGCAGCTCCTCTTTTCACCCTGTGTTCAGGTCTCTGTTTTAGCTAGAGCAGTGAGACCTCTCACTGCTGTAACATCTTTGTTGTCAGTCGCACATGCGCAGTAGCTAGGTAAGGATTACATGAGCTAGTTAGCGGTTTCTCCAACTTCGGTCAGTATAAGGCAGGATTAGCTGGAAGACTTCTTCTAAACGAGGGCAAACTTCCAACTTTGTGTGGAATACCTGCAGAACAGGGACATGGAAGTAGTTCTATACAATTTATTTTGTAGAGTAGGGTTAATTTGTGTGTGTTGTAGCAGTGTTTTGCCATTGAGAACGAGCTAGCATGCTAACAGTTAGGCCCCTAAACCCCTCGTCTCGGCTATTTACGTAGAAAGCCGTGCAGATTTTGACCAGCTCACCAGAGACTAGGTAGGACACATTCAGAAACCGTATCTCACTCAAAACAGCATGGATGGGTTTTTTTCAAAGTTTGTATGCCTGTGGAAGATCCAGAAACACAAAATAACACCCCAAATCCCAGAAAAAGTGATTTTTTTCATAATATGGGCACTTTAATACACAAGGTAACAAGTATAGTAACGTGGGACAGGTAACAAGAGGGCTGATGGACAGGTGGAACACATCAGGATGGGGCAGACGATCACAAAGGCGGGGAAATACACAAGGCAGGAAGTCAAACAAGACAAGACAAAGGAGAAACAATACTACAAAATTAAACAGGAAACTAAGGCATCAAAAACACACACAAGGATAGAACCGGGAAATCAAAACAGAAAGAACACAGGTAACACACAACCACGAAACAAACAAGGAATGAAATAACAATAAACAGGAAAAACCACAACAGAAATCCACAACCATGACAAACAGTGTGGTATTATTACTTTAAGTTAGGTAAAGGTTCTGAATACTTCTTCCACCACTACCACTTTTACTGTCAGCCGGTTCTGGCCTCCCCTGTTGTCAATTAAGTTAATGGACGCCTCTTCTGAATGTACAAAATAACTCTTTAGAGGCCAGAATCTCAACAATAACATGTTTAGCCCCAAACAACAGTTCCTGTACAAAAAACTGACTTCTTAAGTCTTTAAGAAGTCCAATAATATGCCTTGCTACACCCTGCTATGCTCTCCAGTGCCCTGCTACACCCTGCTATACCCTGCTACGCCCTGTTATGCCCCGCAGTGCCCTGCTATGTCCTGCTATGCCCCGCAGTGCCCCGCTATGCCCTGCAGTGCCGTGCTACGCCCTGCTATGCCCTGCAGTGCCGTGCTACGCCCTGCTATGCCCTGCAGTACCCTGCTATGTCCTGCTATGCCCTGCTACACCCTGTATGCCTTGCAGTGCCCTGCTACGCCATTAACTGCTACAACTACTATTTCTAGTCATAGTTCCATTATCTTTATTGTGACTATTATTGCCACTGTTCATCACATATTGCCACTGTTCATCACCAAGAGCCTGGATCTGTCCCAGGTTTCTCCCTAAAAGGGAGTTTTTCCTCGCCACTGTCGCACTAAATGCTTTTTTATGCAGAATTACTGGAATTGTTGGATCTTTGTAAATTATAGAGTGTGGTCTAGACCTACTCTATACGTAAAGTGTCTTGAGATAACTCTTGTTATGATTTGATACTATGAAAAAATTTAATTGAATATAAAATCCTTTAATGGCTCATCAAGTTTTCATTATCCTGAGTTGTACAGCTGTGTCGACTCAGCTGCTCTTAAGACAACTTTTGATTAAAAGTTGATCTTGTCTTTAACAGCTCTAGAGTCCATCTGCTGCTGGACTCAATTTGTCTCTGAAAAATGTATATGTCCCTATCATTTAACCCTTGTGTTGTCTTCCCGTTGACCATCAAGTTGTCCGTCGGGGTCATAATTGAAATTGAACTTTTTTTTGGCACTTTTCCTGACGCTTTTGTCCCTTTTTCAATGCTTTTTAAAACGTTTTTGTCAATTTATTTTAACGTTTTTTAAAAAACATGCACGACACTCCCGTTCCACCACATCCCAAAGATGTTCTAGTGGGTTGACATCTGGTGACTGTGGGGGGCATTTTAGTACAGTGAACTCATTGTCATGTTCAAGAAACCAATTTGAAATGATTTGAGCTTTGTGACATGGTGCATTATCCTCCTGGAAGTAGCCATCAGAGGATGGGTACATGGTGGGCATAAAGGGATAGACATGGTCAGAAACAATGCTCAGGTAGGCTGTGGCATATAAACAATGCCCAATTGGTACTAAGGGTCCTAAAGTGTGACAAGAAAACCCCCCACACCATTACACCACCACCACCAGCCTGCCCATTGGTAACAAGGAATGACGGATCCATGTTCTCATTCTGTTTACCAAATTCTGACTCTACCATCTGAATGTCTCAACAGAAATCGAGACTCATCAGACCAGACAACATTTTTCCAGTCTTCAACTGTCCAATTTTGGTTAGCTTGTGCAAATTGTAGCCTCATTTTCTTATTTTTAGTGGAGATGAGTGGTACCCGGTGGGGTATTCTGCTGGTGTAGCCCATCCGCCTCAAGGTTGTTCATGTTGTGGAGTCACAAATGCTTTGCTGCGTACCTCGGTTGTAACGAGTGGTCATGTGAGTCAAAGTTGATCTTCTCTCAGCTGGAATCAGTCAGCCCACTCTCCTCTGACCTCTAGCATCAACAAGGCATTTTCGCCCCCCCCAGGACTGCTGCATACTGGATGTTTTTCCTTTTTCAGACCATTCTTTGTAAACCCTAGAAATGGTTGTGGGTGAAAATCCCAGTAACTGAGCAGATTGTGAAATGCTCAGACTAGCCCGTCTGGCACCAACAACCATGCCATGCTCAAAGTTGCTTAGATCACCTTTCGTTCCCTTTCTGACATTCAGTTTGGAGTTCAGGAGATTGTCTAGACCTGGACCACACCCCTAAATGCATTGAAACAGCTGCCATGTGATTGGTTGATTAGATAATTGCATTAACGTGAAATCTTACAGGTGTTCCTAATAATCCTTTTAGGTGAGTGTATTATCACAACATGTGACTTTCTTCAACTTGTATGCACCAAACTTCGACGATCCTGGTTTTTGAGGAACGTTTTTAATCTCATCCCAGACCTATCTTCTACCCACTTAATTGCAGGTGGAGATTACAACGCCATTTTGGATTGCTTCACTGATTAGGGCCCTATGAAATCGGTTTTATTTTTTTTCAAACGTGTTTTCGGATTTATTTTAGCCCTTTAGGATTTTTCGGATTTGCTTGATTTCTTTTCACTTCTAAGCAGTATTGACCTTTAAAAACTCAGTGACACAAACTCACAATTCAGCTTTTTTATTTAAACTGTTAATATATTCAGCAAAGCACATTCAAAATTACCTAAATAAAAGCTTTGGATGCTCACCTATAACAATGTTGAGGACACTGCGATCTCGGTTGTCAGAGGTTTAGTCAACAACAACGAAGATTTTCTTTCCACCGATCTCTTGCGGCACTTTTTGCGTGTGCTGGTCAAAGACCTGCGGCAGATGGGTCAGCCTGAGGCTGCTGCCGTTTTCTGGAAGCGCGCCTCTCTGCTTGCAATGTTTAACAACAAACGGACGTATCCTCTTCATTTTCTCTAGCGGTATGTCAGCTTCAGCACACGTTGCAACAAAATCTTCCACAAACTCTCGCCTTGCATCTATTGATTTTGTCGTTGCCTCATTGGTAACCTGGAGGGATTTGCCCGCTGTAGATTTAGCTTTGTTCTTGAGATTAACTTTTGATTTCAAATGGTCGTTACATGTGTCTTTGCGGGTCCAGTCAACAGTATGTTGACAAAACTTACAAAACAGTCATCCAGATTCATAGTAATCGTTGGGGTATTGTTCAGCCCGGTATTTAGCAGTTAATTCAGAGTTTCTTAATTTGTTTGCCACCGTTGTCTTATCAGGAGGCGCCACTCGCTTCAACATTTTTTCCCTCGCAACAAACTCAACGTGAATGTGATGAGGTATGGTTACTAGGCAACAGGCTGTGCCATTTGGCCACGGTTTAGGTAGAGACCTGTCACTGCTTGTTGTTAAGACCTTTCTCCGCTTGTTGCTTTAAACTGAAAAATGAGAAGGAAGTAAAAAAAATCGTTCCATTTTCATGTGTAGATTCCGCGATTCCGTCCGTGTTTTCTGCATCACGGAAATCATAGGGCCCTAACTGATAGACCTTCCACCCATCCTGTTAGATCCTCCGTCACATTAAATAATCAACCCGTTCTCATTCCGAACTCGTAAAATAAGGACGTTTGGAGAGTGGCTGTCAGCATCTGATGCGACGAAAAAGGCGTCTTTCAGCTTTTTTGTGTAACGCACCGGGGAGAGCAGCAGTTAGATAGGATTTAGTGAGTAGTATGTAAGGGCCAATTTCTGCTTAAGGAGGTTGGTTGGGGGGATGGGTGGGACACAGGACTTTCACACAGGACTTTCACCCAGGAGGGCGGGGTTTGCGTCCCGCTTGTCACGCTTGCTATAGTTGTTTTTTTCTTTCCTCCCGCGTGTCTCAGAACCGTAAGCCCACCAACGACCCTTTCCTAAACCCAACCGTCCCATAGTTCCCGCGTGTCACGGAACCATAAGCCCACCCACAACCTTTTCCTTAACATAACTACATCAAAAGGGACGGCAATAGTCCTGACCAAGCGTGTTTACTTAAAGCACTAAAGGAGACTTTTAGCGTCAATAAGAACGACAAAGGCACCTGACCAAGCGTCCCAATTTTTCAAGATGGGTGTGAGAACGTGAACACACAACTGACAGAGATTATTCTTTTTTTTCACCTGTACATAAATCTTACACAAAAATGTACTATTTCCTTACAGATGCTAGACTGAGTCCGGACATAACCTTTACTAAATACCACAACATCTAAATTTCTGATCATAGTCCTGTCGAATTAAAAATCACGTTTGGCAGTGCAAAGCCCACATTCACTTGGCGATTCAATCCATTACTTTTAAATGATGCACAATTTCTCCAAAACACATCCAACTTAATCGCAGACTATCTTTCTCACAACCACACCCCTGAAGTGACTGACTCAGCTATATGGGAAGCCTTCAAGGCAGTTATGTTCGGAAAAATGATAGCCTATGAGGCCAAACTGAATAACGACGAAAAGAAGATGCTGTCTGAAATTACCACACAACTTTCAAAGCTTGAACAGGATTATAGAATCGCTCCTTCGCCAACCAAACTAAATGATATTATAAAACTGAAATTTAAATATAATTCTATTCTTTCCAACCAGGTGAGCTTGATGCTTTTAAGAGATAAAACAAAAACATTTTGAGATCGCTGACAAACCAGATAAACTACTGGCCCGCCAGCTCAAAGGCCTACAGGCTAGGAGGATGATTCATAAAATAAAACCCAACGCGGGAACCGTTTCCACAGACCCAAAAGAAATAAATGAAAGCTTTCGTAGGTTTTATGAAGACCTTTACACCTCCAAGACCTCAGCTGACACTGCTCAAATATCCGACTTCCTTCAAGCCCTTCACCCACCTAAAATAAGCCCTGCTGCGCTGAAGGAGTTGAATGCAAATATAACATTAGAGGAAGTCAAAGAAGCAATACAGTCCTTCCCTAATGGGAAAGCCCCTGGCCCAGACAGATTTAGCATTGAGTTCTATAAAGCATATTTAGACAAGGTCGCTCCAATTATGTTAAGGATGTTTAATTACTCTATTGTAACTCGTCATCTACCTGAATCTTTATATTCTGCTAATATCTCCCTGATATTGAAAAAAGATGAGATGAGACTGATCCTGCCTCATATCACCCCATCGCCTTACTAGGCTGTGATCTCAAGGTGTTCACTAAAATACTCGCAATCACACTCAATAAATGTGTCGCAAACATAATCCACCATGACGATTGCTATAAGTATGTGAGTACTGTCGATAGCAAAAAAAAAAAACGAGCCAAATCGGTACTAGCATCATGGAGCTACTGAAGCTAATGCCAAGAGCTCCCACTTAGCTAAAACGGCAGTTTTGGGGGCATATCATGGGGACTTGTTTTTTTTTGCTATCGACAGTACTCACATACTTATAGCGATCAAGATTAACGTAAAAATTGCCCGGAGTTCTCCTTTAACTTTTTGAACCAAGTCCTTTTATTATGGCACTGCAATTTTTATTTGAAAACCCCTAAATTATTTGGATACCACTTTGTTACAGTAGTAGGTTTTTCATGGCCCTAAATAACTAGTACACATTTACTTACAAACAAAAGATTTTTGTGACTCTAAACTGCCTTCTTTAGATGGTCCACAGCTTAAAAAAATATTTAGTTTTTACTAGTTTGGATGTTGATACATGGACCAGAACTCATGTTCAGCAGTCACTTCTCTATGAATTATCCTATATTATACCTCTATGAATTATCCTAAATTATACCTGTTAGATTAAAAGGAGAAAAGAATATGAGGCCCGAATTAATAATGATGGCCAAATGAAGCTGAGTCCAATCCAGGCAAATCCAGTAGTGGTCATAGATCTTGATCAGGGATGTAACAAACGTTTCTTCAGCCAGACTGTGGATGGACACCAGGGTGGCTTTCGCTGACACACAGTGGAGCTCTGCATCAACCCAGCTCATAGTTGTTGCGACATACTTGTAGCAGCAGCCATTGAAACTGTACCAGTTAAAGGGAGTTGCTGTATTTGGTCATCTGTAGTTGACACAGCACCCAGAGCCAGACCAAACAAGAAGAGGAACGAGAGCATGTTGGCGTCAGATTCTCTAAGTCTTTAGAATATGAGCTGCAATCTTTGATGTCATCAAGATTGATGCAGAGACGCCTAAAAAGTCACTTCATTTTATATGCTTTACAGAGGGTGTCTGCACTGTTTGTGTAATATCGTTGGTCAGATGCACAGGGCAAGTTATTTATCAGGGGCTGCCCTGAATTGCTGTCATTTATCCCTAGATTTTTTTTATTCATACCTTTCAAGATTGAAGACTGGAGAGGATGCTTTTAAAGTGCCAACACTTGTGCATTTATTAACAAAACACCAAAAACGTTCTCAAACAAAGGGCACAAAAGCTGCCAAGTCCTTTCTTCCTCTCCCCTTTGGACCCTACCACCTGCACAGGGGATTATAGGGTGAGCTAACCTGAGCAAGCAACATTAACACTTAGTTTCTGAAATCATCATTACAATTAGATAGATCAGTTAATGCTGACATTACTATACAATGTATAACAATAGGCACCCCACATATTATAAAAATGTCATTCACTGCAGAACTATCTTACCTATAGTTCTACATTTTAGGAGTGTCCAGCCCCTCAGGACCTAATCTGGCACACCTGCATACACTCTCGTTGATTAAACTAGTGAGCAGCTGATCTACCCCCCCCCCCCCCCCCCACACACACACTCACACTCACACAGACACACACACACACCTCACAGGAAGAAACATAGCAAAATACTATGAACCCATAAACCAAACAGGCTTATGTCAAATGATGAAGTAGTAAATAAACTAAAACATTACGCTTAAGTTAAGGATTAAGCAGACACAAAACATTGTTCATTGTGGGAACACAGGCTAGTGAAAAGGGAGAAAGGTAGCATTTTTACTTTAAGAAATATTTATTAGTAGGATAACCCCTTGAGATGAATCATCTCATTTTCGAGGGGGTCCTTCCCTCCCTTGGAAGCTCACCATCAGGATTGATGGTGAGCACATTGAGCTCCTCGGTCGTGGTTCTTGTTACTACAGAAGATTTTCTATTGCCTTGTTCACCTCCTAGGAGGAGAGTAGGAAAAGCACAGCTGAAATTGATAACCTTAACGATGGCTCAATTCCATCAAGTGTCCCTGTAAACTATTTCAGTGAGTCAGCATACACAATACCAGGGCCTCTCCTCAGTGGAATGCAGCCATCATTAATGGTTTTGAATACACCTGTGCTTTTCCTATTATGAGATGTCAACATGTCTGCCGTAAAAAAGGTCTATTGCTGTTTGGCCTGAGCTGGGCACTCTGTCGCCAGTGCTTTGCTTTCTATGTCCTTTGCTTAGGACAAATCAGGCGCAAAATGAACCAAATCAAACCACCCATATTGATTTGAGCTTCCCTTCCTCAACAGTTGCTCCACTTTCTCCTGCCGTTCACCATCACCTGCACAGGTAACGCCACATTTCTCCTGCTACTAACCATATTTAAAAAATCTATCCGCTGATGCATCGGTCTCTCTAAATTGAGGTAATGATGCAGCAAACATGTTTAAATGAGACAGGAAGTCACTCTGAGCAGGTTGTGAGACTTCTAAACTGTCTGTGGTTGTATTTTATATGAACTACACAGGTTTAACTGCTCTGTTTATCAGACTACATGGCTGGAGTGAAGTCTGAAGAGAAGATTTTTGTGTTTTGATTTGTTTTTAATAATTGAAACCATTGAGCTGTGTCTTCTGATTGAAAAAGGTAAATGCCAACATGTTTCTGGACTTGTTTGGTTGTAGCAGAATTAAATTGAAGAGCTGAGGTGGAGGAATCCTGCACAGCGAGTCCTTCAGTTTTACTGATCCATTAATTTCTGGCAGCTTGTGTGGCTATTATTTGGGACATAGCTTTTAATCTGTTTTGCTACTCTAAACTTAAACTAATTTGGGCTGCAACTAACAAGGTTCTCATCATGGATTATTGTCTGAATAGATTAGTTTGGTCTCTGAAATGTAAAGCAGTTTCCCAGAGCCCAAGATGGTGTCCTCAAATGTCTTGTCAACAAGTCAAATATATGGTTTATTGTCCCAGAGGAGAGAAGAAAATGGAATATTCACATTTAACAAGCTGACATTTGGAGCATTTTGACCTTTTCTTCATAACATGACTCAAAATAGCTGACAAATGACTTTAATGGTTAAGATCTAACGGATTAATCCTTGCTGCTCTAGCAAAGTTTCTTGGACTCAGTCTCAGGGAGTACTTGAAGGTTCCTGTGAAATTTACAATGACATTAAGTCAGTTACAAAGCCACAGAAGAAACGAGTGGAAAAGAAGCGAGAGCATCGTAACCTCACATCTCCACCCCGAGCGAAGGGGTTTTCATTCTGGATCAGTGCTGAACTTTGTAGAAATATCCACCGATTGTTTGGGTCTGCTCAAAATTCCTCCTTATCTCTGTTCTGACAGGATTTAGGAGACTGAGCAGGACGAAGATTTCCCCTCTCTGGCTGGCTGAACATCAGTGCGCCGTTGATCTTTGAATGGCTGAAGAAGCGTCTGTAACACCACCTGATGAATAATTAATTTTTTTAATGTCAAAGCTACATGTCTCCTCAGAATCTGTCTTCTTCCTATCAGTCCTGATTGGCTCCACTGGCTGCGTGGCCCTCTAATGACTGGGATACCCCATTTCTGCCAGCCTATTGGTGGACAGTTGCAATGACTGTAAAGCCCACTCTCCGTCGGGACTCCTGACTGGACTGTAAGTCAGGCTGCGTTCACAGAACGCAGGAAAGATGGGGGAGAGCTTAATACTAAAATACTTCTCGGCTTAGATTAAAAAAAGAGTTTAAAGTGATAATCTGGAAAATAACTTTATTTCCCACCTGTCACACATGTTCTCTCCATGTTAATTTAAGGTCCCAATATATTCCCAAAAAACAAACTCTACTCTTAAATTTACTTTCATACAATTTAACCTCATAATGGGTTAGGGGGGGGGGTTAGGCCATGACCTTTGTTTTCTCCACTGAGAACTTAAATCCCATTTAATGCCCCATTCCTCCACCTGTCAAAACTCCTTCCTGTATTTTGACTACATGCCCCACATCTCTCCCTCTTTTCCATAGGACCCCATCATCAGCAAACAGATATTCCTATAACCTCTGGTATATTTACAAAAATATCATTTATCATAAATAAAGTAGGACTAGCAACACTCACCTGGGGTGTCCCATTCTCTACTACTGTATATGCTTACTTGACAACTCAGCCCCCACTTTAACCTGGATGGTTCTCCCCCTCAAAGTCCACAATCCAATTAAATATGTCTCCTCCAATTCCCATCCTGTGCAACTTGATCATCAACCCCTCCCTCCATATGTCATATGCCTTCTCTATATCAAAAGACTGATGCCACTTGTTTACCTGGGCTTTTCTTCTGTCATCTTCCAGACATATAGCTGGATCCATAGTGCCCCTTCCTCTTCTAAATATACTCTGATAGGAAGCCTCCTTTCCAAGTTCTTTCATTAATCATCCGCTTCATCAATTTACACACACTAGATGTAAGGGCAGTAGGTCTGTAATGTTTTGGCTTACTTTCATCCTTTCCTGGTTTTCTTATTAGAACTATTAGTGTCCTTCCAGCTCTCTGGGATATTTCCCTCTTCCCGTACTACATATTAAACAGACACAGCTTCCTCAGCTCCTCCATTCCTAGATGTTTGAACATGATGTAGCATACTTCACCTTTCCCTGGTGCAGTATTCCCAGTATTAGCAAATGCCAGAGTTAACTCCCCCATGCTAAAAGGCACATTATGTTCATCCTCAACACTTCCTTTCCTCAAAGCTTCTAAGTTTTCCCCCTTGGTTTTATTTTTTTCACGTCCTCTCCTCCCCTCTTCATCCAGATTATTGGAGCATGTACTCTGTTTACAAAGTGTAAAAGCCCAAAGTCTACCCAAAAGGGACTTACCATCTCCAACAGAAAACACTGTTCACAAACTGCTCCAAACAGCTCTATTGTAGTCCAGCCTTTACTTCAGAGACGAACGTGGTCACTTTGGAACACACGTTATAATGCTCGCCTAGCTGCTAGCGTGGCACGCCCTCATACTCTGCTTCTGACTGGCTAGTAGTCCTTACCTAGGTACTGTCAGGGCACACCCTCATACTCTGCTTCTGACTGGCTAGTAGTCCTTACCTAGGTACTGTCAGGGCACGCCCTCATACTCTGCTTCTGATTGGCTAGTAGTCCTTACCTAGCTACTGCACATGTGCGACTCCCAACAAAGATGTTACAGCAGTGAGATGTCTCACTCTGTAGCTAAAACAGAGAGCTCAACACACAGGGTGAAAAGAGGAGCAATGTGCAGTACAACAGAAATGTGGTGTTTTTTGAAAATTAAACCACATACACCTATTCTGGTACAACCTCAAAATACAATTATGAACCTGAAAATGAGCATAATATGATCACTTTAATGTTTTTAACTATTATCTCAACAACATTATCCCCCCCCCCCCCCCCCCCCCCCCCCCCCGCCCCCCATCATTCAAAACCGGTTAACTCCATATTCTCCTCACCCATTTTCCTACTCATCCTCCATATCTCCCCTACCTGAGTGGAGCTCCCAATTGAGTCAGAATACTTCCTCCAATATTCTCTCTTTGTTTGCCTTATTGTTCTGACTCCTGCCTGTGCCTTAAATACCACTGTTTTACAGTAGTAGGTTTTTCATAAACCTAGTTAAATAATGTTTGTGACTCTAAACTACCTTCTTTAGATAATCCAGAGTTTAACAAATATTGGGCTTTGAAATTCTACTAATCTGGGTGGGGATACATGGACCAGAACTCAGCTGTCAAAATTTCTATCACCCGTTTTGACGTGTCTCCAACCATGTCTACAACATGTAATTCATTGTTATATCCCGGATTTATGTCGTTTTGTGTGCGTTGCTAAATGATTTGCTATCTTTCATTATATTGTACCTCTTTGAATTAAAAGAAGATAATATGAGGCTCAAATAAATTCTTAAGCAACTTCATCATTGACATGATGGTTCTCTTTCCATTGCTTCATATGTCTTTCAATAGTATGTTCATTACAGCTCTGTTGGCTATTCTGAAAATATAAAATAAAACCTTTTTTAATTGTGGAATGAATTACCATTATCTTGCTAGTTTTGAGAAGAACCGTATCCTGTGTTATCTCTAAGTTAAGTGACAGTAAGTGCAACGTTGTGGACTGGAAGCTGTGAGAAAGTAAATCTTTTAGTGGAAACTAGTGGGAGTGAAATCTACTCAAATTACCACAATTCAAAAAATGTGTTATTCATGAGAAAGTACACACGTTTATTTGTATGAAGATCTTGATGCATTACTATAGCGCAACAGGTTGAAAGTCAATGAACTTAATCAAACATAAGCTTGTCTACTAGGGTCAAATTTTGTGAGATGCACAACAGGAGGTAATGTTTGAGAAAAAAAAAAACCAGTCATTCCATTTCAAATCTGGCAGAAAAGATTTATTTTATTTTTTTTCACGCGCTCGAGGCTGCTGCAGTCCCCTGGGGACCTAGCAAGCATAGCTGCGGACTGCTTGCTAGGTTAACTAGTTAACGTTAAGGAATAAACGCCATAAGTCTAAAGGCAGCTACACACCGGGCCGATAATCGGCCGTTGGACAGTCTGGCGAGGTCGGTGACTCGAGTCTGTTCGGTGTGTTCCGTGCCGTCGTCCGTTGGAGGAGCTGTCGGCCTTCATTTTAGCCGACCTGACATGCTCAGTCGGAGACAGGGCAGTCGAGACTAGAAATGGCGAGTTGAATGAGTGTGACTAAGCCTCTCAAAATCTGATGAAAATCTTTTAAACTGACCTTTGTCAATCTGAAATGAAGACAGATTCAGCAACTGCACGGCCTATTTCTCTCTTAAAATGTTTTCAGAAACACGTTTCAGTGAACTATTTTAGTAAAATATGAGATTGTATTCTGAACAAGCCGCCATGACAGAAACCAGACCTACATGACACGTTCGTCCAATCAGCTGTTTTCATTTTTTGGACAACAATACAGATTAGCGCCGTCTGCTGTTATGGAAAAGTATTTCGTCTTGTCTCTTCGGTGTGTGTTCTGAGGCATTTTTTTTTTTTTTTTTACCAACTCTGGGAGACTGATCAGTCCAACTGCCTTTTCTGCTGACGGTCAGCCGTCTGGTTGGTGTGTAAGCAGCTTTACGTTCATGCTAGCTAGCTAGCTAAAGTTATTCATGTGTCTCCCCCATAGACTAGCTAGTTAAGGCTAAATGAAAGCCTTCATTTAATGTTACACGACGTAATCTTCATTATCTGCTCTAATTACCACTGTCTTGCTTTTTTTTTTCTCATCATCCTCCTTTTTTCTCTTCCCTTTTTCACTCCCAGAAGGATAATTCATTTTCATTTGACTTAAATCAATTCAAAAGTTTGGCTATCGTGCTTCTAGGGAATGACATGGGGCCCCCTCGGGGAGGTTATCCAACCGAGATGTCATTGCAAAAAGCTATTTGTTTAAGGGGGAGGGGGGTTGCGGTCACTATGGTTGCCACATTTTGAGCCATTGCTGTGGAGTGAAGTTTGTTAGCCCTCGGGGCATGTTGTTGTCAAAGGCCGTTTACAAAACTATACTAGCAGTGCGTACTGATTTGGCCAAATGAAGCATGTGGTATGCATTATGCAAACAAAAGCAAACTCTGCAGTATGTTTGTCGAACTGCGTCAGAGAAAATCTCCAGTATGCCTCGGCCCAGTCTATCTTGCCTACTGTATCCCACAATGCAAAGCACCAGAACAATCAAACCACAGCTTGCCGATGTGGCCAACAATTTGAAACCTTTTACAATTTCCGTCTGATAATTGATCACCAAAATCACTTCTGAGACTGGTTAATTCTTGATTCTTATTAATTTGTTTGACAGGTTTTTATGTTTTTTATTTATTTTTTTTATTTAGGATTTTCTTTTCTTGACTTGTTTTTGATTTCTTCTCTGAAAATGGTCCAATAAAGGGACTTTAAAAACCTCTTCTCTCCACCTTTAACCACACTTCTCTACAGTTTTGCTATTATTGTGTTGCTGTAATGTGTAAAACTGATTTACCTTATGATTTGGGTGCAGTAGGTAACGTTAGTTGAATAACATTTGCGTCGGGTGGAGCAGCTTGGCTCCTTTTGTCCGGGTGACTGCAGGGCTTACAAAAAAAACTGACTCTGCGTAGCCTACTACAGAATAGGCTGGGCTGATGTGCAAAAATATACTCATGGTTGTTTTGCCTTTTGTTACCTGATACATGATGCCACCTTTCCAGCCCTTTTTATCTCAATGAAAACTGTCAGGCCACAGCAGCAGCGTGGGCTTTACTGGCTTCATGTTTTATACAACACTGACCAAGATGCCCCCAGTCTCTCAGTCCTGCTTTGTTGAATCTGTCCTCCTTGACATCATCTATTGTGATACTGTACCGTAATAATACTCCACCGCAGCCAGCTGTACTGTACTGAAGCAGGCACATTTTTGTAGCAAAAATAGGCTCAAAGTGTCTTTGAAATGATGTGATTTGTTTCTAAGGCAATACCTCTTTTTGCCCACGCTCGTATTTCTGTTGAATACCAGACGGAGCGGGCTGGTGATGGATGCACTCTGACTCTGCTTTATATTCACAGCAGCAGCTGCTGGCTGTTGGAGGCCTGCTGCCCGGCCGGCCGGCCAGTTGGCTCAAACAGAAAAGACACTCAGTTTCTTTGAGAGCGGAGCAGAGATCAAGAGTTTCCGAGAGAGGATAACTCTTCTTTGTACCTTACACTGATGCATTGCATTTTGGGTAGAAAAGGTTGGAATTAAAGGATTGTCTGCTGTCAATTAAACATTAATTTAAAATTTTCAGGTTCATATTTGTATTTAGAGGTTGTACCAGAATAGGTTTACATGGTTTAATTTTCAAAAACCACCATATTTCTAATGTACTGCACATTGCTGCAGCTCCTCTTTTCACCCTGTGTTCAGGTCTCTGTTTTAGATACAGAGTGAGACCTCTCACTGCTGTAACATCTTTGTGAAATACTGGATACTTTGAATGAAATAATGCGAGAAATAAAAAATCCCATGGGCTTGCAACTCTGCTTACAAACTGTTTTTTAAGTTATTGTCATGTGCACAACAATTGCAGAGAAGCCCCTGAAGTCATTGGCAGTGACAATCTCATATCAGGCTCCCTCCATTAATGCTCATTAAATATGTATGAAAGGAAATTACACAAGTAAAAAAAATGGGAATCTAAGACATAAAATTGTGCCAAGTTAAAATGTTTTGAATGTTTATACAGTCAATGTCAGCTGTTATTTACCTGCATTTACTGCATGTTTTCTCAGACAATGTAATGATCATGAAATTGTGATTCAACTGACGTCTCAGTGCAGGAGCTACTTTTCACCTGGTCAACCTGTGAGCAAAGATCTGTTGTCTGACAGCAGACAAAATAATAATAAAAAAAATAAATACTTGAGCTCGTCTGTATTCCATCACAGAGAGCAGGCACGGACTGAAACAGGGTTAAATCAGGTTTAATGGAGACTTTTATGAAAACAACCTGAAAATGTTACTTTAGGAGGGAGGAGACGCCGCGACTTCCTGCTCTTCATTTCCTTTGTTGTACTGGCTGGCAGCACACTGCTGGTCAGAGTGTGTTGGTAGGTTTTACTCCCTTTTCCTCAAAAGGAGAGCGTTTATCTTGTGCTTTTGGTTTTGTTAGCTATTTAGTCTTTGCTTTGTCACTTACTAACGCTGTTGTTCTGGGTCATTGTAGATTAGCCTCTGCCTGACCGTGTCATGCTTGCCTTTTTGTTTTGGTTTTAATCTTCTTTGGAGCCGTGTCACACATTTTCTATTTGTATTAATAATTGTACAGTTAATTTTACTACAAGCTCCTCCCTTCCTTCAACTCATTTAAATAAACGGTTACTCCCTCATTCATATCGGGGCGTAACTAGGGTTGGGTACCGAAACCCGGTTCCACTATATTGTTAAATTTAAATAATTTACAATTTTTAAAAAAACTCAATAAAAGAGCCTCTCTGTGATGTCATTTTTCAGTTTTGCAAGAATCGGTTTAGGAATCGGCATCGTTTTAAAAGTACCGGTTCGGAATCGTAAAAATCCAAACGATACCCAACCCTAGGTGAAACTTATGTCCCGGACGAGCACCCAAATATGTTACGCCCCGATATGTATCGGGGAGTAACCATCCTTTCTTCAACTCATAACATCAATGGTTACACCCTGATTCATATCGAGGAGTAACAGTTTGTTTCCAGTTTGATGTATTTTAAAAACGTTGCCCTTAATTACTGTTAAATAACATCTCTGGGACCTCAATTTGGCTGGATGCCACATTAGCCATTGCTACTGTAGAAGTACACACCCAAATTTCCAACCCAACTGCCAGCAGGAGCAGTTGCTTTGCAGGTAATGTAGGTGCCATGTTTTGACAACAAAGAAGAATGTGTGGAGTAAAAAAAAAAAACGAAATGATTCTGGTTCCGTGCATCGACAATGTTAGTGCAATGCCAAATCAGAAAAAAACATTTAAAAGGTTGAAAATGTTATTAAAAACGACATTTTCAGTGCATACAAAAAACAGCTGGAATGAAAACAGAAGTTTATGCTTTACAAATGTAAGATATCCTCGGATGATGATGATGATGATGATGATAATAAAGCATTTCAATGAGATATGAGGATGAACTATGGAAATATTCATGCGTACATAAAAAAACAAGGTATCAGTTACTGAAAATTGTCAAACTATCAGAATTGTTTTTACTTGTATCTGCATCTCTTTGAGTCTCTTTACAGGTGCAATATGTAATACTGACAGCTAGTGTTTAAAATGGTTATTGAAGTACAAATTCAAAATACTGGAGAGAGTCACCTCCCCCGCTCCCTCCTCCCCAGAATCGAAGTTCACGAAGGTTGCCAGGCTGAGACCGCGGCATCCACAACAATGTTGCTAGACGCTTGTCTCACATAGCCAGACATTACTTCACAGCACAGCGGAGTAGCTAACGTTAGATTCTGGCTATGTTGACAGTCATAAAAGCCTGTGCTCACGCGGAGCTCTGTACCCAACTGACAGACACACTTTTTCGGCTTAATATTGTGGCAGGAACCGCTAAAACGCCACAACCTTGCTGTTCTTTTCACCCGACGGATAGACACACTTCCTTAGCTTAGATTTACGGTGGGAACCACTAAAAATAACACTAACATTAGCTACCTTGCCATCCTTTTCCACCCGACTGAAATACACACTTTATTGGCTTAGAATTACGGCAACAATCGCTAAACACACTGCAAACTCACAGTCCTCTCTTCCCAATTTACAATTTTCTTGCCTGGTCCTCCGGTAACGTTAGCAGGGTTAGCAGGGTTAGCATGGCGGCGTTAGCCAGGACCAGTCGGGATGACTTCACTGGCTGTGTCTCAGTTGTTTTTGCGAGTAACCAACTCGGGTACTCTAGCTATATAATTCAATGTAAGTAAACAAATGTTGAAATGACATAAAATACCCATTCCTAGTAGCCGTGATACATTAGCCTTAAGCTAATGCTTAACTGTTCAAGAGTGAATTAGCCAACTCGATCTCCATCTTTCAAATACATCTCCAATATTTATCCAGGGTTTGTTACGTCTCTGGTCATGCAAATGTTAGAAACATGACGTTTTTTTTTATTTATTTTTTTAGGTCGGGTAGAATCTATCTCCGTTGATCATGTTTTTGTTTGTTTGCTGCTTCAATGGCTGTACTAACGTTACAGCTGTAGAGCGCTGGGTTAATGTTTTCACAGGTATATCTGGCAACCCGGCCTGGCTGTCAAACTGGGCAGTTGATACCAACACACAGGCCAAAACACAAACCTTAATATCTGACGCATTAGGGTCATTTTTGGATTTATTACAGTAAATATATTACATATTGGACCTTTTAAGTAACTTTATAGAATGCACTTGTAGCTTCATTTCAACAAAACAATGTCAGCATAACAGTGAAAACACACCGCTCGCGTTAGCGTCGCGTTTAGCCACGTAGCGCAGCTATTTTCATTTCGGAGCCCATGTTATCCAATCTGTCCGTTCATACCGGGCACGGAGCTGCAGCGATCGTTTCGACCACAGTGCAGCCGTATACTTTACAAAATAAAACACCTAGGTTCATGGTGATTTTGGCTGTCTTGACAAGCCACAGGATCAGGCACAAAGAGACACATACACACACACACACACACACACACACACACACACACACACACACACACACACACACACACACACACACACACACATGTGTTTTCACTGTTAGGGTGCTGGCAGTGATGTTTAACTTTTGCCAGTTTCAGTGCACTGTATCCAAAAACCCAAAACTGGAGTCGTACCCCAGAGGGTTTAAATATAATATAAAACGCAAGATGTGTTGTTGTGGCAAAAGCTAAATTGCTGGATTCATGTACGAGAATACATTTAACATGGGTCAAAGGACAAAAAAACAAACACATTCCAGACCTTATTACCACCACACAGTTTAGGAAATGTGTGGTGATTATAGTTATTTACACCGTAATTAGACTCAGTGTCCTGAGATGATGGACTATACTAAGAACCCATCTGGGACAAAAAGCATTTAATTTTACGTTGAAAACAAATGCATAGCACTCAAATCATCTTCACGTCCGTCTGACAACATTCCTTTGATGACCGAGCAGTAATCATGTCGCTATCTGAAGAGATTAAATAGAAAAATATGTAATATTAATAAAGGATTGAGGAAAAACACCTTCCAGCCAAGAACTTTTAACGACTTATATAATTACCTCTGCTGCCTGGGTTTAATGAACTTCTCTGAGAATTAATAACTGGAAGAAAAGAAGAAAAAAACTCTCTATAAAGTGCACAAAAAGTTTTTTTTTTTTTTCTGGCAAGTTCTGTGTGAAAAGGAAGATTGTTAGTTAGAGAGCCTTAGGTATGGATAGTCCTGCGTTGTTTAATCCTTAGCTGACAGATGGTGTGAAATGCCTGCAGGCTGCCAGTCAGATGATTAAGATAGCCGCAGGTTTCCTCAGAGAGGCCCTTCCTGGCTCTGCTGGGTGGACTCCAGGTGACCTGCTCTTCTTCTGATTTTACTGAGGAGAGATATTGGGTTTTGTTAAGCTGACAGGTTTTTGTTAGCCTCGTGAGAGCGTCCTGATCTTGCGAGCTCCAGTTTTCCACTCGCAGATCAGTCTGGCATCTTGAGATAGAGAAAATTTGGAGCCGTTCGACAGACCAATCAGCGTTGGTTTTGAGGCGGATTTAGGTGTGACGCAACAGTTGTTTAGACTGTTCAGTCTAAACAACGTGGCGGCTTCCACAGATCAGATGTACCGTGAAAACTTGGTGGGGATTGTCGATGAGGTTCATGTCACATACAAATGGTAAGTTTAAAAATGTTAACGTTAGCTACGTTACCTAACGTAATTGTATAAACTATGGCATTAGAAGAACCGCAAGGTCCTTGAAGCCAAACTAACGCTAGCTACACTAACTTAGCTAGCTTCATTGATCTGATTGGTTGATTTGGCCCGTCTATCACCAACATAGGTGGTGAGCTACAAAACAGCTGACAAATTCATGTGACACTTCAGAGGAAAGGACGTCTCATCTCTCTAAAACACATTTGCTCGTTGCCTCTCTTCTCCGATGATTTCCTCACATCTCTCCCGAAGAAGGGAGGCAAGTGGAGGAGTCGGGATGCAATTTAAGGGCTATGGGACGTACCCAAGGTGCTTCTCACAGATTTGTGGCGGCTATCAGGTACGTATATTCATGTCATTCAATCAGATATGTTTGGTTTTTCTAAACCTTAGAAATGTATATACCCCTTTTACGATGGAGTCTAATCTCCATAGTTTATGTACTTTGCACTTATAACTTACTAATAAATGTTTGCATATCTGCAACGAAGTCTCTCCTGATTGAACTCTGGATGGAAACAAACTGTTGTTGGTTTTGTGGTTGTATTCTACGTGAATTTGCGAGATCTTGTGGGTCCACGTGACTTCAGCTGTCAGTCATGGCCGCAGCCGTTCCGCAACAAATCCGGGCCTGGTGGGTATCGACGGACGGCAGAGAATGAAGCCATTCCGCAGCCGTTCCACAACCGGTGGAAAGCTGCTTCTCATGAGAAACCTGAACAGACTGACTCTCTAAAATACTGAGCGACAGACTGACTGAATGTTTGAGTGATTGACTGTTCCCATATTCTTTAATTATTTCATGTGTCCGACACTAACTTTAGGTAAACAGAGTACTTTACTAATCCCGGAGTAAAAGGGGATGTTAGTTATGAGAAGCCATTGACTAATGTGCAGGCCGAAACCCTCGCACCAGAACTGAGCTGTTTCTTAATTGTCTAAATATTAGGGTTTATTTGATTTGCATTTGTGGCAAAAGATTGGAAACATGCGCACCTTTCCACTGCACTGGTCACTTAGGCTATGTTTCGATCTGAAGAGAGAACGCAAAAGTGGCGTTGCGTTCTCAGTTTTTATTCCACGTTTAGACCAGTGATTAGGGGGGCAATCTGCGTGCATATGGTGACGCAAAAGTGTGTGAAATTCGATGTAGTATGCACACCAGGCGGCTAGGTGGTAGTGTAAAGCACTGCCACACAACACCACCAAGTCCACGCGCCTGCGTAGAACCTTCCTTCTCCAAGTTATTGCTCCAAACAATGCACACATGGCACACACAGACACACACGCGGCATATACACACACATACACACACACGGGCACACACTGCACCTGGCACACACGGCAAACAAACACACACGGTGCACACACAAACACACACACAGCACATGGCGCACACACCCACACACACACACACGGCACACACACATAAACACACACACACATACACACACACACTCGCACAATGCGTTTTGACCCTTTAGACGGGAACGCGATGGTGGAGCGTTTTTAAAATGGAACTCTGGAGGGTGGTTTCACTTTTTTGCGTTTTTAAGCCCCAACAACGTCGCCGCCGTCTAAACGAAAGGCACATCTGATCAAATATTTTGTCGTTTTCACCCACGAGCGTATTTGTGTAAACATGGTCTTAGTGAAGCCAGTACGGCAGCAGCTGCAGTCCTCCATCACTGGATAAAACCAGGAAAAACTAACCTGATGACAGCAATAACTTGTAACAACTTGAGTTGCTTTCAGACATCCTGGCTCTAATCTGACTTCACAGCTTGCTCTAAATACCTGTTTGTACAACCGTGTGCCTATTCACTGACTGATTTTGGAGGATTGTACCCAGCTGGGGATCCCTGAGGGAGGGTTGTGAAGCGTGATATTAGACCCTGAGCTTCACAATAGGAGGCTTCAGAGTCTTAACAACACTGTGAGCATCTCCAGCCCGACAGCTGTGACTGACAGCTGCTCTCATCTGGAACAAAAGAAAAATGGCTCAACAGCGTGAAATGCCGAGGAGAGGGTCAGCGGACTAAACCGGCTATTAGGAAAGAGAGACTGTCTGCAGATTACTGGACGCTCTGAGAACACTGATGGATCTGGACCAGACCAAGACGTCAACCTGCTTATTGGACCGAGAACTGACCACAGGTCAGTGGACAACATGATCGCACATTTGAACGTCCAGGCTCAGAAAGATAATCGGGGAAATTGGGAACCAGGAAAGATGTCAAACCCAGTTTGCCATTTCAACATGGTGGCATTACACGGGTCACTTAGTGAGAGTAGTGCACACCGTCCTGAAAGGTTGTTCATTTCATAATTGATTTAACTACCAATTATTTTCTCGATAAATCATTTGGTTTATCAAACAGGGTTCAACAATAAGGGTTGCCTGATGAGCCTGGGCAAGTAAAACCCCACGTCGGGCAAGTAAATATAACAACTCACTTCTCTGTTAGAAACCGTTTCAATAATCTTTTCCCATCATCATCGTAAGTTATCGTTCTTTTGCCCGCTTCCCTTGCCCACGTTGGAGAATGCTTGTTGAATAATTTGATTTAAAAGTGTTGTCTTTCATTCATTTTGAAAATGTTTAAAACAAACAGCCGTGTATGTTCACTTACTTGCAGAGAAAGAAATATGTTCTAGCTTTCAGATGCGTATGAGCTAGTCGACTGAAAAACACGGCTGAAATTCTACTTAAATTTAAGGTAAATTAACTGGGGTTCCTGGTTAGCTCACCTGGTAGAGCAGGCCCCCATATATAGAGGTTTACTCCTCGATGCAGCGGCCGTGGGTTCGACTCCGACCTGTGGCCCTTTGCTGCATGTCATCCCCCCTCTCTCTCTCCTTTCAAGTCTAAGCTGTCCTATCCAAAAGAAGGCCTAAAATGCCCCAAAATATATTAAAAAAAAAAAGTAAATTAAGTGAAATAAAAATGATATTGATGCAATACAAATACACATTCCCTTTTCTAATTATACAGTACCATAAACTCTATATGTGACTTTTAGGAGCTAACACAACAATGGAGGTGATGAAATAATCATTGTGGCTTGAAGACAAATAAAACTTCAGCCTCTTTCAGGGGAATTCGGAATAAATAAAAAAAAAAAAGTTTCTGTGTTGCATTTTCTGGTCAGGGAGCTCCTCTGAATCCATGCCTGAATCCATCCTGCTGAGCACTAAGGACGTCTCCAGCAGGGAGTCTGGAGGAGAGACCTGCAGCAAACCAACAGAAGACTTTCAAAGGCTTTATCCACAGAGGCGACAGCTGCAGTAGTGTTTTAAAGACCCTTCTTCACAAAGACACAATCTTGGCGGACACAATATTGAGTCAGAGAGATTCCTTCACATTAGACATTTCTGCACTCAAGGGTTATTCCTATTTATTATATTGTGGACCCTATTGTCAAAGCCATTGCTTTTATGTATTATAACATTGTGATAGAAATGTAGTTGCTGATATCTGGGAAAGTCCACTCGGGCAAGGCGTTAAGACGCAGACAGTGAAGTCGCTGCTATGTGGTATCCAGTCTGACACAGCCTATGTTGTCACTGAATTACTTGTCAGGATTGACGTTCATTTCCAGGATAATCGCTGCAACCTGATGTTCCACCTGATGTCCCTCATCTTGCAAATCTCTGGTCATTTCGGAAAACAAAAGCAAACTTCGAGCTAGCAAGCTACACACTGAAAATGGCAAGCTTTGAAGAAAGTTTGGGTCATAAAAGCAGGCCTGCTTAGTTCTTTCAGGGAATGACTGTAAAAGACTATGTTTACGGCATTTACTCTCTAACTGGGACGTTTTGGGACTGATAACCATATCCATCCATCCATCTATCTTCATCCGCTCGGGGCGCGGGGCAACAGCTCCAGCAGGGGACCCCAAACTTCCCTTTCCCTTCATTTTGGCCGATTTGACATGTATAATCGGCGGGGCGGGCACTGCCGGCAGTCGGGCTCAAATGACCCATCTGATTGGTAGAGTGCTAACCCGGAAACGGGGATCGGGATGAGCGTGACTAGAGTCTCTCAAAATCTGATGAAAATCTGTTAAACTGACCTTTGTTGATCTGAAATGAAGACAGATTCAGCAACTGCATGGCCTATTTCTCTCTTAAAATGTTTTCAGAAACACGTTTCGGTGAACTATTTTGGTAAAATATGAGATCGTATTCTGAATGAGCCACCATGACAGTCAGTCTTTGAATTTCCGGAGAAACCAGACCCACGTGACGCGTTCGTCCAATCAGCTGCCGGTTTTCATTTTTGGCTGACAATACAGATTAGTGCCGCCTGCTGTAATGAGGCGTATTACTTCTCGTCGCTTTGGTGTGTTCTGTGGAACTTTTTTGACCAATTTGGGGAGACGGATCAGCCCAACTGCCTTTTCTGCCGATGTTTGGCCGTCGGCTCTGTGTGTCTGGGCCTTAAGGGAGACGCCAGCCACCCTCCTGAGGAAACCCATTTTGGCCACTTGTACCCTGGATCTCGTTCTTTCGGTCATGACCCAGCCTTCATGACCATAGGTTATCCGTGTATCCAGCTAATTTAAATAGCTCACGTTAATTTCAGTCAAATTTCAAAGGTGCAGGAACAATAAATTACAAACATATCCTGAGGTTATTATAAGTAACATTTACATCCATGAAATCTAATCAGTTCAGAAGTTTCCCTTAACCTGACTGATAGCCAAAACTCACAAAATTACTCTCATGTATTTTTTTTCTGCATCAGACAGCTCTAAATCTGTCTCTCCAGAAGGGCCTGGAGGTACAGTAGTTCAGTAGGGTCTCATTTTCTATGTGCTGCTAGATGTTGCTGTTCCCCTCTGAAATGCAACACGTTGCCAAATGCCATCCAAACCTCTGGTGCTCTTCTTACATAAAAGACTGTCGACAGATACATTGAGGACCGAGATCCTTCGAGGACTTTCAGAAGAGTTTGTCTCACATCTACAGAGATGAAAGAGCAGATGAGCTCCTGAAACTGCCATCTGAGCTGTCATGACAAATGTTGCTTCTAAGATGATCTGCAACAAACATTCATTCTCCCTTGTGAGGGGAGGGGCTTAGGAGACAGTTTGGGCCTTAAGCGGAAAGGGGGGAGGGACTGAGAAGTTGTCGATGTTAAAAAAGTCCTGGATCTTCGCAATCCTACCTACAGCACCTTTAACATAACAATCCTCATATAAGATATGTTATCAATTAGTTATAGCACATTATTTATAATTACGTGTTCTGTAGTTTATTATTTAGATTTCAATTTTACCAGACAGTTATTTTGTAAAGGTGTTTTATTTAAACTGAATATGAAGTCTCTTACATTCTGAGTAAATTTTACCTCGACAGTTCCAATCCAATCTGGTATGTGCGCCAGGTGTCTCTGTGTGTTGCATTCTCTAGTATAGGTCTGGTTAAAAAAGACTGGGTCCTACACTTCCCATAATGCAACTAATGGGCTTATAGTGTCACGGTTTCTCAGATACTGAACCCCAATGCAGACCAGGACAAGGTAGGTGGTGAAAAAGGTGAGTATTTAATGTAGAAAACAATGTAATGCCAAACGTGGAGACAGGTGAGTCCGGGTGATGGGGTGCTGAAGGTGGAGACTAGTGGGTTAGAAGGTGAGTGCTGGTGAACAGAAGTCTTGGTGGTTCGATGTGGTCAGCAGCGGAGCGGGACCAAAATCGCTACCAGGGAAATTTAATAGACTATCTGCCCGGCGTACGGGTTGAGCAGAGGCTGCACAGATTGACCAGCGGGCAGCGGCGCGGCCGCGGCACACCTGGCGGCCGGATGATGTCGCTAAGAACTTGCAATGTATTACTATTATCAGACCGGCCCTCGCGGCCTCGAAACACTACTGGTCCACCGGGAAAAGTCCAGACTCTCCCGATTGCCACTCCACCTCTGGATGTGGTAGAAGGTTGAGGTTGCCAGGCAGAGGTGAAGAGAATTCCAGGGTGATACTGCAGATAAAAGAACATGAATCAGTTTAGCAAAGCTAACTATCAAACGATCAAGGCCTTGTTTACACGTACGTGGTTATTTCGAAAAACTGAGACATTTCCCTTCGTTTGTGCCCTTCGTTTACACACAAACGGAGAATTCTCCTCTGAAAACGAGTCTTTCTAAAAACTCGGGCCAGAGTGGATAACTTTTGAAATCTTCGTTTGCGTGTAAACTGAGACAAACGGAGGTTTAGGCAGCTGAGAGAGAGAAAGAGGAAGTAATTCGTTGCTGTTGTTGCTATTTTCTGGATCCTGATTGGCTAACGTGGGCTTGAGCTTCTTGTTGCACTGCCACCTACAGGTTTGGCACACTCTTGACGGCATATATACACGGGTACATGTAAACGAAGACTTTTTTAAAAACTGACAGCTGTGCACGATGTTATTTTTGAAAACGGAGAGGTTGAAATGTCCGTTTATGAAAATAGCCGGCCACGTGAAAACGTAGCACAAGCTGACACACAATCACAACATACTGGTTAGGCTAACGATCCGGCAGGGACTGGATGTCAGGTCACAGCTTATATGGTGTAGAGATGACGATCAGGACCAGGTGTGCAGATTGCTGATGAGCCACAGGTGAGTGCAGTTACAGATGATCCTGGGTTTCCCCGCCTTGCCCTCGTTGCCCGGCAACAGGAACAGGGTGTGTTCAGGAAAGTCAGACAGGGAAACAAGCTCAAGGAGGTGGGTTCATGACATATAGACCCTTGTATCATTTTCTCACGCTTGACAAAGCTTTTCTCGAGCCACAGAAGACATCAAAACTCCCCATGGCTGGTAGGGACTACTTTGACACGTGAATCAGAGGAGGGGTTAGAGCGTGCTGAAGTCCGAATGCTCTGAGGGTTTTGTATCACAGGTTGGTTGGAGCAATTTCAAAAAATACTGCAGTACTGCTGTACTGGTTTCAGGCACCTACCTATAAAAGGGAAATTGCCCAGATATACTGTCCATTTGGACAATTATTCATTTCTAATAACCTGCTTCACACTACTTGGTAATAACATCATTTCCTGCTCTTCACTAACTCTTATTGCAGTTAGCGCTGCCTCAGGCTACACTCTCCATTTAGATCCAGTTTCTCCTTCACATATGTCATTTCCTCCTCTGCCTCTTTCTCTCTCACATTGTGCCAACGCTGTCCTCTTCCTTTCCGTCTCTCTGTCTGTCTGTTATTAGCTCCATCTCTCTCTTCTTTCTTTCACTCCTCCTTTGTCTTTTTCCTGTCGACCATTTTTCTCTGCAGGGCTTCTTCGTGTCACAGCTGACACTTCTTTTCCCTCAACCAATCTCCTGCTGACATCAGCGTGGCTGATCTGAGCAAACTATTTCTCCTCCCATGTAAACATTGATTACTGACCACCAAGAGAAAGAGAGACAGACAGACAGAGAGAGACAGACAGACAGAGAGAGAGATAGACAAAGCGATAAAGGTAAGTTGTTGCATTCACCAACAGAACAAAACTTGTGAAATCTTTGACCTCAATTCCACAACAGATGAGGACATTTCCCTGCAGCGGTCTGCTTCCATTACAAAAACTCTGAGCACCAGTTGTTTCCAACAGCAGCACGGTGCAGGAAAATAGATTATGCATACGTGGGACGAATATATAATGCTTTATCGAATGGATAGTGACGTTTTAATTTATTTATCCTTTGCTATGCTCAACATGATCCAAGTCAGAAAAGAAAATCCCACCTTGGACATATTGCTTTATAAATTGCTTCATAAAGTCATGGCAGACAGTTGCCTATTTCCACATCCATCAGACATTTTCCAGACATTAATTGAGTGTTTCTGGTCACCTGATGGATGCATGTAAACATTTTATTATCCTTTTAGGTCTGGATTAGTCTCCACAAACTTATGTAATACATTTCTAGCTTTACTGGATCCTCCTTTTACTTCACCAAGAAAACTATTCAACCTGCCTGTTTGGTGCTGGAAAAGTAGCATACAGTCGACAAGTGTAATCGTTTTTTTTTACTCTGCAACTGAGCTGTTTCACATTAGAGGTCATTTTTGTGTCCTTTAAATTGTCGACAGCTGTTTTTAATTAGAATATTTGGCAGGTTTGACTGGTTTACATTGGATGGAGAAGCTACAGTATTCTGGGAATTATGTAAAGTCACTGGGTTAAGGTGTATTTGTCCTGACCAAATTAGTGCTTCAAAGTTAAAAGAGTGAGGAAAATGTCCATTTTTTCGAGGGCTGCCCCCTGAAAGTCAAATATTTGAATCATCAGATAATATATCCTCAGTCTTGACTCGATCTACACTGACACTAATGCTCCGACTGACACAGAATAAGTTAAGCACCTCATTTCGCATCAGCCCTTTGCTGCGAAAGGTCAAGCAATCATCCCACAATTCAACAGTTTTAGCTGTGAGCTGAAACATTTCTCAGAGCCCAGGACTGTGTCAGCGCTCGCCATCAAAATGTCACCAATCATCTGTTGATTCAGTGTCATAATGTTCCACCTGCACAGCTTTATTTCAACTGTGACGTTCTCTGCCGGCTGAATATTAGGAACAACTGAGTCCCTGGCCAGTTGAGGTGGTTCAGACATCTGACCAGGAAGCCTCCTGGGTGCCTCCCGTTTTCCAGGCACGTCCAAATGGTAAGAGGCCCCAGAACATGCTGAAGAGCTTATATATCTTGTCTGGCCATGGGACGCCTCAAGGTTCCACAGGAAGAGCTGGAAAACATTGCTTAGCATGCTGCCTCATATAAGTAGAGAAAAATGGATGGGCGGATGGACGAACTGACGGACGGATGGACAGATGGATGGATGGATGAGTCAATCTGCTGTAATGAGCCTCTTCTCAGTAACTGAAGCTTGTTTAGTCCACTGGCTGTTTGAATTGTTGTCGACAGGAGCCAAACTGCTGCGTGTGGAGAATTAATGGAGATGCTAATGACTCAGAGTGGAGCTGTTTGTGCTTTATTGGCTGCAGGTTCAAAGGGTTAATGGATTATTTCTCCTTTAGGGCCAGGAAGGCAAATAATGTGGTAGCAGGAGAGGTATTTTTTTGTTTTTTAAAGTCCCTTTATTGGACCATTTTCTGAGTAGAATCACAGTCACAAAAATAAGTCGAGAAAAGAAAATCCTAAATAAAATAAGAAAAATGCAACAGAACAAATCAAAATGTGCTTTCTTAATCAAAAATAACCACCAACTCTCCATCCTCCCCCACAAAGCATAACAGCCCCCCCATCCCCTACAGCGCACAAACGACTAAAGTTCAGCAAATTGTCCATCATCTGGTAATTGGAATGTTCCAATTACCAATCGGGCCTTGACCAGTCCTTCCAGAACCGGCACCGGCTCTACACTGCCAGCACCCTGAGTCAGGTTCCTGCGTGTTAGCCAGAGGAGAGGAGAGGTGGTGTTGAATGATCTTCTTCTAACATATCTTCCCTTTCTGTATAAGACTCTCTGTCTTTGAGGTTCAACCTACAAACGCATTTAAATTCTCCTCAAAGGTGTTAGAGTGATTCCGCAGGTCAGTTATTCATAGTTACACTCATTTATGTTCTGCCAAGACTAATTAGATGCTTAATATTCCCTTTTTGTCACGTGGAATTAATGAATGCCCTGACCCGACAAAAGAGAATGAAAAAATCTATCATCAGTTTCTTTATGTAATGAATAAATATGAAAATAAAAACTGACACTGTTATGTTGACGTTCAGCAGTTACAAATTATGTAATATTTCTGCATTAAAATGTATAAAAATGACCATACCTATGTTATATATTTTCTTAAGTTGTGTACTTACACTATCCCAAATGTTTCCAACAATGTTCAAACATGGACCTTTCCTTTGGTCGCCTGTCAGTGGTGTCATATACCCTTTTACCCCTCTAGGTCCTCTAACTTCCGTTAGAGGACTGGAACCCAGATGATACGTTCGAGAGTAATTGTACAATACAATGTCACAGAAAGGGTCATACTCAGTAACTGCAATACAGCTTTTTTCTGCCACACAGCATCATTTTTCATTTAATACATGCCACTTTGCAACAGAGTAATACAGCAGAAACTTAATTTATTGATAGGTCTGTCTGCCTGTCTGTCTGTCTGCCTGTCTGTCTGTCTGTCTGTCTGTCTGCGTGTGTGTGTGTCTGTCTGTCTGTCTGTCTGTCTGTCTGTCTGCCTGCCTGCCTGTCTGTCTGTCTGTTTGCCTGCCTTTCTGTCTGTCTGTCTGACTGTCTGTCTGTCTACTTCACACTTGGCAGGTGTACAGTATTCATTCGGTACGAAGCAAGAATCAGCAGCCGGTTAGCTTAGCTTAGCATAAAGCCTGAAAGCCTGGAGGAAACAGTAAGCCTAGCTCTGTCCAAAACTAACACAGTCTACTCACCAGTACCTCTAAACAAAGTGTATCTTGTTTGTTTATCAAACACAATGAGTTTTGGATTTACTACTATACGACTGTTTCTGGGACAGGAGCAGGGCTGTGAGGTTGCCAGGCAACCAGCGAGGTCACTGTGCCTGCACCAAGAAATAGTCCCACGCATAGCACTTACTGAAACCACAAATTGTCGTTTCATAACTACCTCAATTTTTCTATCATTAACATTAACATTAACCACTTTAAACTACTGATCATACATGACCAAGTAGGCTAAGGCTATAGCCGCAAAACACTTGAATGCATTGACTTGATTAATGCCGTGTTTTATTGCTTATTAATTCAACTTTTCGGGCCATATCTTGCACCCGGCGCAGCGCAGCGCAAAGCCTGACGCAAGTGTCTTTGCTAGTTTAAGACCGACGCAGTTGTCAATTTCCCGTCCAGCGGCCACGTCGTTTAAATAGCAAATGCACCTGCGCCACAGGGAGGTGTGTTCAGGTGCATTCTGGGCGTATTGTTATCTTGAGGCAGCGGGAAGTGATCGCACCACTGACTAACAAAAACCTGGTCTAAAGTCAATAACACAGCATTTCATTGTTATTTTAACAGAGCATTAGTAAAATGCTCCTAGACTCGTGCACAGCACGCGCACACTATGCTTGTTACACACACAGGGACGCACAGCAGCACACAAACATGCAGAAGATTACAAATAAAAATATTACGGTGCAAATCCTCCATCATAATAGCAATGCTCCAAGGTCCAAACGCGCCTGGCTTTTAAAGGGAATGGGAGATGATCTCTGATTGGTTTATTGCACGTTACGCCCAAAACACACCAATGAATTAATGAAGACACTAAGTACAACCATTTTGAACCATGCGCCTGGCGCACGGACACTTTTTTCCGCCGTCAAACTAGCAAAAGTGGATTTGGACACGCCCTAAACGCACCTGCACCATGCGCTTCACGCCGTGCTCTTAGACCGTTAAAATAGGGCCCTTCATAGTTTCACTTTAGGCTGGATAAATCCAGTAACGAGCAGGACATAGCTCCAGGACAGGACATTGTAATGTTACAAATGAATGTAGCTAGCTTATTAGCCATGGAAAAGCAGGCCACATTAGCAAAGTAGCTGCTATTGGCCTTGGAAGTGATGCTAGCTTACTACTGTAATACTTTACAGCCAATCAGCCAGGCATGCTAATGTTAGCGGCATAAGAGCACCTTAAAAGCAGATACACTTATCCACTCCTTAAACTTTTGCTGATCTGAGCTCCTATGCACACCTCTTTGGCATGCTGAGAATCCAAAACGTGAAGGGCTTGCCGTGCCTATTTACCTTTGCTAAGCTGTGATTGGATTGTCACTTTTTGGGGGAGGAGCTCTACGAACAGTCAATTGAGCCTCATCAACAGAAAATAAAAAGTGATCCTCCACATTATATCTGATGATCCATACATAATCAGAGATGATTACTGTAGCTCACAGCTTCATCTTAACCAGCCAAAGGCTCTGCCTGTGATGGAACAGAGCAGAGGACTGTGGGCCGTTGGTGTCAAACCATTCTTCCCATCAGCAGAGCTGGACTGGGCCCAGTCACATCCCTCTCAGCTCTGTGTAATTATCACCCATTTTTCACAGTCTGAGCGTGTCGTCTGGAACAGAATGAGGAAAGCTAAAAATACGGAGATCACAGCCAACCAAAGCCTCGTACCTGAAGGAATTATCAACGCCTCGACTTCCATCAATGTCCTCTCTGAGCCCTCGCTAACACACAACAATGATGTCATTTGTGGAGGCTTTGCCTCCTCACATCTTCAGGCTGCTAATTTACTTCCTTTGGTCGGTGAATTCCTGCTGTAAATCCTAAATATCAGCCAGTGTGTCGCAGGTTTATAGAGGCTGTATGGCACAAAGCCCAGACCTGCTATTGATGTGTATGGCTTTTAGCGATGCAGCTAATAAGAGCTTCATGATTTTTGTGTGTGTTTGTGTTTTCAATGCCAAATCTCATGGGAGTCCTCTCCTCTGATGTCAGAGGCCAGGTCATCCCATCCTGTTTACTGACCTTTGATAAAACAAAGGAGAAATTTGGCTTTTCAAACGTCCTCTTTAGCCTTGACATTCCTAAAATATGCAAATCTAAAACACACAAAGACATGCTTGTAAAACCAAATCCAATCCGTTGGTTCAGCTCCATCCAAAGGCTGATATGTGACAAAAGGAACTAAATCGCTTCTGAATCTGTAACTGAAAGGAGGCAGGTTAATTGCTGAGGCTGCTTTGGCGCTGAAGGTTGAAAGACTGCTGATAGAACCTTACCTGGTATTACTGTTATTTTTCAGATATTTACACTTATTAAGAGAATTGTGGGGTATGTATAAAGTGTTTAATCCTTTTGTGTTATTAGTATCAATAGTATCAAATGTATGAAAAAAAAATACAAGTTACAAGATAAGTACCTAATGTAAAAGTTAAGTTTGAATTAGTTACACTGGGGTGCCTGGTAGCTCACCTAGTAGAGCATGCGCCCCATGTACCAAGGCTCAGTCCTTACCGTAGCGGCCGCAGGTTGAACTCCAAACTGCGGCCCCTTTGCTGCATGTCATTCCCCCTTTCACATCTTCAGGTGTCCACAATAATAAAGGCCTAAAATGCCCCGAAAATTGTTATACTAATGACTCATGAATGCCACAAAAGGTCAAAACTGTTTGACTGCGATCCACTAACCAAAGGCTGGTGTATAAAAGCAACTATCCTGGGGCCGCAGGAGCCCCGACATGTCCACTCTGTGTAAATAGTTTTAAATATTTAAAAATAATTCTGCAGTTAAAATTTTGTTTCAAAATACACCCACCACTAGAACTGTATTAGCTGACATTTGACCTTTTAAGGGATTAAAAAAAAATCTGTTTTCAAAAGTTTACTACTGAGATGTGAAAACGTTGAGTTAGTGTTGAGAAGAACTCGATGGAGCAAGAAACATGAACAATCAGAAAGCTTTCAGTCAAACCTATTTGAAAGAGAAACCAATGGCAAAGATGGAGATGATTTCCCAAACTATGTCACGTTTAAAGACCAAATTCGACCTGCCGTACTTGCCGTAGTCACTTGTGGGTTGACGTCCAAATAAAGTGGCTTAGATAATGTGCTGGCTCTATTTTTACAATGGTGCCATGTTCCCAAATCTCAGCAATTACTTTGGTGAGTACAATATTATAATGACCGATAGAGATGATCGTCAACAATACAAAAATGGGCCTAAATTGTAATAAACCTGATTTTGAAAGCCCTATTTGCATGGGACTAGTATTACCTGGAAACCTCATGTAATTTAACAACCTCCACGTCTGTGTTTCCTGCGGCCCATTCACACAGGATAAGTGAACATGGATATGATGCCAATGCTCTGTCAAAACCTTTCATTTATAATTGGCAACGCAGCAAATACACCCAGAGATACCGATTCACACGATTCAGTGTTGTGAATAATGTGACATTCCATTCTGTGAGAAGCTTGAAGAAAGACGTTCTCTTAAGAGACACTGAGACAATCCTTTCTCCCATCCTGACTCTCTTATCTTACTAAACCTCAACTAACCATCCTGGTTTCCCTGATGGTCTAGTGCAGGGGTCACCAACACAGTGCCCGCGGGCACCAGGTAGCCCCCAAGGACCACATGAGTAGCCCTCAGGCCTGTTCTAAAAATGAAAACTGAATATTGATATTATCTGTTTCCCACCTTGTTAAGTCATGGTTGATAATTATTGTGAGAAATCATTAACGTGATCAGTGTCTTCACATAGATGACTATCATTAATCATTAATAATCATATATAACTAAAGGCAAACTGAGCAAACTTGTTATTTCAGAAGAGTGTATCAAACTGGTAGCCCTTCGTATGACTCAGTACCCATAAAGTAGCTCTCAGTTTCAAAAAGGTTGGTGACCCCTGGTCTAGTGGTTAGGATTCCGTGCGCTCACCACCGCGGCCCGGGTTTGATTCCTGGTCAGGGAACTAGAACTTCTTTTGGGGTGGTAGTAGCTCAGTCAGTAGGGAGTTGGGTTGGGAACCAGAGGATTGCTTGTTCAAGTCCCCATACAGACCAAAGTATGGTGGTGGACTGGTAGCTGGAGAGGTGCCAGTTACCTCCTGGGCACTGCCAAGGTGCTCTTGAGCAAGGCATTGTACCTCCAACTGCTCGGGGTACCTGTCAATGGGCACCCCCCTGCCCCCCTGCCAATGGGCACTCTGACATCTCTCCATTAGTGCATGTATAGGTATGTGGGTGAGATAGGCATGTGTATAATAATGACATCAGAGTGAAAACATTGTAATTGCTCTTGCGGGATTAATTCATTATTATTATTATTTATTAAATGAATAGTGCGATTGTTGTAAAATATGTATATCCTTGTGTGTCTCATTAAACCTTTAGAACATTGTGAACTGAACCCAGCTTTGTGTCGCTTTGTTCTCCGAGTTCACCACGGCTTTAAAACTGCTCTCAGGTGTAATGGATTTCAACTGGGAGCAAGCAACAGAGTCAGACAAAGTTAGTGATCGAGGGCAGGGTAATAAGAGGAGGCAGGCAGTGAGAAGGAACAAAGTGAAGAGAGATGTTCGGAATATTCATGGAGAATGTGAAAGAGCAACAGAGAAAAAAAGAGAAGAGACACGTGAGTCTTCCAGGTGTCTGTCTGGAAATAAGAGTGTGCAGACGGGACACTGGAGCTGTCTGTTCATATGAATGGAGCTCCTCAGGGACATCAATCCTCTGATGAGCTGCCGATGAGCCCACGAGCAACGCATTCATTGTGTCGGTGTGAAAGACCTTGAGATCTGACTGCAGGCTGCACTCAGTGCATACTGCATGTTATACTAATGACTCATAAATACCACAAAAGGTCAAAACTGTTTGACTGCGATCCACTAACCAAAGGCTGGTGTATAAAAGCAACTATCCTTGGGCCGCAGGAGCCCCGACATGTCCACTCTGTGTGAATAGACCTAACAAATGGCCAACTTTCTTTCATATTTGAGCATGGGAGTTCATTCCTAATCTTTGGCAACACTTAAAAGCTTAGCTCAAAGGTCCAGTTACGTTATTGTTTGCTGTTTTTGAAAGATACATTCCATAATTCTTCAAAAATGTTTGTTTTTTTGCCAATTTCTTGATTCTCTTGGTTTCATTTCCCTTTACTTATCAAGGCATCAAGGACTTGCTGCTTACTGTGTTTCAAAATTACAAAAAATTACAAAAATAAAACTGAAGGCACAACGTGGAAAGTCTGAAAAAGTTTCTTTTTTTTTAAGTATTTAATTTCTTTGTTGTTGGATGTTGATTGTTGAACTTTGCACCAGACAGGAACACTACATTGTCTGATTATAAACTTGTATACTGTTTAAGGATGAAAGACAATATCATTTCAAAATCAGTAAGTGGTGACGAAGCACTCACAGATTAAAGAAACACAAACAGCCTGGTTAATGGATTCCTTTTCTGTGAGTTTTCATCTTGGTGCATTTCAGGTCGTACTTGGGCGGAGTGATTAGCGCAACATCTGAAAACCGCTGTTGTTACTCTCTGCTAATCACCTCGGGGCTTCTCAGGTGCTGCCAGCAAATCACTCCGCCCAAGTAGCAGAGAGTAGCAGTGCTTCGCCTTTCTGAGAATATACTTCCCAGTTTATATACGTTAGAAGATGGCTGTGTCTCATGTGACCTTGTTATTTGTACACGCTGTGACTATACAAATCACAACATGCAAATAGGAAAATGTTGGTGTTATTTTGTCACTTATTGGGAGCAGTAGGCTAGATGGAGCCGGTTACCTCCAGGATCTGTGCTAAGCTAGGCTAGCGGTGGGGGCGTCAGACAGAGTTACGACACGCACGGAGATGAGAAGGGTATGTATGGACTTATCTAACTCTGGGGGATACGGTGAATAAGACCCAATAAGTCGGTGTGTTCATTTAACATTCAGAATCTGACTGAGAGGCTCTGTGTTGGTTTGGATGCTCAGCTAATCAAAGCTCTCCAAACGGAACTTTGATTACATCTTAGGAACAAAACTGAGGAGATGCTCCCAGTAACTGCTTGAGATTATTTTCCAAACGAGTCTCTGATTGGGAAGAATACTTTTCATCATTGTCTCCACACACACACACACACACACACACACACACACACACACACACACACACACACACACACACACACACACACAAACAGGTGTGCTCGTTTTTTCACCATCCAGTGTTGAGTCTGACAGTTCAGTGTAGAAAATATTTCTCAACAAAGATGCTGAGAAAAGAATCAACTGCATCTTAAGCTGAGTTGAGTTAGTTCAATGTAAACGACTGATGGTTCATACTTCCAGAGTAAAAAACGGGAGCTTCTTGCTGACAAGTTAAGATTTCCTAATGCTTTAGATGTCTGTACATAAAAGGAACCGCACGACTAGTAAATGAACATAAGAGTGGCCGTAAACCAACATGCAGCGAGGCAAACCATGACATGCTGAGTGCCTGAGGAGGAGCACTGAGCTGTGTTATGTTCAGTTTATTTAGAGGCATCTAAAGACTTAATATATGTTTAGTCTATCCATGCAAGGAGCTTACAGCCTTAATTTAACTTTGGACTAAACTCTGGGCCAATTTTCCTTGTAACTGTAAAATACTTTGAGGATGCAGCAATGCTCTAGTCATTACTATGGTATCATTTGTTACTATGATTTCTGACCTGTATCAGTAAAATGACATATATACACACAGTTGTGTTGAAAATATTAGCAGTCCAACATCACTAACCTCGTAAATCAAATTTTTTTGGTAGATGTTTCTTTCTACATGGCCATTAATTTCCTAGTAAGTGTTGTAGAGTCATAGAAAACCAACAGACCCAACAGCCATGACATGCATGCTGCTCATTCTGTGTAATTTAATCTGTAATTGAAAGGGGCATGTTAAAAATAATAGCAGTGTTGTGTTCAATTAGTGAGGTGATTGATTCTGTGAAGAAACAATGTCAATTATGGCCCATATTTAAGGAAGGAAGGAAGCAAATGTTGTGCATGCTGGTCATAGTGCATTTCACATTGAAATACTCAGCAAAATGGGTCGTTCCAGACATTGCTGTGAGGAACAGCGGACTTTGATTAAAAAGTTGATTGGAGAGGGGAAAACGTATAAAGTGCAGCAAATGATAGGCTGCTCAGCCAAAATAATTTCAAATGCCTTGAAATGGCATCCAAAGCCTGAACGCCGTGGGAAAAAACGCTCAAATACCATTCGAATGGATCGAAGAATAGCCAAAGTGGCAAAGGCTCAACCAATGATCAGCTCCAGGAAAATCAAAGAAGACTTAAAGTTACCTGTGAGTACTGTTACGATCAGAAGAAGGCTATGTGAAGCAAAGCTATCAGCTAGAATCTAAGCTATTCTTTGAGCATTATTCATTTTTTTAAACACACTGCTATTATTCTGAATACAGCTGTATATATATATATATATATATATATATATATATATATATATATATATATATATATATATATACATTTTATATAAGTGCAAGTATTTGACCTCACACACGCATGCATGCACGCACACATGCAGTCACGCACGCACACATACATGCACACGCAAGCACACACACACACAGCTCTGTTTAGTAGTAGATGCAGGCTTAATTACTGATTTTGAGGTGTTAAATGGAGTGCAGGGAATCAGAGAGAATCTCAGCTGTGGAGTGAAAGCAGATCTGATCTGTCAGTGGTAATACAATAAGAAGGCTTTCTCTCCGCCTGCTATAACATGCTGTCTTTCTATCTCTCCTCTGTCTAAATCAGCCTCTCTTTGTCTTAGTCTTTTCATCTCTTCCTCACCCTCTCTGCCTTGATCTGTGTCAGATTAGTGCAGCAGGACGCCCGCAGCACGCTGGCTGCGTGATGATATTTGTAAATGTGGAGGAGGAGAGCTCTGGCCTCTGCAGACTCTCTGTAGTTACCGATTCGTTAAAAGCAGCAGTAGTTCTGTGTAGTTATACCTGGACAGAGTCAGGCTGTTAATGAAACGATCTGTGAGCCAAACTTCAAAGAAAAAGTAACCTGGTAATTTCAGTGGAACATATCCAATTTAAAGTTTGTTTCAGCTTAAACTTTAGTCAGAGCATCTTTTCTGAAAGGATGTCCAGTTGTCAGACGAGGGTGGAAAGTAAACGTAAGTGTTCCATGCTTGATTGTTTTTCAGTGTAGGCCCGTGCCAAACATGCCGTAGACATGACCGTTGCATCTAATACTTTTATTCACTTTCTGCATCACTTTGAATGAGTAACGGTTGCATGTAGTGTCACATAATTTCATGGATGAAAACATTGCCACACCGTGAAGACATCTATTGTCTTTCACGGTGTGATGTGATGAATGAACAGAGGTGAACACTTAGAAGTTATAGTCAGGGAGTCTGCTAAAGCTTCAGCGTGACTCTGCTGTCATTAACAACCCGGCTGCAGCTCTGTTCTGCTCTCTGTGATGCAGGCAAAGTCAGCCACCAAAGAAACAGGACAATTACAACCATAATTAACACTGCTGAGAGGAGAGATTAAGATTTAAAGTGATCCAGGAGTGCTACTGAATGAGAGACAGAGTCAAATGTACCGCCAGGTTTATGAAGTTCAAAAATCAAACTGAAGTGAGGTGACAATCAGACTCGTTTAAGATGTGACTTCACCAGCGGCTGTTCCAGATCAGAAGAAAAACGTTGTTATTTCCTTCCATACTGAGTGCAGTTAAGAGCAGTCGGCTGCTTTCTAATCAAACGTGTTCAGTTTTCAAGCTTTAGAGTTTTTGGTTTTAAAAAGGCTTCACTTGATGAAACATCTTGCATGTTTTAAAATCATGTCGCTGCAGACTGCTTGAAGAGCAGAGCGTTGTGTTGAGTGCAGCATCTCTCTCTCTGATGACCTTATTTTCTCTAAACTATAATTCAGAGGTCTTGCGTTAAGCGGTCTTTTGATTTAAATGATGTTATTAATCAGCCGCCAGAGGAGAGGAACCACTAATGACCTTTATAATGAGAGGGCTGGAGTCATCCCGCTGCTTCTTCTCTTCTCCGAGCCTACTGCACTGCATCCTTCCTCCTCAGCGTCTGCCCTTTTGGCTTCTGCTGTCATTTCCTTCATTTTCCCGTTCTCTCCTTACCCTCCTCTCACTTTTCTTCTTACATGCTTTAATTATTTTTTTCATGTTTTAAATCTCCTTGGGGGCTAAATTGAGTACGGAAATGGTGCCAAAAGAGAATAAAGAACAGCTTCTGTTTAGTGGAAGCTTTCATCCACAGTTTCTCTACATACTGGAAGGTTATACATTTAGTAGAACATGGATTCCCAGTAGGAAACAAAGCCCACAGCCGACTGCCTCAACTAAGAGCTGTTCTTTGGAGAATCGCTGTCATGATGGGGAAATAACTTCTCATACGAACTAGTATATTATTTATACTCAAAGTAGTTACTCTCTTAAAAGTTAGTCATTAGAAATAGAGCTTTTCATTTGAAGACAATGACCTTTTGCAATGCTCATGATGTACATACTGTCACTATGGAGCCAGTATCAATTATTGGTTTTCTACGATCAATATAGTCAGTTTTGCTTTTTTTAGGGGTCTTAAAATATATACTAAGTCATTTAAGAAATTACGTGAAGGAATTTTATGAAGGAAATTAAAACTATAAAAATTGCAATGTCTAGAACTATAAGACAGAAGTAATTAAGATATACATACATGTACATAAATGAAATAAATACCACATTAAGTGTCTAACCACTATCAACAATTATCATAGTTATTTAGCACTGGTCCCAGTAAAGTTATTTCAATAAATTAAATGCAATTTCCCGTCTAGCGCCCACGCCGTTTAAATAGCAAATGCATCTGCGCCCATCTTTGCGCCCATGGACGTGCTGGTCTAACAGGGAGGTGTGTTCAGGTGCATTCTGGGCGTATTGCTATTTTGAGGCAGCAGGAAGTGATTGCACCATTGACCAACAAAAACCTGGTCTAAAGTCAATAGCGCAGCATTTCATTGTTATTTTAACAGCAAATTAGTAAAATGCCCCTAGGCTTATGCACAGCGCGCACACTATGCTTGTTACACACACAGGGAAGTGCAGCAGCACACACACATGCAGAAGAGAAAAATATTACGGTGCAAATCCTCCATCATAATAGCAATGCTCCAAGGTCCAAAAGCGCCTGGCTTTTAAAGGGAATGGGAGATGATCTCTGATTGGTTTATTGCATGTAACGCCCAAAACACACCTATGAATTAATGAAGACACTAAGTACAACCCTTTTGAACCATGCGCCCAGCGAACGGACCCTTTTTTCCGCCGTCAAACTAGCAAAAATGGATTTGGACACGCCCTAAACGCACTTGCGCCATGCGCTTCACGCCGTGCGCTTAGATCGTTAAAATAGGGCCCAAAATGTGTAACATAAACGTACACACACACACACACACACACACACACCGATCAATTTGTAGTTTAAGTAAGACAAACCTAAAGTAAAGCACATAATGCTACACAATGACGATGATGATGATGATGACGATGATGTTGATGATGTTGATGATGATGATGACGATGACGATGATGACGATGATGATGATGATGAAGCCAGCCTCCATTACAGCAGTAAAATGATAACCAGCCACAGGAAGAAGAAGAGGTCCCGCTCCAGACCCGGCTCATGGCCTCTACATGGTTACCATGGAAACAGAGCGGACCAGTGAATGTGGGATCGTTGTGGTTCTCTAGGGAAGCTAGAAACAAGACAACAGACCAGAGTCCCACATCTAGTCCCTCAGGCCTCAAGAAATAATAGAGAAATGGAATCAGAAAAATAAGGATGTTCACAGAGCTGAAACTGCATGAGTCTGAACACGTTAAAGGGAGATCCATGATGCCAGAAAGATATCACCAAACACCCGGTAGACATAGAAACACCAGCTATGAACCCAACACTGCCCAAAATGTTGACCACACACAGCAGACAGTCTTGTGGCAGTTTTATCTTACAGAATAGTAGTCGCACACTCATAGCCGAAATGTAAAAAGACCTTTTAATGTAGCACAAGTTTTTTCTTTCCTTTCTGTCTGTACTTCTTTGTCATTACCATGGAGCTGCACAATGTAACCACTGAAGTGTACGGATTCTTGTAGTTAAGGGCTTGTAGAGGTTGTAAATGCTCATCAGCTCACATATTCTCACACCAACCAAGCAGAAAAATGATGAAAACATATCCCAGACCAAATAGCAGTTTCACTCTGCCATGAAGGAAGCCAATCCTCAAACAAATGTGCATACTCAAAGCCAGAGCAGATGATTTACATGGAAGCAAAACAATGAAATAACCTTAAAAAAAAGCCAGGGTTGCTGGACTAAAGCAAGCAATTACTGTATCTGCTATGAAGGGGAACAAAACATCCCTAAGAGCTTTTTCTCTGATGCTTGGAACTAAGAGCCCTCTGCTTCTCTTTTTAAAACAATGTCAAGAGTAACTCTCCACCAGCAAAAGCCTCATCATTAAAATGTTGTGCACAGAGATGTAAAAGCAGCCAGGAATTCACACAGCTTGCAGGCTCAGCTGGCTCTGTTCTCAACACTTTCTAGCTACAAATTAGTGCTGTCAAACGATTAAAATATTTAATCGCGAATAATCGCATTAATGTCATAGTTAACAATTAATCGCACATTTTTATCTATTCTAAATGTCCCTAGATTTCTTTTTGTCCAATTATTTTTTCTCATTTTAATGCTCTTATCAACATGGACAAGTGGATCGGCTTGCTTTGTGCTTTAGTCGCCCTGGCTTTGACGAGGGGGCGGAGAATTCGCATCAGCCGTGTGCTTGGTCATCAGCCGTGTGCTTGGCCATCAGCTGTGTGCTTGGCCATCAGCCGTGTGCTTGGCCATCAGCCGTGTGCTTGGCCATCAGCCGTCTGCTTGGCCATCAGCCGTTTGCTTGGCCATCAGCTGTGTGCTTGGCCATCAGCCGTTTGCTTGGCCATCAGCTGTGTGCTTGGCCATCAGCCGTTTGCTTGGCCATCAGCTGTGTGCTTGGCTATCAAGTGGTATTTCAGACTGGACGTGCTGCGATGATAGCTCAGTTCACAACAACAAAACACACAGATCACTTTGGTCTTGTCAATGGAACCATTTGGCAACTTTTTAAAAGTAAACTTTCCATTCAGAATCTTATTGGCATCCATTTCGGCATCTCGCACTCGCCATCCACTCAAAACGTAACGTTAGCCTACTACTCTTTGGCTGGCTCACAAGCCCAAACAAGTGTGTGTGGCATGCCTGTTGTTTTGTTTCCGGTCTAGCTAGATCCGGTGTGGTGTTGTAGTTTTTCTAACATTACTAGTTGTTGCAACAGCATGTGAAAAAAACTACAAAGTTTACTATGCCAAAAAGAACGTTAATCTCGCGATAAAAAAGTTAAAATGGGTTTGCGTTAACGCCGTTAATAATGCGTTTAACTGACAGCACTAGTACAAATACAACATCCAGAAGACACACAGTGAATGTTTGGTTACACTTTACTTGAAGGTATCTACATAAGAGTGACATGACACTGTCATGAACGTGTCATAAACATTATAACATTATAAACGTCTGTGACATAACGCTTCTTTTAGTAAGTGTCATTCGTTTTTTGTCATGACAAGTTATGGTTAGAGTTATGGTTAATGTGTCATGACAGTGTCATGTGTTCATGACAGTGTCATCAAGTAAAGTGTTACCGAATGTTTATGCATACCATGATAATATACTCTGCTATACTCTACTTGCAATGTGTGTACACTCCTGGTACAGGTACAGGTAGTAATTAGAAAACAATAGAAAAATAGCAGGGATCACGTTGTGAGGCTGTTTTTTAAGTTTAGTCTGTTGTGTTGTGTTTTTATGTTGATGTTCTGAGATATGTGCTCATAAGGATTAGTCCGAGTAAACCTTATGTAAATATATGTTCATTAATAATTGAACACTTTCTTCAAATATGTTAAATCGTATGCTCTCATGCGCACAAATATACTTTACATGTTCAGCTGACTTACTAAAAGACTCTACGTTACATGACTCTACGTTGCTTTAACTGGAATGAAACAACTGGAAGTGTACCAACTGGATACTGTGCCCATTTTCCTAATAATTAGTATCAAATTACATATAGTCCTTTCCAGGTATCTTGCTGTGAATGTATGGCTCTCTAGGAAGTTGTTTGAAATTATGGGAAGCACAGAATGTGTTGCCATTAGGTGTTCAATACAGTCTAACTGAATAACCTATTTCTGGAGGGAAAATGCCCATGTTTTCCTGAATTGTCTGGAGAATTCATATCAGGTGTGTGTAACGTAACATTATTATTTACAAAACAGCGCAGGTTAATTGCTTTAAAATGAATATAAGGGGGCAATAGTGAGCACCAGATGGAGTACACGTGTTTTTCCTGAGCTCCTCTCCATGTTTTAGAATAATTCGGTATTTAAATTCAAATTCACCAGTTTACTCGACCTTTTGTTAATTCAACCAACGATTAAAAAGAAGAGTGTACCCTTCTTGTGATTAAGTAACCAACCCTAACATGGTGGCAGCGGAAGAGGACTCGGTCTGAGTACGTGCAAGTTTTCTCCGATCAGAAGAGGGTTAACTGATGCTAGTTTGAGCCGCTAGCGTGCGACTGCCGCGTGACTTAATCCGCCACAAACGTTGTGTTTGGACTCCAGCAACCTTTCTAAAACATGGAAGAATTGGAGGGATGAGTTTGCTCTTTACGTGGATCTGGCAATGGCTGAAGCTGATGATAAACAGAAGGTAAAACTGTTCAGCTATCTTGTCGGTGACAGCGGCAGGGAAGTTTTGGATACCCTGATGGGCGACACAGCTAGGGATGCATGGAAGATAGAGGACATCATCACAAAGTTTGATGATCGCTGCAACCCCAGCATGAACGAGATTGTCGAACGCTATCGTTTCTTCACGAGAAACCAGGTCGCCAGTGAAAATATAGACAGTTATGTCACTGAACTAAGACTGCTGGCCAAAACATGCAACTTTTGGACTTTGAGAGACTCGCTCATTCGTGATAGGATTGTGTGTGGTGGTAACAACACGATCATGAGAGAAAGACTGCTGCGGGAGAAAAAACTTGACACTTAACACAACTGTGCACAGCTGCGGCTCTCCAAGGAGAACGTTAAATCATCACCGGGCCAATGGTTGAAGAGGTGCATGCCGTTCAAGGAGCACCGTACCAGTGGAAAGGTAACAACACAGTGGAGTGTAAATTCTGCAGAAGAATACATGAAAGAAACAAACAGAAATGTCCAGTGTTCAGAAAGAAGTGTGCAAAGTGTGGCAGAGAGAACCACTTTGCAGCCAAATGTAAAGCTAAACCAGACCAAAGGAGGAAGAAAGTACAATAGCAACAGAATATATGAGTGATGAATATGAAGATTTAACATGTATCACTGTGACAGAGACTGAGATAGTGGATGCAGTGGAGACAGACTCAGGCAAAGATGCAGACCCAGAGAGAGTACAGGATGTGAAAGAGAACAACACCGTTAAAGATGACACTCAGCTTCTCTATGCTGGCATGCTACTAGGCAAAGACATTTCAAATTCCAAATAGACTGTGGTGCTAGTTGCAACATCATCCCCATTAACCTGCTGAATCCAGACACCGAGCTGGAACACACTAAAAGTGTACTAGTTATGTACAACAAAAGCAAGCTGAGGGCAATGGGGAAATGTAACATTAAAATAAGAAATCCAAGAAATCACAAGCAATATCGCTTGGAGTTCCAAGTGGTAAATACGGACGGTGCAGTGTCTCTGCTGGGTAGGAAAGCCAGTGAGGCAATGAAACTGATTAAAGTACACCATCAGAATATCATGACAATAGACAGTATAATCACAGCAGGAAAACCTACAACAGGGCAGTGGACAATGGAACAAATCAAAACAAGTTATGCTGATGTGTTCACTGGAGGTGGCTGTCTTGGAGGAAAATACAAAATGGAGGTGGACAGCACAGTGAAGCCGGAGCAGATGCCAAAGAGACAGGTTCCAGTGGCCCTGATGAAACCACTGAAGGAAGAGCTTAGAGACCTGCAACATAGAGGGATAATCACTCCTGTAGAAGGTAGCACAGACTGGATCAGTGCTATGGTGGTAGTATAGAAACATAATGGCAAGCCAAGAGTCTGTATTGATCCCAAACCCTCGAACAAAGCACTAAAGCGCAGTCACTTTCCACTTCCAACCATCGAGGGCATCTTACCAGACTTGTCAAAAGCTAAAGTGTTCACAGTGTGTGATGTCAAGAGTGGATTCTGGCATGTACAGCTGGAGGAGGAGTCCAGCTACTTGACGACATTTGCCACTCCATTCGGACGGTACAGATGGCTGAGGATGCCGATGGGGATAAGTCCGGCCCCTGAAATGTTCCAGAGAAAGCTGACACAAGCGTTGGATAATGTACCTGGTCTGTACATTATTGCGGATGAGATCCTGATCACAGGACAAGGGGAGACACGAGAGGAAACGGAACGGGATCACGTTAAAAAACTGAAGCAGTTTCTCAACAGATGCAGGGAAAAGAACATAAAACTAAATGCAGAAAATTCAGACTGAGACAGAAGGAGACCACATACATTGGACACCGCTTGACAGCAGATGGACTCAAAGCGGATCCTGAAAAAGTGCGTGCCATCGGGCAGATGCCGGCCCCGACGGATGTAAAAGCAGTGCAGAGGCTTACAGGTATGGTTAATTACCTCACCAAGTTTTGCCCTAACCTCTCAGACCAATGCAAGGTATTGAGAGACCTGACACACAAAGACAGTGAGTGGACATGGACAACAGAGCATGAGGAGGCATCCCTCAACCTGAAAGAGACAATAGCGAATGCTCCAGTATTGAAATATTATAACCCTGATGAGGAGCTGACAGTACAGTGTGACGCTTCAGACACAGTTTTGGGCGCAGCACTGATGCAAATAGGGAAGCCAGTCGCTTTCGCAAGCAGGGCACTGACACAAACTGAAGGGCGCTATGCCCAAATAGAAAGAGTTTTTAGCAGTGGTTTTCAGCATGGAAAAGTTCCACCAATACACATATGGCTGCAAAGTCACTGTTCAAAGTGATCACAAGCCATTAGAAACCATAGTACGAAAACCCCTACTGAGTGCACCCAAAAGGCTGCAGGGCATGATGCCTGGAAGAGACATGTTACTGGCCAACACTCTCAGCAGAGCCTATCTTCCTGAGAGTACACCTGTGAAAGCTGATATAGAGACTGTCAACATGGTGCAATACTTACCGATCTCCTCAGACAGACTACATGACATAAGGTCTGCCACAGAAAAAGACAATACATTGCAGCTTCTCATTAAAACAATGAGCCAGAGATGGCGCAAGGACAAGTCACAGGTACCGAGTGAAATCAGGCTTTACTTCTCATTACAAGGAGAATTAAGCCACCAAGATGGAATAGTCTTCAGGGGTGAGCGTGCTGTCATTCCTGACACACTGAGATCAGACATCACTAGCCAAATACACTCATCACATCTGGGTGTTGAAGTATGCCTACGTAGAGCTAGAGAGTGTGTCTACTGGCTAGGGGTGCACGATATTGAAAAAAAATTATATTGCGATATCCAAAATGAATATTGCGATATTGATATTAATTTCGATATTTTTACATATGTAAAATTACAAAAGTTATGGGAAAATGCATCAAAATAGATTCATAACTAATTAAACAAGTTTTCATACAACACAAGGTTTATTTCAACTGACTGTCATATTGGACTGGTACAACATGAATAAATAAATAACAACAATGTCTACAGAACAGGACATGTTATACTGGTTGTACAGTATAAAATATATAAATAAAGAGCATGTCTATAGAACAGGACATGTTGTACTGGTTTTACAGTATACAATATATAAAAAAATGTATGTCTACAGAACAGGACATGTTAGAAACAATAAAAAATAAATATAAAAAAACAAGTAAAAAGAAAATGTCAGAAAGAAACAGGGCCCATCAACAACTGTGTAGCCTTTAGAAGGCAATTTGCACATTCCCCGATAACTCACAGGTAGAGACTACAGATTGCAAGTCAAAAAGACAAGCATGTCAACCATAGCTGGTTTAAGCCGTGAACGATGAACCGTCACAATGTTTCCCCCTGTACTAAATATTCTCTCTGATGGTGAACTAGTTGCAGGGATACACAGATACTTTCTTGCCAGCTTGCTCAAAGTGGGATAGCTCACTTGGGGACACTTCCACCAGGCTAAGGGATCATCTTCGCTGTCAATGGAGTGGGTGAGGAGGTAGCTGTTGAGCTCAGCTGTGAGGACCAGAACCTGTACAGCTGGTGTGGTGGTGCTGCTGCTCTTCAGCAGACTCCCCAATGACCCCTTCTTGGCCTTTCTTGATGGAGGTGGGGCTGGGGCTGGGACCACAAAATAAAAACAAATAGTACATTTGGCCCAGTAAATTTGAAATTATATGGAATTTTGTTCCACACTGCTCATAATTTACTTTCAAAAACATATTTTTTTTTTTTAAAAACATGCCTTTCTTGAGATTTCATTCATCTCTGATTGTACCCTGGTCGTGAGAATTGGGACGTGCTCCTCACTGACATATTTGGTTTTGAATCTTGGATCCACAAAGGATGCCATGTCCAGTAGATCTTCTGTGGCCTGATCCCACTTGGCATTCAGGTACTGGAGGACCTTTGATTTGATGGACTGGGTACGCTTAGTGTCCTCTTCATCTCGAATCAGAGCTTGAGTGTTCAGAAGATGGAGGACTAGCTTTACAGAAGATACGCTGACGTAGCTCTCCCCCGACAGTGCATCGGTGAAGTCCTGCAGGGGAGAAAAGGCCTTGTTGATTGCGTCAAGAATGTCAATGTCCTGCCATGTCGGTATCAAGTTCCTGTGGTTCTTGTCGGTTGAGAGAGCCAGAGCCACGGCCTTCTGCTGCTCCAGCACCCTCTCAATCATGTGCTGCTTGGACCCCCATCTGGTTTGGCATTCTGTAACCAGTGTGTGCTCTGGAAGGTTGAGCTCCTTCTGTGCCTCTGTCAAAGCTCTCCTCTTCTTCCAGCTGTGAGAAAAGTGGCCCACTATCTTTTTGCACAACTTTGTAGCCTTGTCAATGCGAGCATCATCTTTAATTGCGTTTTCTAAAGATAAAATTAAAATTAAAATCAAAAAGATAATATTACTTTTTCCTAAATAAACACTAAGTCATCACCAGTGGTGAATGAAGTATTCAGATCCTTTACTTAAGTAAAAGAACTAATACCACACTGTAAAAATACTCTGTTACAAGTAGAAGTCCTGCAAAAGTATGTAAGTATGCATTATTGCATACTTACATACTAATATTGCATAATGCAATGATTTAGCAATAAGCAGTGTTAGTATTAGAATTTAGTTTGTTGGCTAAAGTCAGCTCTAACTCTCAAAAGAGAAAGGATGTAACAATAGGAACTATAGTTAGGAACCATTGTTTAGTTCCGTGGAACACACGGACATGTTTTGTAGTGACACCGCCTGTGTAACCAGACCGAGCAGAATGTACCGTACACACCAAAGTTGATAACCCAGTGGGGTGAAACCGTAAGAAGAGTGTACCCTTCTTGTGATTAAGTAACCAACCTTAACACACCACAGTTAGTGCTAGCGCTAGCACCAGAACGTGCCATGACAGACCTCGAGGCTAGCAATGACACTGTTGCAGAGTCGAGCAGCATTCTTCTGGCAATAGAGAGTATGAACAAAAAAATGACTGATCAATTTGAAACATTAGAGGCAACTCTGGCATCCACGCAAGCATCTTTGATGAGTCTCGGAAACTGTATGACAGAAATTGAGGAGGCTAACTCCAGCTACGACCACCGCCTCTCACAAGTTGAACAAGCTTGCATTAAAATGCGGGCAGAAAACCATGCACTCTGCTCAAAAGTTATTGACCTGGAGAGTCGCTCTAGGCATCAGAATAGAAAAATTGTTGTTCTACCTGAAAAGATCGAGAAAAGATGCCCTGTTGAATTTCTGGTGAAGTTTATCCCTGAGCTTCTAGGTGCAAGCATTTTTTCCAGCCCCGTTGCTGTGGATCGACCACACCGTCTAGGGAAGCAGTCTTCGGAGGAATAGGCACGACCGCGCATGATGATAGCCCGGATTCATCATTTCCAAATCAAGGAGAAAATACTACAGGTTTCTTGCTAGCAAATTTCCTTGACGTACAACGAGGCAGCGATCCATTTCTTCCCCGATTTGCTTGAGGAGGTGATTAAACAGCGACAGGCTTTTGAAGATGTTCGAAAGAGGTTTAAGGAGGCAGGCGCAAGGGTCGCTTTCATCGACCCAGCTCGACTCAGGGTCACCCTGGGAAACTTGGAGCAGGTATTAACTTCACTACAAGAAGCCGAGGTATTTGCATGGACTCTGTCCTGAACATTACATGTGCTTGGGATGGCGTATATTGTCTGGTATGTGACTTTATTTCCTGCTATCATGCAGGTCGGGACATTCTCATGACCGTTGTATTTGTGTTTTTTGCACGATTGGAGAGAGAGCATAGGGCTCTTTTGTTAGCTTAGCTAAACTATCTTTTTCTATGGTCCAGCAGCCTCTATGCCTGTTTGAGGGGAACATGCTCTCACTTTGTTTGGGAAAGTGGCATGGCATGGTTTTATTTCAGTTAGCCTAATAGCTGGTTTGATTTGCATTGAGAGATGATTTTATGGAAAGTACCCCATGCCAATCTCTAGGTATGGTGAAGGGTATGTGAGGATGTGGGGCTATTTTAATTCCAAAGGCCAAGGGAACTTTATCATGATGCATAGTATCCTGGATCCATGAAATAACTGGCCTTTAAAAATCAAAATCTGCCTGCCTCTATGGGAATTTAACATAAGGGTGTACTTACTTATGCCCCCTGTAGTTTAAGGAAGAACATTTATTTAATTACGATACATTATTCATTCAGAAAGAAAATTGGTGTCCTTAAAGGTTGAATTTGTCCTCATTTTTTTAATTAAGGCCTTAAAATCAATTTCCAAAAGATGATTTTTTTTATTTCTTCTTTTTAGTCAACTTTAGCATGGGTTCATAAACTTATTAGTGCCACTGTAGACCAACAGCATAGACCAACGGCTTCAACAAGTCTGCCAAGAGTGCAGGCACATGGCATGCCAGATTTGGGCTATTTTCTGGTTATAAGACTTAAAATATTAACTAATGCTTTCATTTTTCATGTGTTGTAAAAAGGATACAATTACACACATTTTGCAGCAATTCAGCAACATGCCTCTGGCTTCCTTCAGGCAGACAGCAGGTCTGGGAAATGTTAGCGTCCTCCTTCTGTTCTCCAGAGCTGCAGGCTCGCTTTCATTTTGTTGTAACTCATAAAGGATTTACAGCTTTGGACTGCAACTAAAGTTCCCAAAATGTATACTAATAATATAGCCTGATTGACACCAGACTCAGTTGTAACTGAGAGTGGGTCTGGGCAAGGTTCATTCACAGCCCATTTCCAAAGGGGGCGTCACCAACGGACGCCGCTCAAATGCCTCTGGGCGCAATTGGATAGTCCTTCAACCAATCAGACCAAGGATCCGGGTGACGTAGCAGCGGCAGCGGCGTCAACGGGTTGCTGCGCTTCAGTGGCCGTCATGTTGAATGTAAACAAAAAGCTGCTTTCCTTCGCTGAGCTATCATTATCGTGTAAAGCCCGCCTCAATGGTTGTGATTGGTGCCTCAATTTGGAAAAATTGGAAATAGGCTTGAATGGGCTCTTGGCCAGACTGACTTGCAGAGCAAATCTCAAATTTGCCGGAAGTTCGGCAGGGTATTCCCAGGCTACTAATAATATTGATTTAAGTGATGTTTTGTTCTGAATATGTCCCTTATTGTTAAAGCGACACAGAGCACTGTGAATGTTAAGTGTCTGTCTTCAAATCTAGTTAGAGTTATAAAAAAGCTTCTCTTTTATCAGAGCTCACTGATCATGTGAAACTGGAGCTTAGCCAAGGAGGACCGTCTACGCCGACAAGCTCCAGTCACTAAACAAGTCCAACTCCCACTGGACACAAACAGCTCCTGCCGCTGCTGCTGCTGTGCCAAAATGACCTTGGACTTGTTGTGTTTGGGAGAATTTGAAACAAAGCTTGAGCTTGTTTCTTGTTTTCAATCAGCGTTCAGCTACAGCGTATACAGAGTCCTCAGAGAGCCAGGCAGCCACAGATGTCTCATTAGTTGCCGATGATTTTCCCTAATGACAGTTATCAGGTTAATAAGTGGTGGGCAGCAGGTGTGTGTGCTAATTCTTCATCTTGTTTATTACCTCACCTTGTTCACAGTGTTGGGCAAGTTACTTCCAAAATCTAATACATTATAGATTACTAGTTACTGTCATTTCAGAGTAATTAGTTATATTACAATATTACTGTCCCTGAATTGTAATGCTTTACACTACTTTTGCATTACTTTTGAGTTACTTTCACCAAAATAACCAACCCAATCTCACACCAGTTTGTGAAATGGTCACGTTATTTTGATTTATTGATTGGTGTACAGATCACGATTTTCGAACGTGACCATTTCACGAACTGCCATGTCACTGGGCTGCTCTGGGGGACGCAACAACGGGGAAATGAAACGTCACACGCCGGCCACAACAACGGGACGGTTGTGGTTAGGAAAAGAAGAACTGGGAAAGGAACCATCACACGCACCCCGGTCTCCGGGGTGAAAGTCCTGTATTGTTTGACCCATCCACCACCACGACCAACCTCCCTGTGTGGATTTTCGCCTTATCAATACTACTCGCTTCCGTAATCGTTCTGTGATCACAAAATATGCTTCCCATTCAAATACATTACTTTAAAATTTGTGCTCACCACACGAAAATAACGACATTAAGGTGTTCAGTACACAAATCAATAGATTAAATAACGTGACCATTTCATGATCTGCCATGAGACTGGGCTGAAATAACAGCGGAAGTTTGACTTGGCAGGTAGCTTGTGAATTTCATCACGTCTCCTTTTTATCCACTTTAATACATCATAGATTATTCATAATATTTTGTGTAAATAATATGAATATGCAAAATAACTAAAGCCATACAATTAGAGAAGTAAAACGTACAATAGGAAAGTAGGAGAAAATGAAAATACTCAATTAAAAGTATCTCACAGTTGTATTGAAGTACGGCATAGTTACTTTCCACGGCTGATAAAATGCAATGATATTTACTTGTAGCAAGCCTAAACATGAATTCCTGACATGTTTCTGTCAGCAGCTTGGACACACTGCTGTCCACGCTGACGTACCGTCACCTCTTGGGACACAGATGTTGTCCGTACCGTCTCTGGTTCTGGCTCTGACCACGGGAACACTGACAGGACAACTCGCAGCTTAAAAAACTCCTAAAAAGAATGCCCATCTCGCAAATGTATCTGTCTCTGCAGTCACCTCAACCATCGAACGCCACTAAATGTTGCGTTAAAATGCATTATAATTCGCGTTACTGAGATTGTAATGGGTATAATATTACCAAAGTTTAATTAGTAATGTGTTATATAACTGTGTTACAGCAAAAAGGAATACATTACTGTAATTGCATTACTTTTGTAACGTGTTACTCCCAACACTGCTTGTTCATGTCATAGTGAGGCAACAATGTGCAGCAGCTTTAATTTCAGCATTCAGCTTGTGAGGCATTCAAAAACCTCCACAGATCAATAATAATATATACACTATAGCTACTGTAAGTAAGTGTTATTGACAGTCATTAGTTATACCTCTGTATACGTATATATCACTGTAACAAAGAACGTCTTTGATATGACTGTGTAAAAGTCTGACATTGTACATAAAAGCCTTGCCGTACAAAAAGAGACTTTTTCCAACCGTCCTGAGGAGTAATTATAATCTTCACTCCGAGTGGCTTAAAGTTATGAAACTGCTCTGTCCTCCACACTACGCCTGAGCAAACAGAAAGGAAGCCATTTAGTCAGAAGGATTTTCTTTTGAAAACTAATGATTAAAGTACACTGGATTAAAAATGACTGAATGCATGAAGAACTGAAGAGGAGGCTGAAAATGTTTTGTCTTGTGAATCTCATTGCGTTAGTGTTGCACTGATGGGCCTACAGGTGGAGTTACATTACTTGAGTCTTATTTTTATGATAGTCTCAGGGCTCCTGCACACTGGCTGCGTGGCGTGAGCGTGTCAGCTGCGTGGCGTGTCCGTTTTTATTTCGGCTCACATGTTAACAGGTTAGAGCTTGCACACTGCCTGCGTGACACGTCATTTTGACACAAATACATTTAATAAATGACATTTTGATGTTTGAAAGTCTCTAGATTTTGACATAAATGCAGATATACATGTAATTTAAAAAAAATATATTGATTTTCAAATATTGCACCTGTCAATACAGATGAAATATTCTGTAGCCTATTGACGTTGTCTTTGTTGTAATCCAATCAGTATATACTTATGTTTAACATGAAGTATACTAGTCTACTGCTTGAGTGCAGTAATCAATGGAAAACATACATGTGTACAGACAAGGCTAGCAGCAGCAGCGCCGCGTCAGACACGTTTCTGATGTGCAAAGACATAGAAAACGCCACGCAGCCGCCACGCAGCCAGCGTGCAGGAGGCCTTAGTCAACATTTTGGCTCCATCTCCGATTCAATTGGGATAGAGGAAAAAACGCACTGGCTTGTTGTATTTCTTTAAACCAATTACAACCATCCTGGGTGGCGCTGAGCCCCAATAGCAGCGATAGTGAGAGGGGAGGGACATCCAGCGTGTGAGAGAAGTTCCGGATGTGAGGCTTTATCCCAGCAATGCCCATCCCTTGAGTCAGACTAATACTTCAGCAACAGATTTACTGCATTGTGATTGTTCCTGTACCAGGATGTTACATGTTGTAAATCATTGTGCTTTTGCCACCAGGGAGTACATCAGCGGGAGGATCAGAATGATATTCCAACTGATGAATTCTTTCAAGCAGTGCCTACATCAAGTGCCTCAGTGTTAAAACGTTAAGTGTCTGGAGAGCAGCCTGTCAGGAAAGTGTTAGCTGGAGCCATAGACAGCAGAGAAACAGACCTGTGAAGCTCCACCAGTGGAGCGTCTCCTCCACCCTGCTTTAGTTTTCACTGGGAGCGTCTGAACTCAGAGTCCGTTCACTCTCAGTACTGTGAGCTGCTGCAGATAAGAGCTGCATGTACATGTGATGACACTGAGGTGTTGATATCTGTCTCTGTCTGCTGCTTCTGTCTTCTTTTCACATATTGTTGATGCAGAAAGACAAAGAGGAAAAGCTGCTGCTACCAAAAAACCCTCCTGGCAGCCTGGAGCCAAAGCTCTCTGTGTGACGGCCGCCTGATAGAATCCAGAGGAGAATGGACTCTTCCATTTTATCAGCAGCAAACAGCAGCACAATTACACCACCATCTCCGCTGGAAACCACTGCTAGAAACAACTTTATAACTCAGAATGACTGCCTGTCTCTCTCTCTCAGCATCTCTGCTTCTCTGTTCATGTTTCTCTCTTCAGTCCTGCAGCATCCCGGCATTATTCTCAGCTCCAGCGTTAGACGTGTTAGCCTGTATCTCACAGGGCACTTTCATTCACTGTGTTTTACAGGAAGCTTTCAGTTAAACTGTGATTAGTGATGGAAACATAGAGAAAATATTGACTTTTCCTTCCAAAGCAGCTCAACAAACTCAAACATCTCCACGTCCTGCCAACACAGAGGCAACAGGTGTCAGGAGGGAGGGAAGAAATACGACCATCTTCTCTCTACGACGCCGCACGGTCTGAGATCCTGCTAGACGTTACAGGATGTTACGTAGAAAAATCAAAGCTGTTTTTCTTCCTCCAGAGGCTCACAGTGCCAGAGAGGGCAGCTATTATGAGAATGACTTCAGACATCAAAGTGTGTGATGTTTTCTGCTGGAACTTGGTGACAGCAAATGGACTGGAGAAGTGGAACTTGTTGGGAGTAATCAGACGAGACAGCGAAGCTGGCAGCCGACACGGTGGTCAAAGTTAACGGAGCATGAGAAATCACAAGGTGTCGTTGGTGCTGCTGTTGTTCCCCAGTCTCCCCGCGGAGCTGAAGAGCTCGCTGATCTAACCCAGCATGCTGTGGTCGCAGATGCTGCCACCATCCACAGGATTCATTTCATAGTTTCAGCTTTCTGTGTCTTAAAAAAAAACAAAATACAGAGAAAAAATAAAACGACTTTGAGTTCAGGAGGAAGCGTTTCTCCGTGTGTTATTGTATGCTCTGAATACATTTACTGGAGACGGTGTGCAGCAGAAGTGTGGCAACAAATCCCTGAGTTGTTTCTTGACACTTTATGCTAATCTGCTGTATTATTCGCCCTCCACGGAGACAGCTGCACCCTCAGGCGAGTTGGAGAAACAGTTTTCGGATTAATGCCTGCCACACACACACACACACACACACACACACACACACACACACACACACACACACACACACACACACACACACACACTGGCGTAGCTCTGACTCTGTGACTTTCACCACTGACGTGTGTCACCACTAACAGCCAGCAGATGTTCATAAAAATGAAATTCATCCAAACAACAGAACAGTTCAATCTGTTGGGGTTTAAAATGCAACTGGAAATGTATAAAATGTTTTCATGTTCGTCAAGCAACTTCTTCATGTTTACGACACAGCTTACTGTAAATATATGATGAGTAGAGGCGATCAGGTCGTTTTTTTCTAAGTTAAAAGAAGACAGTCTCACATATTCATTTCTGGAAGATGCCCATTAAATCCAGTCAGTTTATATTTTGCTGGTGCTGCACCTGCTACATATAATGCTGCTTGCTCCTTGGCAGCATATTATAACACTAACCTGTTCACATACTAATTAAAAGTCCTTATTTATCCACAGGAAGAAAAATAATCCCTAAACACTCCTTATATCACTAAATACATCATCACAGTGTGACTGTGCGTATCCTATTCTGGCGTGTTAAGATGTTTTCAGTAATATTTATTCTAAGGCATATGATGTCTAATCATGGTGGTGATTTTGTATATCAACTTTGAGTGGCTGACATAGGCCTGTGCTGAAGTTTATATTTTTTATTTCCCTTACCAATGTAATGAGAATGCCATTTGTTAATGGATCCTCTGTATTTTAGAACATTGCAAATGTTCAAACCAATCTGTTCTGCATGACAAAAAGTTTGTTTTGTTTGGTTTCAGTCAGCAATTTGATTAAAAGCCAGTTATTTTCTGTGTTTTTGTTTTAATGTTTAGCCTGCGGGGAAGGTCGATCAATCTGCTACGAGAGAAATGTCACGGCGTCGCTGTGGATCAGCAGATTGGCCTTTGTGGATGAATCTTATTAACTTGGTGACATTGCCATTTTGCTGTCAGTCATCACACCAACATGTCAAGAGAAAACTGGCACCTTTGCTCCGAATGGTGAGGAAATTCAATTCATTTAGGAGGCAGAAACGTCTTGTTTCTCATTTTGGTAAAATCTTAAAGGAACACGCCGACTTATTGGGTCTTATTCACCGTATCTCCCAGAGTTAGATAAGTCGTTACATACCCTTACCACACCGGACGGTGGAAGAGCTATGCTGTAGACGGACAGCAAGTTAAACGCCTACATTTTCGTTTGTGTTCGTGTTCTCACATTCACATTCAAAAAAGCCGTTCCCTTGATCATTTAACTTAACACACATACAAAAAATATTGGTTAAATTAAAGATGACTATTTATGTGTGGTTACTACTGATCATATACACGCCGTGATTTACTGCATGGATTAAAGTGTGATGGATGACTGCACTTCCCAGAGTTGGGATGTGTTCAGGCATCCATTAGGAAGTTACATTGGCACACCCAGTGAACAACGGTATGTGGGTAGCCATGACTAACCATGTCCTCTAAAAACATGGGCTACGTGTTATATAAATCTTTACTTAAGTAAAGAATACATGTTAATACAAAATAAACCCTAGATTGATGTCTTATCTTTGCCATTATGAGGTACCTCCCCCCTCCGTTAGCGTAGCATCGCGTACCTGTAACCCAGCCAGCTACAAAGAACTGGTAAGCATCCAGACTTTTAAAAGCTTTGAGATCAGCACCAATATATGGGGATACCCTGTTTACCACATAGTGGTACAGATCAGCACCGGTATATGGGGATACCCCGTTTACCACATAGTGGTACAGAACGTGTGGACTGAAGTCGGGCAGACTCGGCGATTTAATGAGGTCCGTGAAAACGGAGGGAGGAAGAATTAAGGGTCGGTATCTAATCCTGGTATCTCCAAATTCTCCAAATACCGCTCTTTGTGAGAACCTACCAGATGCCCTACCACGACTGATAACGGCACGACAACTTGTTGTTCAATAGAAGAAGCCATTAAGCCATAAATACAGTTCATTTAGTGTTATGTATTTCAAACTGATTGAAACTATGAAACTTTCCGCTCATCTATTACACTGTTTAGCTTGTTATTGCCTATGATTTTGCCGTCCATCATGGCGTGGTCCCATGGTCATGGTCACTTGTTTGCATAGGGTCTATACATTAACTATATTCTCAGAAAGTGAAGCACTGCTACTTGGGCGAACACCTGAAAAGCGCCGTTGTTACTCTCTCTTCCTCTCTGCGAGCAAATCACTCCGCCCAAGTAGCAGAAGTAGCAGTGCTTCGCTTTTCTGGGAATATAGTTCCCAGTTTATATACGGTTAGAAGATGGCTGTGTCCCATGTGACCTTGTTATTTGGTCACGATGTGACTATACAAATCACAACATGTAAATATGAACATGTTGGTGTTATTTTGTCACTTATTGGGAGCAGTAGGCTAGTTGGAACCGGTTACATCCAAGATCTGTGCTAAGCTAGGCTAGCGGTGACAGAGTTACGACCCGCACACGTCGACAGCTAGCTCTCAAGATTCACTTGAGAGATTCAAATGCAACTGTTAAAATGCGGTAGGAAAACGAACAAACCGAAAAACAGTTGTCTACAGGTCTCTTATTACGTAATAATGGGGGGAAAGGAGGGCAATCACATATATATCTCTTCAGCATATATGCAATATTTAAATCACTCAGCCGGCCCCACAGACTTAAATCCTGTCTGAATTGGGGGCTTCAGACTATCAATCAACTTGTGAAGTAGGTGTCACTTTACCCCGAAGAGTAGCTCTCTCATTTTGGAATTAGTTAGTGCCAATTGAGTCAGCCCATCTGCTCAGTGATGCTGAGCTTTAAATGCATTAGAAAATGACTGATTAATGGGTAGAGTCAAATGTTGAATTAATGTTTTAACTACTTTGGTTTTCTTCCATTTTATTGCATATGATACTGACATACAGGAAATGTATTAAGCATTTTTGATTTCCTATTTTTGTTATTAGATATCTTGCAACAGTGGCAACAGTGAAGAAAAGATGAGAAAATAAAACCTCCCTCTATTTCCATTTGTAGCAAGTAGCAATAGATATCTGAGAGCCCATCAGCTCACATATCAACACGTTGGCTCTTTCTGCAGGAGGAGAGCAGTAAAGGGCAAAAATCGGGTTGGGAAGAAAGGAGTGAGGTGTGAAATATATTTCTGAGTCCTCAGCTCATTCTGACAGGTAAGGAGTGACTCCACAGTCTGTGCTTTTAAAAAAAAGAAAGAAAAGAAGGTAGAAATTCAGAGCAGCGTTTTGAGAGACTGAGCAGCTTCCCAGCCCATGTTATCCTGCTGGTTAGCTGGAATTCCACCCCCGCAGTCACCGGCTTACGCCGACAACCAGAGAGAGATTGTTTTCAGCTACTTGGAGCTGTTGTCACTCAGGTCAATCTAAATCGAGATCTCGCTCACAGCCTGCAGTAACCACTGAAGCTCAAAGCCATGTGCAGACAAAAGCCAGGCAAGAGCTGTAATACCAAAGGCAGCTGTTGTTTAGTTTCCACCCATTCACAGGATGGAAGAGTCTCAGTCAAAAATAGTAAAAATGCATGGCTTCTTCAAAAACAATCCAAGGCAATGGGTAGGATTTGTGCAGAATGAAAATGCCTTCATTTTGCATGTATTTTAAAACGATCAACGTGTTTCAACTCCCATAGGTTTTCATCAGGTCCATGGGTCGGATCGGGTCAAGTTCGGGCTCGGGCAGAGAATCTAAACTCGAATTCTGCTCTTGAAAGAGGTTCTATAAATAAAGTTACTTACAGTGAAAAACTACAACAACAACAAAATCCCTTGCAGCCTAAAATCATTTCCCCAACTTGAACTGTAAAAACGGTGAATTCCTCTTTTAAGATAATACATTTCGTTAACACTTTACTTGAAGGTATCTACATAAGACATGACATGACCCTAACCCTAACTCTAACCATAACTTGTCATGACAAAAACCGAATGACACTTACTAAAAGAAGCGTTATGTCATAAACGTTTAGGACTTGTTTATAATGTTTATGACACGTTCATGACAGTGTCGTGTCACTCTTATGTAGATACCTTCAAGTAAAGTGTAACCTTAATTTCTAAGCTGAGGTCTAATAATTGTAAAACTTTCCCAGAGCCTAGAATTAGATTTTTGAAGTCTGTAAAGTCAACCCATTCTCATAACACATACACTCATCGAAATCAGTTAGTTTTCAGCCATCGACACCACAACAATCCCTTTTTAGCCCATTTTTATTTTGTATGTGTATCCATGTGTATCTATAAACAGAGCTCTTTTGATGGGAGCTTACTGACTAAACTAAAAATGCTCTTCAAGGAAAGCTCAATATACCAAAGGTACACAGCGTGAAGTGGTTGTACTGCATGTAAAGTGTTTCTCTCTGGTTTGGATTCACACCAGGCCCACCTCGCCGTAAGCATTGGTTCTGGGCTAAGAGCAGAGAGGTGTGCTGGTGTTGGCAACATGTTGGAACCCTGTCAGCCTCTTAAGTCAGTGTGTGTGTGTGTGTGTGTGTGTGTGTGTGTGTGTGTGTGTGTGTGTGTGTGTGTGTGTGTGTGTGTGTGTGTGTGTGTGTTTAAGTGACTGAGGAGAATGTGATTACCATGCATAACTGGTAGCAAGAGACACAGAAGAGGTCCTGTCTGGATTTACATGTGTGTAGACGGGAAGGGAGTTCCTCAGAGATGGTTTCACACACTCAGAGAAGAGATAAAAGGCTCTTTGTGTGTGTGTGTGTGTGTGTGTGTGTGTGTGTGTGTGTGTGTGTGTGTGTGTGTGTGTGTGTGTGTGTGTGTGTGTGTGTTGACCTGTCTCTTCATCCATTTTAACATTGGTCACGTCTCCTCGTCCTCTGAGGCCACTCACTCCGCTCTTCAATGAAACCTAAATAAATGTGGAAATCCTGTATACGTTAATGTAGTCTCGCTTTGCCAGACCTTCCTCTACAGCGCTGCGGAAGAGGGTCTGGCTAGTCCACACAGCATTCCTGGATGGGAAAAAACGTGCTCTGGTGTATTGGCATTTCTTTAAACCAATCACAATCGTCTTGGGCGGTGCTAAGCACCGGACAGAGACGCAATAAAATAGCCTCGCAAAGGAACTTGTTTTGGTGGAACATGTGTACATTCAAAAGTAGTTTTAGTCGTGCAACAGAAAACTCAGATTGGACAGATAGTCTAGCTAGCTGTCTGGATTTACCCTGCAGAGATCTGAGGAGCAGTTAACCATAGTCCTCACAAATCCACCAGAGGTTAGAACGCCAACACAAAGGAAGCGGAAGGCAACAGACATCGGCGAAAAGACATGCATCTGGCGGCACCGGAGTAATCCCGGAAGTGGAACGTTGAGGATATAGACTAACGTTAATGTAACAGACAGTCAGACATCTTCTACGTCTGAAGATTATTTTTTAGGCTTTTAATCAGAAGGACAGCGAAGAGAGAGTGGGGATGACATGCAGCAAATAGCCGCAGGTCGGATTCGAACCTGGGCCGCTGCCAATGACTCTGCCTACATGGGGAGCACACTACACTGGGTGAGCTAGAGGCTGCCCCACAGTCAGACATCTAATTAGGAAAACACAGAGCCATTCAATTAAACACAATTGTATGTGAAAGTGTAAAAAAACATAAACTTAAATGTGTTTTGGACACTCTTGCAATCAAGAGTACTCAAGAGTAGTAATACAAGAAGAAACTTCATGTTATCTATAATAATTAACAATACTAATCCACACACTGTAAATAACTTGCACACCCTTTGTTACCAAAGTTAATAAGCATTTCTGGTGTGCAAGAACTTTGTATTAGTAATGGCATTACAATACCATTACAAAGGGAAATGATGTGCTGCCAAAATTGTCTAATGGAGTCTGTTTCTCATTCTCTATCATTCATAGTAGTGCTGAAAGGATTAATCTATTTAACGATAAGTTCAAATCAAAAGAAAATAAATCAACATCTGTTTAAAAAAAATACATTTTAAGTCATTAATGAAGCAAAATACCAAGCAGCTGCTAGTTCCAGCTTCTACAATATGAAGATCTGCAACTTTTGTTTAGTGTTACTAAAATGAATATCTTTGCTTGTCCAAAATCAAAAGTCAAGATGTTTTCTGGGGCTTGGGGAAATGGTGTCAGACATTTAAAAGACTACAAAAGATACATTTGTTCACAAAATAATCAACAGATGAAAGGTTCAGTCTTGTTTGAAGTGATTTTTCAGATTGTATGGTGGCTGTGATCCAGCCCCATGTGGATTAGAATCACTTCATGTTATCATGTACATTATTCAAACAAGAAAGGTTAACTCATTAATTGATGCAAACACATGGAAAAATATGTATTAGACATTATGTTAATAAGAGTTTCTTTACAATGCTTAAGCATAACTTAAAAAAGATTTTGAGATTGTGTTTAAGACTATATCCAATTGCATTGTGGGTGCCAGAGTCCAGTTGCTATTGTCCTGAAGTAGTGGACAGCGGCTCAACCTGTGTTTATCATTTCCCATGCAGCCAGCAACGGAGCAGACATCAGCAGGAGCCACAAAGAGCTGAGGGTGAAGTGGAGCGGATGCCGAGGGGGGGAGGCAGCTAATGATCGTTCCCACAGACAGAGCCTGACACTGGGCCTGGGGCGCCGCCAACACAGCCTCTCTCTGAAGGACCAACAGAGACACCAACAGTTACCGTGTCATTTTAATTTGACAAAGAAACCTCCTCGCTCTGTACAGTCTGAGCTCACAGAGTATTGATATTTACTTTTCAAATTTAAATTGCAAGGTCAGTGTTCAAATCTGGCTGCAGAAATCAAACATAAAGTTCCCTCATCAGTGCCTGAGATCTGGATTTTCAACTAGTTCCATTTAGGATTACATTTACATGAACTGTGAAGCTGCAGCTTTGCTCTTTTTCTCAGTTTAAAGTTATTGAATATCTTTGTGTTGGCCTTTGGAAATTGTGATTGGCATTGGTTAAATATTTTATGACATTTTAATTGGTTAAAATAATGTAATCGATAATGAGAATAATTACCGGTTGCAGCCCTAACAACATTAGATTTCCAATCTGAAAGCTCAGTCCCAGTCTCCAGCAATGTATGTTTAGTAACATGTGATAGTTTGATTGAGGTGCAGAACATTCCCTTCAATATTGGGTAACACTTTACTTGTATCAACATAATCGGGACATGACACTGTCGTAACTATGACATGACACTGTCATGAACATGTCATAAACGTTATAAACAGTCATAAACGTTCATGACTTCTGTCATTAAGTGTCATTCGGTTTTTGTCATGACAAGTTGACATTGTTTGGTTGTCTTGATTATGACAAGTTAATTAATCAAAGTGACATTACCAGAAGTTGTCTTGGTCATGACAAGTTGACATTCAATTTGTTTGGGAGGTCTTTATAATGACAACTTGACATTAACCAGGATGACATTACCAGAGAATGTGTTTGTCATGACAACTTGACATAATGTCATCCTGTTTAATGTCAAGTTGTCTTAATAAGGACACTCCAAAGAAATGTAATGTCAAGTTGTCATGACAAAAAAAAAATGACACTTAATGACAGAAGTCATAAACGTTTATGACTTGTTTATAACGTTTATGACACATTCATGACAGTATCATGTCACGATTATGTCGATACCTTCAAGTAAAGTGTTGCCTTTCAATATTGCAACCAAAAGTTAGAAAACTTCACAAACCTTAACTGGATTAAGCTGACTTTGACTGTGACTTTCTTCAGGTTAAAGTCATTGGGAAATACAGGTTAATTGGCAAATCCGGTCTGTGACTACTAGAGGAACAGGGATTGTCCTGTATATAATTTTGTACTTTTACAGGATCAAAACCAATTAATTAACTTTAAATAGGGCATAACTACTGAGTGAATATTAAGAGGCAATGTCTATGTGAAAATATAAAGCTACAATTTTATTTAAAGTATATTTAAAGTGCTCATATTTTTGCTTTTTGGCTTTTTCCCTTTCCTTTATTGTGTTATATATCTTTTTGTGCACGTTATAGTTTTACAAAGTGAAAAAGCCCAAAGTTCACCCCAAAGGGATTTACCATCTCCAACAGAAAACACTGTTCACAAACTGCTCCAAACAGCTCTATTGTAGTCCAGCCTTTACTTCAGAGACAAACGTGGTCACTTTGTAACTCACGTTATAATGCTCGCCTAGCTGCTAGCATGGCACGCCCTCATACTCTGCTTCTGACTGGTTAGTAGTCCTTACCTAGCTACTGTCAGGGCACGCCCTCATACTCTGCTTCTGACTGGCTAGTAGTCCTTACCTAGGTACTGTCAGGGCACGCCCTCATACTCTGCTTCTGACTGGCTAGTAGTCCTTACCTAGCTACTGTCAGGGCACACCCTCATACTCTGCTTCTGACTGTCTAGTAGTCCTTACCTAGCTACTGTCAGGGCACGCCCTCATACTCTGCTTCTGACTGTCTAGTAGTCCTTACCTAGGTACTGTCAGGGCACGCCCTCATACTGCAGTTTGAGGGCGTTCTATCCCAGGCACCTCCAGCCACATGCCATAGTGTCTCTGAGCATGACACTGAACACCAAATTTCTCCCAAGTTGATGTATATTTAGCTACGTGGACAGGTTAAATGTAGTAATATAATGTCACTACATTTTACTGTGTATGTGATAATTAAGAAATCAAATTTAGATTTTTTTTTTTTTTTTTTTAAAGAAGATAACCCAAAGCTCTCGCTCCGAGCACCGGAAACAAATATCATTATTGTATTTAGGTTGACGCTCCAATCCAACAGCCCCGCCCCAGTTTCCAGCAATGTATGTTTGGTAACATGTCATAGTTTGATTGAGGTGTAGAAAATGCCTTTCAATATTGCAACTAAAAGTTAGAAAACTTCACAAACAAACCAACTTTGACTGTGACTTTCTTCAGGTTTAAGTCATTGGAAAATACAGTTTAATTGGCAAAACCTGTCAGTGACTACCATAGGAACAGTAGTTGTACTGACCTCATCTATCAGGTGTAACTGGAGCAATTTAAAGTAGGGCAGTCCAAAAAAGGAGCTTGAAAACTCAGCAGAAACCCTTTTCCTGGATAAATGATTGTGCAACGCTGTGAGAACTTTAAAGCCCATGCCCTTTGGTTTGCTTTTCTTTTTTTTTAAAATCAGTCTGAAATAAATATAAACACAACAGAGTACCTAAAATCAGGAAGAATTCTGTGGAAACAAGATATTATGTTGTGAACACAAATTGTAATCCAGTACCCACAAGTTGTCCAAACCTGCATTAACTTTTTGGACCACTCGAGGGCAGCAAAAATGCTCCAATATGTTCACCAGGCAGTCGCTAACTTTGTCTGTCTGCAGTTTGGTGCAGGACAGGTAGCATAAAGTTGGTTTTTCGAGCTTTTGTTAATACAAGTGGTAGCACTGAATGAAAAGGAGGCTGAAAAACCAAAACAAACAGCTGAAAGATGCTGAAATGCTTCGTAGAGCTAAGGCTTAGCCAGCTGATAATTATTATGTATTATGCAGGTTTGTCACTAGATAAACCCCTTTCATAAACAGGTAGTCTAGAGCGTCAAAGATTAAAGGTGCTCTAAGCAATACTGGGTGATGTTACTTCTTGTTTGACGTTATTTAAGTATTTTCAAACAAAACGAGGCTAGCTCACCCCTCCCTCCTCCTCATCCTGTCCCCTCCCCCTCCCTTCCGTGCTTTCGCGCACTAATCCCCCAACCCCCACCCCCAAATCCTTCTTATCGGTTATTGGCTGGAAGACTTTGTTATGTTTGGTGGTGCAGGTTGGCCAGTTTGTTTTTGTTGCCGTTTGTGGAGCCTGGGCTGTCTACAGAGACCGCGTTTTTTTACAGTGTGTTCAGGGGACAGGCAGCTAGCAGATAGTGAGATGTTTTTTACAGTGTGTTCAGGGGACAGGCAGCTAGCAGATAGTGAGGAGATGTTTTTTACAGTGTGTTCAGGGGACAGGCAGCTAGCAGATAGTGAGGAGATGTTTGCTGTATGTGACAAAAAATGTTGTAGCCTAAAAAACGCGTGACATCGCTTAGAGCACCTTAAATTGATTAGTTGGCAATTGTTAAATTGATCAGCAACTATTTTTGTTAATCAATTAGTTTAATTTTTTTATGAAAAAAAGTAAAACTTCTCTGATTCCAGCTTCTTAAATGTGAATATGTTTCCAGTTTCTTCTCTCCTCTGTGACAGTAAACTGAGTATCTTTGAGTTGTGGTCGAAACAAGACATTTGAGGACGTCATCTTGGGCTTTTGGAAACGCTGAGCCACATTTTAGAGATCAAACGACTATTCCTTTAATTGAGAAATGAATCGACAGATTAATTGACAATGAAAAAAAAATCATTAGTTGCATCCCTAAGGTAGTCATTGGATTAATTGGTAATGTAAAAATGCTGATTACAGCAGCATTAAAATAATGCACACAGTAGGTTTTGGCTGCCTCCAAACACCACCTAAAAGTTGATATAATTTGGTACTTTTACGTGATTAGAACCAGTTTAATTAGCTTAAAATAAGGCATTGTTACTGACTGCATATTAAAAGACAGTTTCTGTGTGATAATATATATAGTTGAAATCTTCTATAAGGTATATTTTACCTCTATATAACACATGCTATGAGTCAGTGTCTCCTCACAATCAGGGGTCCCGGGATCAGCACCTTGGACAGCGACACAACACTTTGTGTACAGTGTTTTAAAAGATCCAGCAACAACAGGAAGACGCTACAGACTGCAGGAGGATCCATTGTATTATCTTTATCATAACTAAACAGCATACATCTGCAGTCTTCAGTACACCATATGTCTTTGCAGTGTACCCAAAACAAGCTAGCAGTTCTATCCCAGTTACCTCCAGCCACATGTCAAAGTGTCCCTGAGCATGACACTGAACGCCAAATTGCTCCCCAGTTGCTGTTTACAGTAATATAATTTCTCTACATTGTACTGTGTATGTGACAATTAAGAAATAAAATGTAGTTGTTTTTTTTAAAGAAGATAATCTAAAGATCTCACTCCGAGCACCACAAACAAATATCATTGTATTTAGGCGGACACTCCAATCCACCAGCCCAGCCCCAGTTTCTAACAATGTACGTTTGGTAACATGTCATAGTTTGATTGAGTCTGCAAATATATAGTTGAAGTCTTCTGTAAGGTATATGTAACCTTTATATAACACATGCTATGAGTCAGTGTCTCCTGACAACCAGGGGTCCCAGGATCAGCACCTTGGACAGCGACACAACACTTTGTGCACAGTGTTTTAAAAGATTCAACAGGAAGACTGCAGGCTGAGCCATTATCTTTATCACAACTAAACATTACACATCTGAAGTTTTCAGTTCACCATATCCTTGTTTCTAACTTGATGTCTTTACAGTGTGCTCAAGATAATCCACAGATCTCGCTCCGAGCACCACAAACAAATATCATCACCACCCATTGCATGGCAGTTGGTCAAGGCCACACCCCCACCCTCCACCTTGCCCCCCCCTCCTCAATAGCTACAGACACAGAAATAGCACATACTAAGGAAAGCTCATTGTGGGACTGGCTCTAGTGGCTGTAATTCTGCACATTCTGCCTAATACAGTATTAGGGGACCACTAAGGCCTATATAAAAGCATACAAAAAGCAGCATGTCATAGGACCTTTAAACTCTCACCTGATTTACAATTGTATTCACCCAATAACCCCACACACAATGGCATTTGGACATAATTGGACTTCAAGTTACCGCTATGTTAATTTTGTCATTTTTACACCCAGGGTTCAGCATTAAGAAGTACATTTTTACCGGCCCCTATACAATTTATTTCTTTTTTAATAGTGGTTATCAAACAACAGCAATGACTCAAGTAAATTGTTGTATTTGATCTTTATTTACAATGTATGAACACATCATAGACAGTGTCATAGATTAGTAAGTTCATACTGAAAGTGGAGGCTATTATTTAAAAAAACAATCAAATCTAATTGTAATGATCACTGGAGAAACAGTGGTTTCTATCACTAATTAGTTAGACCAAATACATTTTTAGGTACCCTCATTTCTGCTATGTCAAAGAGTTTGAGTTGGAACCTTGTGAGATGCTGCAGGCTTTCATCATGGCACGCCAGCATTTGTTTTCTAATGAAGACGAAATGATTCACTTTTATCGGCCTTGAACTCAAACTTGCATCTGTCTATATTAACAACTCTCCAGTTGAAACTGTCAACACCTTTAAGTTCTTAGGGATCCACATCTCAGACTCCCTCTCATGGTCCTTCCATGTCATGTTATGATCTAAAATCATTGGGGCTCCAACATTTACTGGAAACGCAGCACTAAGAAGGCACTAGCTATTATGCAGGATTCTAGTCATCCTCCACACAATCTCTTCTCCCACCTTCCATCAGGGAGACGTTTGCAGAGCATCCCAACATGCACATCACATTTCAGGGATAGTTTTTACCCCCAGGTAATAAGGCTACTGGATGATAGTACAACAGTAAGCAGGGCTGAGATCTGAGCTTAGTTACTATGTTTATTTTGCTTGGATGTTTTTAAATGTTATTTATAATTGTTACTTATTGACTGGTGCTGAGAGAGTGCCAAGGCACATTGTATTTCATTGCTGTGGTTCTCTGTATTAATAGGCATATGACAATAAACTCACACTGATTACAGTATGAAGAGACAACATCTAATCTGTAACAGAGAACAGAGGGGGGTGAGAACATCAATCCCTGTTAGGATCATTATAACTGTAGTTTGTGTCCCTAGTGGATAGCATGCTGAGAGACTGCACAAGGCCTACTTTGATGATGAGTCCTGCTGCCTATAAAGTTTATCTGACAACAAAAATCTCTTCAGTCGCTGTTTGTGAGGAAAACGTCTTATTAAATGTTGATTTGTTGTCTGAAGCAGGGTTCCTGAACTAGCCTACTATCTATCTATCTATAAGAACATTATGTCATAGCAGTAATGTCACAGTTTCTGAGCTGCATGGAGCTTTCTGATCTGGGCATGTTATTTCACACGTGTGCTTCCCTGAGTGCTGTGATGGAAGGTTGTACATTTGAGAAAGTCGGCAGCTTTTGCTTTTAGCAGATAACTTCCCATCTGGTCTAATGGTGTTTCCAGGTTTTAAATGATTAACCCTTTCACGCATAGTGGTCACTACAGTGGACAGCTATTCAAACGCCATTTCCGTGCATATGCATGGGTTTTGATGTTTGATTGCACTTCACGGGGCGGCTGTGGCTTAGTGGTAGAGTGGTCACCTGCCAATCAGCAAGTTGGTGGTTTGAGTCCCATGTCGAAGTGTCCTTGGACAAGACACTGAACCCAGAGTTGCTGCACATCGGAGTTAGAATGTAGCACCTTCTACAGCAGCCTCGGCCACAGTGTGTGAATGGTTCTATGTAAAAGTGCCTTCAGTAGTCGTTAAGACTGTTTACATTTACATCAGCCACCACTGTGGACACTGGTCTGTCATTCCATTCACTGCTGGCCAGGTGCTGTAAGTGCCACACAAATTTCACAAATCCAAGATGGCCGACAGACATGCTAAATAGCTCAGGAAATTCCTGCCAATTCTTCTATATGCACGTAAAAATAAAGTTTTAACATCAAGTAACACCTAAGGAGTAATACAGTTGGGAAATTGTCCAAGTATTGATGTCTGCTGGGAGAAGACAAAAAAATATACAAAATATACAGTTAAGAAGGGGGGGGGGGGGGGGGGGGGTTTCAACCCGAGGTTTTGCATTGCACTGAATATGTTATATTTGAAAACAGTATATCACCATGACAAACATTTTATATTCTTTCACATAATATATCATTATATTCAGTTATATAAGTTAAATAAATCCCAATGCATGCAGTCCACCTGAGTGGACATGTGAAAAACTCGAACTTGAAAAATGCATGTTTAAAAAAAAATGAAAAAAATCCTGACTGAGGTCTTCATCATTCATGCATCAAAGGGTTAAACAAATCAGCAGGTTGGTTTAGGAGAATCCTAAAGCCTGTTCGAGAGAGAACGCTGAGGTAGCTAATAGATTTGATGTGCATTTCTTGAAGGGCTGCGGATGTGATGCAAAATAGAAGTTATTTCCAAAGCAGAATAAAAGAAAAACCTTTGCCCCCTGTCGAATGCTTTGCATTTCCTGTCTTACGCCAGAAAATCTCTGCTAAAAGAATCCATTATCTAGGTTTAACCCAGGGCAGACATCAAAGATCTCATCTGATTGCCATAATCACACTGCCTCTTTAAGCATCATCTGAATTGCAGAAGATGACTTTGTGCTTTGATGTGATTTTTGATTGTAATCACCTTTAAAAGTTGTTTCGTGTAGCTGTTTAAAAAAAAAAAAGCTTTATAAGGTTCTGTCTCTCTGATATGTATTTTAGTGCCATGCAGGTTAAGACATAGAAGTCATAGTAGTGTTGTAATTTATTCATGTCTATTAGGCTAATTAGGTAAATTGTGTATTAGCATCACTTACTTTAGTCAAATGATGCAATGTTACAGTAAGTCACATTTGAAAATAGTTATTTATTGTATATAATATTATTTTAGGCGTCATTTGTTTTATGTCATTGTCTTGTCCCTCGTGCATTTTTGATGCCATTTGACTTTTATCGCCAATGATCTTTCATCTTCTTTGAAGCACATGGCGTTGTATTCATTTGAAGAAACAACATTTTTTAAATATTTCATTTAGCTTTACTCCTCTTCATTTAGACTGATAGTTTGGAATGATACCATAAAGCTGCAGTGGGTGGAATGCAAAAAAAAAAAATCAGTTATGGACTGATGGTTAATGGGGAAATACTATTGAGCAATATTAAGAGAAAGACAAATCTCATCACAAAACCACAGGAAGAGAAAACAATGTCTTTCTGACCAGGGAGACAGAAAATATTAAAAATATAGTTTCCTCAGAAGATCATCATTGTCTTAAGAAGGCAGGATATGATCATATTGTTATATATAGATATGTGTACATTCTCTGACAGCTCAATATAGAATATGCGTTATGTAGGAAGAACACATGACATATTTACCACACTCTAGCTTTCTGCACAAAGAGCCGAAGGAGCCGAGGGTCAGAAATCAAAACTTAAAATAATGATTACTAGGAGCGCTCACTCTGTCTGAAATGTCTTGTGATTGGCCAAAGTCTAACCACACAGGCTGGATTACCTAAAGGCTAGTCTGGCTCAAGGACAGTTCATTTCCAGGATGATCGCCCATTCCGCCGGCTGTCCCTCACCGTGTATCCCAGCCCATTCTTACGGCAGTTCGTGAAATGGTCATGTTATTTAATCTATGGATTCGTGTACAAGGACACGTTTTTCTCTTTTTTTTTTCGTTTTGGTGAGGACGATTTTTAAAGTAATGTATTTAAATGGAAAGCATGTTTCGCGATCACAGCACGACTACGGTAGTGAGTAGTATGAAATGCCGAAAATCCGCGAAGGGAGGTTGGTTGGGACAACACAGGACTCTTACCCAGGAGACCGGGGTGTCCTTTCACCGTTCTCGTGTCCCATCGTGTGGCATTAAGACTTTTCCCCGTTCTTTTGTGGCGTGTCTCCCAGAGACTGTGGCTCGTGTCCCGGTGTGTGACGTGTCCTTTTCCCGTTCTTCTTTTCCTAAACCCAACCGTCCCATTGCTGTGGTGTGTCCCCCAGACACTGTGGCTCGTGTCCCGGCGTGTGGCGTGTCATTTCCCTGTTCTTCTTTCCTGAGACCCTCGAAACCCAACGTGCTGACCAGCACGAATACATTACGTTCTCAGCAACACAAAATAAACGAGATAATCGTGTCCGTGTACACGAATCAATAGATTATGAGACCATGTTGTGTATCCAGCTAATTTAAATAGTTCACATTACTGTATTGTGTCAATGGTTAACTTCATTTAATATTGTATGTGGCGTTTTCTTTTGCGGGGTGCAAATGTTCCACCAAAACAAATTCCTTCCCGATACTATTTTGCAGAGCCACCGTCGCTGCATCAGAAATGCAAACAACCCAGAGTATTTTTTCTACTATCCCAGAATGCATTTGTGGTGGAGCCTGCCCTTACTCCACAACACTGTTTAGTTAGAGCTGGCAATGCGAGACTAAAGTCTGAAAACAGAGCCATGAAGCGGTGTGGAAGTCTTCAAGACCACTTGAATTGAAACATGCTGAAAGGTTATTATGGACGTTTTGTCCAACGAGGCCAAAAATAAACCACATTTAACTACTTACACCGTTAACTTTTATTTGAAAAACCTTCTAGTGAAAATCAATAAGTTGGATGTTGGAAACAGATGCAGAAACATTGGTGTTGGAATTATGTCAAAACTTGTAATTGAATAGATTTTGGCTTGAATAGAAATAATTAAGACTTCAACTTTCCACAAGTTTAAACATTTAAACAGAATCCCATACTCACCTCTAGCCAGGTTGAAATGTGTCTCTGAAAAGTTTGTGGTTTCCTTCTTCTGGAAGGAAGGCCGTTTAATTGAGGAGCTAACTATGCTAACAGCTACTAGTTAGTTTGAATTCCTAGCCGTTAATGTTTCAATGTATTCCAACGGTGACACATAATGGTGGCAAAAATGTATAAACAATTCCCATAAATACTTCTCAAGTCACTCTTGCAGCACAATCCAGTTCTAGGGTGTTTCTAGTTATTTTGCCAAAATGTGCCAATATACTGTAGGTGATATGGCTTTTTAACTCTTCTGGATTAAATATATATATGAAGATAACCAGTATATCATGGATGCTGTTATGCCCTGGTCTAGGAGTACCGCAACACTACACACAAAAAGGAAACGGCAGAGTGGAAATTGAAATAATAAAGCAATTTATTGCTTTAAAAATAAAACCAGGTTATTTCCCAAACAAACAATTGTATCTTAATAATTCTAACTGAAGCTTAGCTTCAGAAACAGAAAACCCCTATTCTCCTGACCAGAGTTCTGTCTAAACCTAAATCAAAAGAAAACCAAACCAAAATACGATTTCTAAATCTAACTCCGTAACTAAAGAGAAACAGGAGAAAACATGATCAAAGTGAAATGGCGATTCACCCCTACTGCTTCGTACAAAAGTACTTTCTAACTAGGCTATATACCAAATATACACACTAACAGTTGAACTCAAATTGACTATGGCACTAAACCAATTCCAAAAAGCACACAGAACACAGATAACAGTTTGGAGGCCGAGGAGCACCAAGCTTCTGCCAACATCAAGCCTCTGTGTGGAGGCTGGAAACAGGAAGTTAAATAGCCAGCCTCCCAATCAGCCAATCTGCAGCAGCTGCTTCTGTTGGGAACAAAGATCTTAAAGGAAAAAAGAGCTTTCACTCTCCTATTAGTCAGGCACACACAAATATATGAAAGACACAATACAGAATACTGCGAGGGCCATAACAGATGTATAAGAACACTGATGAATCCCTGCTGAAAAAAACAGCATATACCCATAAATGGTGGCAGATATGGTCTTACTGGTTCAGCTGGTCGACCAGTAAGGTATCATTAATTATTCCAACCAACCAGCAGGCTATTGAAGCTGGATTACCATTTAAACTCATTGCTTTGTACTTTTTTTCCTGCAGCCAGTATCATACATGGCCCTTTAGTTGCAACTTCTTTGACTATTATTGTAGAAGCCAAAAAAGCAGTTTGTTTATATTTAAAGAACAATAGTTATTTGTGACGAGGGAGCAAGGAAAAGAGGACCCAAATGCAGAGAGAGGCGGACAGGCAGGAGGTGGTAGGATGTAAGAGTTTAATAGAACACAAAAACGGCAGTACAGAGACTGGAAAAACTCACAACGTCCGGCAGGGAATAAAAACAGAAAAGCAGGAGCAAAACAGGATACAAAAAAGACTCACAGACTGACGGCACGGGGATACAAAAAGGATCTGACAAGAGACAAAGGGAACACGGGGGTTAAATACAAGAGGTAATGAACAAATGAGGGACAGGTGGTACAACAGGTGAAACACATTAGGGCAGGGCAGGACAATCAACAAAAGCAGGAAAACAAAGTAAAGCTAGACATGACAGGACAGAAAACAGACTATCAAAATAAAACAGGAAGCAGAACATAAACAGGGAAATACACAACATGACATAAAAAATATAGAATAAATATGCAAACACAGGAAAAATGCAGAAATAACTAAATCAGGCAACATAAATGAACAAAAATATAAGACAGATTATCAAAACCATAACAGTTATTATTTTAAGACTTCCCATATTTTGGTTATAGTTCTGATCCACTGATTTTGATTGACAGCTAGGCCACCGATTGGCAAATCGGCCACACCATAGTACCATTTTTGGAAGTCCTAGCTTTAGTTGAGACCAAACACAGTTTTTTAACCACATCTAGTCATCCTGTTTCATCTTAGTTGATATCATTTAAGAAACCATCAGTATTTTTCATTTTCCCTGATTCATACACATGCAACATTAGCCTACAACGTTTTGGTAGGATCGGAAAGATTTGTTTCTATAGGTAAGATATTTGTGTTTAATTATTATTTTCAAACAACGACCGCATGCCTGGATCAACAACAAAGGAACAAATTTGCGTTCAAACCGCTCTTCTATTGCTGGGGCAGTGGCTATAATTATTTCAATGTATAAAATAACTCAAATACAAGATAAGTGAAATAGTAATTAGGTTAGAGATGTCAAAGTGATCTTCATGGGAAGTAAATGAATGTATTGTGAATACTTTACCTGAGATACAACACATTGCATTATATACATACAAAACTAAAACAATGAAAACATCATTGAAAATAAATACTGATTGGAACCCTTTTTTTCTTTCAGAATATGTTTGCAGTATATACAGTACATTCATTATTCAAAGAAATCAAATTATGATGTGCTGTCCACGTTGCTAACTGACGTGTCACATGAACATGTCCCTCCTGAAGCCTCTATATTTTCTGGCCTTTCGGCAACATGGCTTGTCACCGTCAGTCTTCAAACATTGTGCAATAGTACAACAACTTATATTAACAGTTTTACTACAATCATCCTCTGACAATGTATATTGGAGTTAAAAAGTCGCGTGAATTGCAGTAACATTAATTTTGGACAGTTTATTGTTGTCAGTTACAACATCATCTCTTAGGACCCCTTTACACTGCATGTGATGTTTAGGGTATAGTGCTGTATTCCAAAGCATTTAACAGCATATCACTCATCCTCCTGCAAGTTCACTTTGAGCTTACTTATCAATCGGATCCAGATGACACTGACCTGGTTAGCAAGTACCTGCAAGTTTGGGACATTTTGCTGAAATTATTTTCTAAATGATACTTCTGTGTGTTCAGGCCTTGCCCTACACAGAATACAGTCGAGATGAAGGCAGTGAAGCTGGATCAAGTTCACACACTGCAGATGTTGGTTTTGACACAGACATGGATTCAGTTCTAGATGTTGAGGTGTAGCTCTTCAGATTGTAAACAAATTCCTTCTATGCAAGTCCATGCACACCAATGACAAAATCAACACTGGTGATTTCACTTTTCTGTGGCTGAGTAAACTTCATCTCAGCACCCCTGGGTGTGGTTGTGTACAGGCTATTTAATTAACATTTCCCTGACTTTTATATTGGCTCTATTGCATCTGTGTCAGAGTGGAATAAATTATATCAGTAAACCTTACTAGTATCAAAGTACTATGATGTGGGAACGATTTCCTTGCATCCATCATCTATGTATTTAACATAGGCAAACATTTTAGCATATATCTAGTAAGAGCTAGTTAGTTAACCACTTGAACTAAACTAATAATAAAGAGCACGTTGGCAGGAGGACTTTTTTTGTTCCTGAAAAGGTGAGAGATGTAATAATATAAATATGATAAATACGGATATGTTTATCTAACACTAGCTAACTAATTCAGATGTGAGTTTTATCCATGGATGTATTGTATTAAGAGAGGTTTGAACTGCCAGCAGTTTTAGCTAGCGAGCAATTTTTGCTAGCTTTAGTTAGCTAGCAAAAGGTGTGGCTGTGGTTCAGAGGTAGAGTGGGTGGGCCCTTAACCACAAGGTTGATAGTTCAATCCTAGACTCCTCCGGCCACATGTCAAAGGGTCCTTGAGCAAAACACTGAACCCAAAGTTGCTCCCAGAATGTTAAAATAGCACCAACATAAATGTCAGAAGAAAAAAAAAAAGCAACAAAAATGATGCGGTCCACTTGGTCAGTTAGGACAGAAGACCAACAACTTCTCTCATTTATGGTGGTTTATTAAAACTGGAATAATATACTTGTATACAAGGTTCTTTCCAGTTTGAGAATCCACAGTCAGCTGATTGCGGTTACTCTGTCTCTTCTCGCCCCAAAAAGAATGCAGTTCCAACAGTTACATGTGTTACATACATATGTGAAAAACGTGCAAGCTATTGTGATTGGTTAATACTAAATACTAAGGCGGGAGGCAACCGTGGTTTAAACTTTGGCACTTCCTGGTTGGTGCACAGGCTGGTCCCAGCCTCTTGGCACTCGGTCCTATACAATGGCAGAGGACAACACCCTGAAGAGATCTCAGCCTCAAATATCAGTGCTCTGTGTGTGTGTGTGTGTGCGTGTATGTGTGTATGTATCACTATGTGTGTGTGATAAAGAACAGCTATTCTTTTAAGATGATTTGTTCTCTACAGTACTAGTAAATATTCCTAACAAAAATGTCAAATATATTAGAATGTAAGTAAGTGTTAATGTATTATCATGCTGATTAATATTATAGTGAAGTGTAACATTTTGGAAAAAAATACAAAAACTTTGGAAAAAGCGTAAAGAAAAACATCTAAAAAGACCCGCCAAAAAGTTAACATTCATTTAAATATTATGTTGATTAATTATACATTCATTAGCTCGACTCCCTGAAACTCTAAAAACTGTCCACAAAAACAAACACCTAAAGCTAAAAAAGTCTATCTGGAGTTCAGACAGCGTCTTTATGAATATGTATGTGTATAAGAATGAGAACACAAGAAGGATGCTAAAAGAAGCTCCTGTTCTGTTTCTTTCTATTCTGATTCTTTTTATCGTTCATCGAATTGCTCTGAAAGTGATCCCAACGATTTGGTTTGCCACCATCATTGTTATAGTCGTGTCTGGACTTTAAGTGGGTCTATAATTAAAATATATATTTACAGTTATCATTCTATGTGGATAGCCCTTTAACCTGTACCAGTCTCTCAGATGACCTTTAATCTTTGGCAGAGGTGGAAAGTAACGAAATACATTTACTTAAGTTACTGTATTGAGTAGTTTTGTTGTGTATTTTGTATTTTTCAAGTAGGTTTTAAAATCAGTAATTTAAAATGTACTTGATTACGTTTTGAGTGAAGTATTGTATTTCGCTACATTACAAATCCCATCTGTTACCATCTGAAAACCGAAAGGAAGAAAATAAATCGCGCCTAGAACCACTACAGTGAGGACTGATCAGCATCTAGGCTGTCTACCAGGCGCCAAGTCTTTCTGTAGGAGAGAACGAGATGGAGGTGGATCAGGCGAGCGACGACAGTTCAGAGACTGTTTCAGTAGAAATGCTAGCTGAAACATCGAATTCTGCTGCCCAAAATGATGAAAATCCTTGGCCACATTTGAAAGACTTTTTCATTTAAATTCAAGGGGGCCAATAGTATCATCATGCAATGCCAGATGTGCCTGCCAAAGGTGACTGAACTGGCAGCATTCAATAACTCCACATCTAATCTGCGGAAGCATTTTTTGGTAAGTATTTGTGCATTGGTACTTCAAACAAAGTTTTCATGACTAATAGCAAATTGCCAATTAGCAAAACAACATGTTTCGTAGCATTGCTAATTTTTGTCTAGCACTAGCAACCCGTAGGACAACGTATGTAGGACACTGGCTAAATTAATTCACATACATCTAATTAGCTCATACAGGCTACTTAGGTGTGTAGAAGCTAGCTGCTAGTCTAGGCTGTGAACATTAGTCTCGGTTGAACAAATAGGCTGTGCCCCACCGAAATTGTCACTGGTATATAGCTCGAGTTGCTACAGCCAGCAGCTAACGCAGCCTGGCAGCTACATCGCTACACTCTGGGGGTATGAACATGGTGGAGGCTCATGAACATGTCCCCAGAGTGCAGCTCTGTAGCTGCCTGGCTGTGTTAGCTGTTGGCTGTAGCAACTCGAGCTAAGTAAAACCGATTGTTTTCAGGGTTTTTTTCCAGTACTCGGTGACCTCTAGAAACGGAGATCTATGTGAAAACTCGCCGGATTTCTCCTTTAAGGTGGACACACAGTGGGGCAAAAAAGTATTTAGTCAGCCACCAATTGTTCTCCCACTTAAAAAGATGAGAGAGGCCTGTAATTGTCATCATAGGTACACTTCAACTATGAGAGACAAAATGAGAAAAAAAATCCAGAAAATTACATTGTAGGATTTTTAATTAATTTATTGGTAAATTCCTCGGTAAAATAATTATTTGGTCACCTACAAACAAGCAAGATTTCTGGCTCTCACAGACCTGTAACTTCTTCTTTAAGAGGCTCCTCTGTCCTCCACTCGTTACCTGTATTAATGGCACCTGTTTGAACTTGTTATCAGTATAAAAGACACCTGTCCACAACCTCAAACAGTCACACTCCAAACTCCACTATGGCCAAGACCAAAGAGCTGTCAAAGGACACCAGAAACAAAATTGTAGACCTGCACCAGGCTGGAAAGACTGAATTTGCAATAGGTAAGCAGCTTGGTGTGAAGAAATCAACTGTGGGAGCAATTATAAGAAAATGGAAGACATACAAGATCACTGATAATATCCCTCGATCCGGGGCTCCACGCAAGATCTCACCCCGTGGGGTCAAAATGATCACAAGAACGGTGAGCAAAAATCCCAGAACCACACGGGGGGACCTAGTGAATGACCTACAGAGAGCTGGGACCAAAGTTACAAAGGCTACCATCAGTAACACAGAATCGTGGCTGGGTCTTTCAGCATGACAATGATCCCAAACACACCGCCTGGGCAACGAAGGAGTGGCTTCGTAAGAAGCATTTCAAGGTCCTGGAGTGGCCTAGCCAGTGTCCAGATCTCAACCCCATAGAAAATCTTTGGAGGGAGTTGAAAGTCTGTGTTGCCCAGCGACAGCCCCAAAACATCACTGCTCTAGAGGAGATCTGCATGGAGGAATGGGCCAAAATACCAGCAACAGTGTGTGAAAACCTTGTGAAGACTTACAGAAAATGTTTGACCTCTGTCATTGCCAACAAAGGGTATATAACAAAGTACTGAGATGAACTTTTGTTATTGACCAAATACTTATTTTCCACCATAATTTACCAATAAATTCATTAAAAATCCTACAATGTGATTTTCTGTATTTTCTTTTCTAATATTGTCTCTCATAGTTGAAGTGTACCTATGATGAAAGTTACAGGCCTCTCTCATCTTTTTAAGTGGGAGAACTTGCACAATTGGTGGCTGACTAAATACTTTTTTGCCCCATGTGCAAACAACTTTCATGTAGACATACAATGGGACAGGGCCAAAACAACTTTTATGGGATGTTCTGTACTACACATGCACATAATACATTTATAAGGGTCTTATGGGACATGTTTATGTTGTATAGATTTTTATAGATTTTTATAAATTTTTCTTTAAGTAAAAACAAAATTGTTTTGGATTTATAACCCCTTGTCCTATTTTCATTAAATGGGAAACTGTAAAACGGGGCAGGGGGGGATCTCCGTTTTACAGTTTTTTTTAATGAAACTAAGTAACTTGTACTTAAAGTACATTTTAAATGAACTACTTGTTACTTTTACTTGAGTAATTTTTCAGATAGGTAATTTCACTTGTACTTGACTAATATTTCAAAGTATTGGTACTTTTACTTGAGTACAATATTTTAGTCGGTTTTTTTTAACATCCGATCTTTGAGCAGAAGAGCCTCACGTTCATCATCTGATGATCCACTGGCTGAACAACAGCATGCTGTGAAACAGAAAAAGACCCTCCACCATCTCCGGGCAACAAAAGGCTGTATTCGTATCTGTGCAGCTTCTCTTCGTGCCTGATCGCTTCCAGCTGTCCCAGTTCTCACAGCTTCACTGATGAACGTGTCGGCCATCCTGAACATGTCGGATGTGCAGTGCTTTCCTCCATTGGCTGAGACCATCTCGTTGATTTTACTCATGAAGTTCCGAACTTGCCTTCTGCTTTGTCTTCCTTTGTTGTCAAACACACAGAATCTCCCAGCACACATGGAGACCAGGGCTGACACACAGCTGCTGGACCGGATCTTCTGATCCATGCACTGACCTCCCAGCTCGTCTCCATGAGTGAACACCAACATGGTGTAGTTCAGGGCCTCATTGCCGAATAGTTCTGGTAGCATCTTAAGCAGGGCAGCGTCGGCTTTTGAAATCTTGCCAATCTTCATCACAATAACAAAAGCATGTGGTCCTGGACTGGCGTCGACTAGCGACTTCATAATCTCGTTATACAGCTGTTCAGGAGACAGAACTTCATCAGTAAATCCTGGAGTGTCGACCACCGTGACCCAGCGTCCCTCTACCTGTGCTGACTTTGAAACAGTCTCAGTACTGACTGAATTAAAGTCCAAGTCTGAATTAAACAGATCCGCTCCCAGGATGGTGTTTCCTGATGCACTCTTCCCTCCTCCAGGAAGACCGAGCAGCACGATCCTCGTTTCCTCCAACCGGACGGACTCTCCAGAACCAGCAGCTGGAGGAAAGAAAACAGAGTGAACCAGAAATATCAGACGGCCATATGATATAAAATATTAATCAAATGCTGAAATAACTTAAATTTTTAATAAATTCGTTGGCTAAAGTTAGCGAATCTCGTTCTACTCGCTTTGGCCTACAAGCATGTGAAAACAAAATGCTTGTGTCATGTCACGTCTGATGAACAAAGTTAGCGGGAGTGAGCAACACAAGGCATTGTGATATATATAGACAAAGATTGAGAGCTCTGGAACAACCTTCACTCTGGATCTCTATTATTTATCCATTTATTGATGGATCTATAGAAAAATAAGTTTGTGAACTGAGAAAGACAGCTGATATTGATGACTAGCAGTTGTTTCCTGTCAGGACTACAAGAGGTTTTCACTCGGGTGGTTTTAACTACACATGATACCTGGTGGTAGATGAGATCCTTGAAGGTGATCGGACTTTATCAGCAGATCTCGGACTTGTTCCTGTCCTCCATTTACATTATTGAAGAGATGAAACCTCCCTGCAAAGCTTCTAACGATGTCTGGAAGTGGACCTTCTTCTTCTTCAAAGATGAAATCCTCCACTGACATCTTCTTCAAGGCGTCCCCGTTTGTGAAGAGTATATAACTCTTTTCTAGTCCATTCTGCCCGAGGACTGGGATGGCTGCCTTTAGAGCTTTCTCTTGTTCTTCTGTGAACCGTCCGACGCTGACAACCACCAGGAACAGACAAGGTATGGAGGACTGCAGGACACGTTGACACTCGGTCTGAATGTCCTCCTCGCTTCCTAAAATTGCAGGAGTGTCGATCACTGAGATCTGTTTCTCAAACACAGTTCCAGGTTTTTCAGAGATTTCAGTTGTCAATGACTTGAAGGAAGGTCCTGACACGAAGGCCTGGTATCCCAGGATGGTGTTTCCTGAAGCACTTTTACCGACTCCGGTGTTTCCCAGGAGGACAATGGTGAGATCTGGATCTGGATCTGAATCTAAATCTGGATCTGGATCCATGTTCGAGCAACACTAAAACTGCTGGAGAAAGAAAAGAATTAAGAGAATTGCAGACATACAAAATGTTTATTGTATTCCTGGAAATCCTTTGAACTTCTTCTACAATACAAGTAGACTTACAAAACAGGTCCAGATTCAGGTTTGAAAAATACCAAAGTTACCCTTTATGAGTGTTACGTCCCTGATCTCCTTGGAGGTCCATCCTGGCCGCACAGATTTTTTATCACAAATACTAACAATGTTCAATATTTATGATCTGATATCCTGTTGTGTGTGGGGAACGCTGAGGACAACCAAGGACGCAGTCTAGTCTTGTTTTACCCTTCTGAGGAAGAGCACTGCTCATATGAAGCCCATACGGACACAGATCAGCAGATCACAAAGGGAGAGAGAGGGTGAAGGAGACGCTAAGCGCCAACAGAGCTAACAGCTACACTGCAAACAGAGCATTAGTTAGCTCCATGGTTAGCTCACACTCAGAGGGGCATGGCTATTCCTGTTTTGATCACAAGATTTCCTGTTTTTGAGAGTTGGGACACTAGTACCGATTATTTTCATCGGGGATTAATATGTGGATTATTTTCTAGATTAATGGATTTGTTGTGTGATCTATAAAAATGTCAGAAACTGGTGAAAAATGTGGATCAGTGTTTCCCAAAGCCCAAGATGACGTCCTCAAATGTCTTGTGTTGTCCACAACTCAAAGATATTCAGTTTACTGTCACAGAGGAGAGAAGACACTACTAAAGATATTCACATTAAAGAAGCTGCAATCAGAGAAGTTTTATTTTACAAAAAAATGACTCAAATCGATTAATCAATTATTAAATTATTTGGGGATTAATTAAGCCTAATAGTTACTAAAACAATAATCTTTACAGCTCTAGGTGTCAGTGTATGCTTTTCTGTCAGTGTTGCTCTCCACACACTACATGTACACCTGTACATTGTATAATTATATGTTGTTATGTGTGGGGTCTCACATTTTCAAGGCACTACGCTAGAAGTGTATCCTTGTTTCTGTGTGCAGCTTGTTGTTATCATGTTGGACATGGCTATTGTCTCTCCCTTTGTCAAGTGGCAACTGGTAATTAGGGGCAGATTTGGACAAAAGCAAACAAATGTATGTTATTTTTTAATTCTCTGACATTATTATCTTCTATAATTTATTTTATTTGAATATAACGGCTTCATGATCCTGCCTTTGTGGTGCTGGTCTGTGCACTGGTCATATTGTGTTGGATCGATTTACGTAGGTTTAGATGGTGACTATAGTGTGTCATTCTCGTCTATTAAGTTTGTTGTCATATTTGTTTTCATAGAATGGATCTGTATGGATAACGACAGCCCTAAAAAGTTGTTTGTTGCGGTTGTGTCGCCCTAAATAATTAATTTAGGTTTGTGACAGAAGAGAGGAGAGACATTATAACTGGATAGATGTATAGATAGATAAAATATTATTATTAGTAGTAGTAGTAGTTGTATTGGTAGGCTATGTAGACTATATTTTCAAATGGTTGGTGACCCACCAACATTTTACATGTAAAACCGCCACTGGTGTCCCTCCTCCCTTTTTATGAATTGCTAAATCACTGCAATAATAAACGGTACTTTCACATTGTGTTCTGTGGTTATCTGTCAGTTCTGAGTGAACACCTGAACCCAACAGTAACAATACAAGACTGTATTACATACATAACTTCAAGAATCAACAATATTTCGAAACTAAACGGGTTTTTTTAATGGTGTATCTGCAAAGTAGAATTTCCTGTGGGAGGTTTGGCAGTCAGGAAGTAGATCGATGTGTTTACAAGATCGAACAAGTCAATAAAAGCAGAACAAACTGACCTGGAATCAGTTGTTTGATGCCGTTGAGTATTTTAACGAGAAGCAGAGTCCCTCAGACCGACCTTCAGCTGCAGATGTGAAGGGGTGGGCAGGACACGGGAAGATCGTGGTAGACTACCTCGAGTTGAATCTGAAAGTCGATCAAACCGAAAGTGAAGTTGGATCAAAAGGAGAAATAAAGCAATGCAAGAACGTGAAGAATCCGGTGAGTTTCTATTTTGTTTTACACGTTTTAACGTGTGTGTGTGTGTGTGTGTGTGTGTGTGTGTGTGTGTGTGTGTGTGTGTGTGTGTGTGTGTGTGTGTGTGTGTGTGTGTGTGTGTGTGTGTGTGTGTGTGTGTGTGTGTGTGTGTGGAGAGGAGCGCCCACACCCAGTGAAAGTGAAAGCGACGAGGAGACATTTGATTAATTTGTTTAAAAACGATTTTAAAAGTATTTTGTTCATAAGTTACGATAAACAGAGTTTCATGAGACTTTTATTTTGATACGATTCATATATATATATATATATATGTGTGTGTGTATTTTAAGGCTATATGCCAATGCAGAACTGATGCTGTAACATCAAATTCATCCTGTTAAAACAAAGAGTCCATACTAAATGTCACACTATCTGATATGAAACATAAACTTAATGTGTCCTTTATCATTCTGCAACAGTTCATTAAAACCAATTCATTCATGAAGCATCTGACTGATTCTGTTAACCCTTGTGTTGTCCTCGGGTCAAATTTGACCCGTTTTCAAAGTTTTTTTTATATCAGAAATATGGGTTTCTTACAACCAAATTGTCAAAAAATAACATGGATGCATGATGTACGTTGTATGGAACCCATACAACAATCTTCGCAGGTACAATTGATGATTACTTCCATTGAATGTTGTTTTATTCAATTTTATAGCATTTTAATCATAACAGTTTGTTATTCACTCAACATACTCTGATCTTAACTATTAGTACTAAGAAAATGCATAATTCCTGCAAAAATTAGGTATAATGTCATTTACATTAGGTACAATGACCGTGAATTTAAAAAAGCGTTGAGAAAAGTGACAAAAACATGTGTGTGAAGTGTCAAAAACATTTGAAAAAGTGCCAAAAAAAAGTTGATTTTCAATTTGGACCCGGTAGGACAACACATTGATGGTGGACGGGAAGACAACACGAGGGTTAAACATCTGTTTATAGAAGTCACCACACCTTTAAACGCGTCCTCCTGATGTGACTCAAACTGGGTCCTGACCGTGCATCAAATGGGTATGCTGTCATTGGCATGATGTTGTTTTTATGTTTAAGTTTCCTGTGTACAGCATATACCTGACACTCTCTCTCTCTCTCTCTCTCTCTCTCTCTCTCTCTCTCTCTCTCTCTCTCTCTCTAAATGAACAGAAGCAGTAAGGAGGAGAAGAAGTATGGATAAACCTGTAAACAGTATGAAACCTTCCATCACTTCTAACAAACATCCGGTTCTACCTGTTGGCATCCTGCAACAACAGCAGGACATCAAGAGCACTGACGCATTCAGGGCTCACAGTCAACTTTACATTTTCAGCTGTATTTTTTTCAATGTAGGGTAATTGATTTTTACAGCAGGCACAGGGTACAATACATGAAAACAGCATAGATATACAGTACAAAAGGAGACGGGGGAGGTGTCCTGAACACAAGTGCCGTGATTGACTTTCCCGTTTTCCAGCGTATAAAGCATCAATGACATCTAAGAAAGCAGCAGAATGACCCAATAAATACCGATGCACAGTGATCAGACATGTTGAATATATTGATCAACATCGCTGCCATCATCACACAATTTTCCACATCATAGACATCATCATCAACACAAACCACATCACATCTTCAACTCAACTCCTAGAGATGGAGCGGTTTAAGTCAAAATTCGGAACAGTTTGTTCCGCCACTCACGGTACGGGGCATGTATGTATTGTACGGTTCATTTTAGCCTTCCAGATTTCAGTCAAAAAGGCTCGTGCAGGAAAAAAAAAACTTCAAATAAAGTTATTGGGTGGAAAAATCCTTGGTCTGCAGTCAGTGTTGTAATGTAACAAAGTACAAATACTTGGTCACCAACCATTTAAAAAGATAGTCTACATAGCCTACCAATAACAACAAAAGTTATTTATCTATCTATCCAGTTCTAATGTCTGTGTGTGTGTGTGTGTGTGTGTGTGTGTGTGTGTGTGTGTGTGTGCGTGCGCGTGAGAGAGGAGTGTAACTTGTGTAATTGCATTCCTCTCTTCTGTCACAAACCTAAATTAAGAATTAATACTGTACTTAAGTAGAATTTTCACAGATCTGTACTTTACTTTGTTATTTACTTTTACTCCACTACATTACCTCTTAGCATCTTAGTTACTCGTTACTACAAAATAAAATCAGAAGTAATTTGTTACACTGGAAAAAAAGCAAGTTTGGTGAATCATTGCTCCTAGATTGCCAAGATCATGCACGCTCCATTTTGGTGACCTGATGCCTGTTTGTTGCCAAGCAGCAAAAAAAAAAAAAACATAGGCCAAAACTGAAGAAGAGGAGGAAGCATAATGACCTGCACCTGGTGCACCCCGACGACAGTGGTGATGAAGATAACGTTACACACCTTTGGCCATAAAGTTCATAATCAATTTTTTAACTTTTACTTCTAATACTTAAGTACATTTAAGTACATAAGTACATTTAATGAAAATGACTTCTGATACTTAAGTACAGTAAATATCACATACTTTAAGACTTTTACTCAAGTAATATTCTAAAAGGAGACTTTAACTTCTACCAAAGTCATTTTCTGGTAACATACTTGTACTTTTACTCAAGTATTGCTTTGAAGTACTTTATACAAGACTGTCCGTAGTGAAACCAAGTGCAGCTGTCAGTCAGTCTCTGTCTGCTCTCATGGTATGGATTTATTAGTGTTACCTGACAGCGACAGGACAAAAGTGGAGAATAAAGCGGCAACTGTGTAAGCATGTCGTCTGACTAATGCTCGCAGCAATACTCCCAATATGATGGTTACATTTACGGAGACGTCATCCAGTGTGTCCGCTGTTAAAAAGTGAAAACTCATATAGCATCTGTAAAATAGGATCATGAGGGTCTAGTCAACATGAACCTGAGATAACTTCCTGAGGCAGAGCAAACATTGCTGGTCATCTATCAAAGAAACATATTCGTTTTATACGTTCAATTTTGTTCTGATGATTCAAACTGTTTACCAGAAACTGGGAGTCATTGAGATTTTCTGTCATGTTTGTCATTGTGAATTCTGGTTTATGTGTCTGTAGCTTTAATCATTACATTTCCTCCAAGTTCAAAACAACCAGCTGGCTGAATATGTAAAATATATAAAGCCAGTCTTTTCTTCTCTGTGTTCCAGTGTCAGAGGTGAGACTGGTTGTTGTTGGGAGGACTGGATCAGGGAAGAGCTCCAGCGGAAACACCATACTGGGAGGACCAACCTTCACTGCAGATGTCAGCCGTCTGTCCGGTAAGACAAACACAGAAAAAAAATGAACTTACTTCTACTAGACGATTGGTTTTCCAGTGTGATCTTCCCGCTGACTCGCAGTCAAGTCAGAGACTGGTACGACAGTAAAGGCCGGAACACCGTGTCTTTAGGCTAATTTACAGCAGTACATAGGCTCAACTCAGAGTTACCAAGCCACAACCAAGCGGACCAATCACAGTTGTTGTGGTCTGCATCGTTACCCTGGAAATCCAGTCCTCGCGAAATCACAATTGTAATTTGCTCTTAGCGAGTCACTCTGGCATTCAGTAATGATGCTCATTAACTATGCCCTGGTAGCCGAGCTGCACCAATCACATCGGTGTATCTGATATAGGCGGGCCAGAGGCGACCTAAACAGATGACGACAGCGCTGTGACGTCATTAGTAAACATTGCAAGATGACTATGGATGAACACCAGTTGTTTGAAACGGCGTTGGTTGCTACAATGAACGAGTTAGACTTGGCTTTTTATCTAAAAGAGGAACAGAAGACGGCTCTCCAATCGTTCCTTAGAAGAACGAAGGACGTTTTTGATGTTTTGCCGACCGGATACGGCAATAGTTTAATCTACCAGTTAGCTCCCCCTGGTAGCTAAGCGTATGGGGTATTGTTGTGATTGGTCGTAGTGTTATCCTATTGCGTGCAGTGAGATTTTCGTTACTCATTGCCAGACTCTTAATCTTTCGGATTTGGGTCTGGATTTCCAGGCTACTGCATCGTTGCAACGTGAAGTCAAATTTCTATATAGGTGCTTGGGAACGCTTGTGCACCGCAACGGCGTCACTCGCTTTTGAGTGCTCCAATGACATTGACACTCCATTGGACTTTCAGACAGATTACTGGAAATCCTGGCTGGCTGTTGGCGTTCATTTGGCAAATTCAAACTAGTCTTGAGTATGTTGCTTAACCCTCCTGTTGTCCTCGGGTCAGAAATTTGGGTTTCTTTCAACCAAATTGTCAAAAAAAACAAAAAACATTGGTGGTTCCGTACAACACTGTTCACAAGTAAACTAAGGGCGTTTTCACACCTGAAAGTCTGAACCAAGGTCCGGACCAAGGTTACATTGCATTGTATACATTTGATCCAGTAAGTTGTGGTTTCACACTGCAGTTATGCAAGCGCACTAAAGATCTCTACATGACAAAACTACGTCCTGCCCTCATCACATACGTGAGCTGCGTCTCCTGATACTTAGAATTGATTGGCTTGTAGACAGGCTTCCCCGTCCTCTCGTATACTCTCTGGGTCAGTGTTTTCAACTGGCTGCTGCTCTCCCCTACTGACTGCTGCTCTCCCCTACTGACTGCTCTCTCCTACTGACTGCTGCTCTCCCCTACTGACTGCTCTCCCCTACTGACTGCTGCTCTCCCCTACTGACTGCTGCTCTCCTCTACTGACTGCTGCTCTCCCCTACTGACTGCTGCTCTCCTCTACTGACTGCTGCTCTCCTCTACTGCCTGCTGCTCTCCCCTACTGACTGTTCTCTCCTACTGACTGCTGCTCTCTCCTACTGACTGCTGCTCTCCCCTACTGACTGCTGCTCTCCTCTACTGACTGCTGCTCTCCCCTACTGACTGCTGCTCTCCCCTACTGACTGCTGCTCTCCCCTACTGACTGCTGCTCTCCCTTACTGACTGCTCTTCCCTACTGACTGCTCTCTCCTACTGACTGCTGCTCTCCCTTACTGACTGCTCGTCCCTACTGACTGCTCTCTCCTCTACTGCCTGCTGCTCTCCCCTACTGACTGCTCTCTCCTACTGACTGCTGCTCTCCCCTACTGACTGCTCTCCCCTACTGACTGCTGCTCTCCCCTACTGACTGCTCTCCCCTACTGACTGCTGCTCTCCCCTACTGACTGCTGCTCTCCTCTACTGCCTGCTGCTCTCCCCTACTGACTGCTCTCTCCTACTGACTGCTGCTCTCTCCTACTGACTGCTGCTCTCCCCTACTGACTGCTGCTCTCCTCTACTGACTGCTGCTCTCCTCTACTGACTGCTCTCTCCTACTGACTGCTGCTCTCTCCTACTGACTGCTGCTCTCCCCTACTGACTGCTCTTCCCTACTGACTGCTCTCCCCTACTGACTGCTCTCTCCTCTACTGACTGCTGCTCTCTCCTACTGACTGCTGCTCTCCCCTACTGACTGCTCTCTCCTCTACTGACTGCTGCTCTCCTCTACTGACTGCTGCTCTCCCCTACTGACTGCTCTCTCCTACTGACTGCTGCTCTCTCCTACTGACTGCTGCTCTCCCCTACTGACTGCTCTCTCCTACTGACTGCTGCTCTCCCCTACTGACGTGGCTCTTTTTGTTTTGTTGTGATGTTGAGAAGCGAGACACGGGAACTTTCTTTCTGGAGCATTTATTCAGAGACAAACGCAAACATACACTGTACATTTACTACCACTTAACAAGTAAACTGCTGATGTATTCTCAGCTCTGATAGCTGACAGCTGTCTGCTCTGAGTGCATTCACCGTCACTCTCTCTCACATACAAGCACCGAGCTATTCCTTAAAGGAGCTTCTTGTAACACAAGGCGAGTCTGCCAGAGCTTCCTGTATTTGGTCCGAAAGTCCGAACCATCCAAAAAATGCTTTCACACTATAAACGAACCGGACCATGGACCGAGACCGCCTCTTTTGATCGGACCAAAATGTGGTCTTTTGATCCGGACCAAACTGAAAAGTCTGAAAGTCCGGACCAAATGAGGTAGGTGTGAAAAATGATCAGTTCACTACTTTCATTGAATTTGGGTGTTTTATCCAATTTTATAGCATTTGGAGAAAATAACTGTTAAAAGAATGTTTAAAAAGTGACACAAATGTTGGAAAGAAAAATCGACTAAGACATCGGAAAAGTGACTAAAGTGTCTTACGGTTTTCATTTTTAAATTTGAGCCGGAAAAACAAAAAGTTAGCTAACACTTTACTTGAAGGTATCTACATAAGAGTGACATGACACTGTCATGAACACATGAACTCTAACTCTAACTTGTCATGACAAAAACCAAATGACACTTACTAAAAGCAGCGTTATGTCATAAACGTTTAGGACTTGTTTATAATGTTTACGACACGTTCATGACAGTGTCATGTCACTCTTATGTAGATACCTTCAAGATAAAGTGTAACCAAAAGTTGCATTGTCGACGGGAAGACAACATGAGGGTTACATTTGGTGCTGCTGGCAGTAATGCCAAACTAATATTATTTCCATCAGTCATTCAAACTATGAAAGAAGGCATACCGCCGACTTGAAAACACGCCGACATAGGACGCACGTCCGTCTACAAACCAATCAGCGTCAAGTATAGCCAGTGAGTGCACCTGGCTACTAGCAGTTTAGCATGTGTTAGCGTCTACTACTACTACTCAGAGGATGTGTTGGAGAGTTTTAGCGCTGACTCTACTCTGATTCTGACTGTAATACAAAGCACATGTTGAGTAACTCTGTTTTCTCTCCTCAGTCACTAAACAGTGCTGTAAGCAGACAGGTGAGGTGTGCAACAGGCAGGTGACCATCATCGACACTCCCGGCCTCTTCGACACTTCGCAGGAGGATGAATATGTAAAGCGAGAGATCGCCAAATGCATCAACATGTCGGCCCCGGGGCCCCACGCCATCCTGCTGGTCATCAAGCTGGGGCCTTTCACAGCAGAGGAAAGAGACGCCGTCGGGAAGGTGGAGGAGATATTTGGAGAGGATGCCTGGAAATACACCATCGTCCTCTTCACGTACGGAGACAGAGTCACGTCAGACTTCGAACATCTGGTGGAGAAGGCTGGACCCGAGCTGCAGACGATCCTGAAGAAGGTGGCGAACCGGTACCACGTCTTCAACAACCTCAAAGCCAACGATCGCGGACAGGTGCTGGGCCTGCTGGAGAAGGTGGAGGAGATGGTCGGCGCCAACGGAGGACAGTTTTACTCCAACTACACCTACGAGGAGGTGTCCAAGATGCTGCTTAAGAGAGAGAAGGAGCTCAGAGAGTTCTACGACAAGAAACTGGAGGAAAGCATCAAATCTGTGGAGTCAAAATACGAGAAGAAGCTGAGTGAAGCTCAACAGGAGCGCCAAAAGGTGGAGAACAGACTGCAGTCTGAGCTGCAGGAGGTGAAGCGGTACTATGGTGCTTTAGAGAGAGGAGTCCGTCATGTTGTAGAGCACACAGTGAAGGCTGACTCCATGGAAGACATTCTCAAATTTCACGAGGCCTTGAAACTAAACTAAAGCTGGACAGACTCATAATATAACGTTATATAACAGCAGCTTGTTCGGTTTGTTTTAAATGATGGGCTTTAAATGGAGTTTAATACTTGAAATAGATGCAGAAAACGTGTGATCAGAACTCGAATCCTGGCGGTGTCGCATCCTTGATCTTTACACTGAAAAACGTGAAGCCACTGTAGCACAAGTATAAAAACAACATAAAGAACATCTCCTTTGGAAATATCTCTTATTAGAGGTCTTTATTCCAGTTTGATAAAGCCAAAGTTACATTCAACCATCTTTCATTCACCTGACACACAGGTAAACCTCCACATCCCCAGTTCATAACTTTATCTGTTGGTTACACAATGATCACGGAATAGTGATTTCTCCCCTCGTATCATATTTTTTTTAACATTCCAGGCATACATACTTTATATTTACCATTTGTACAATAAATTGTCATTAAATCCATTCATCCGTCCACCTCACCCTCATCCACATGCACACGCATAAACACTGTACACAGTTTATCAACGGAGTCATGTTTAAAGGCCGCTTGCCTTCACATTTAATATCCATGAGTCGAGGAAAGACAAAGCAGAGTACCATTTGCTTTTTTTCCAAGTTCTGACTGCTGCAAGCTGATTTGTTCTTAAAGCCGAATGGAGAAGGTGACGTGCAGATATATTACAGACCTCTTACGTGTTCAGAGGACCCTGGTCCGGTATTTCAGGATTACAGGAAGAAAAGGAAGGAGAAGTATTCAGAGAGAGATGGAGAGCAGTACGGAAAGGACAGAAAAAAATTGTCATAGAATTCCTAAATAAAAAAACCTCCATTTCATCCCTCCTTCTACTTTCTTCTCTTAGTGTCTAAACGTCTAAAGCCAAGCACAGTAGTTTGGTTACTTCTGTTGGTTCCCAGTGTGGTTCATACAGGAGTGATGAGTCTTTACAGGGTCATACACAGTAGGTACATATAGGACATACAGTACAGTACATTCTCCAACCTCCAATACTGACGCTTCCTCTGTAACAGAGGCTACTGAGGCCCACTCTTCTTCTGCTTTGGTCTCAGGGAGTCTGTGCAGTAGCAGAGGCTTGTTTGGAACTGTGTATTAGTTTTAGGAATCCAGTGTAGGAACAGGAGAATGTCGCCTTTGCAGTAAAGTGGCACAAATGCAGCTGCAGGAGAAAATGAGATGCTGGAAAAAAGTGCAAAGAGTCTAAAACATGTTTTGGTCGCTAGTTAGTTACATCTACGTTTTGGTTCTGGACACATTGGCGTGGCTTTGGTCCGGAGGTTGTACGATTGGAGGAGCCAGAGACCGCAGGTTGGTTTGAGATGAAGAGAAGCTGGCCCGGGCCGGGCCGGACCAGCCAAGCCAGGCCAGGCCAGGCCAGGCCATGCTGGGCTGTCTTTGGCAGGGCCGTGCTGGGTTAGGAAGAGCTCTGCGTTGGGAGGGAGAGAGAGTGGAAGAAGAAAAGAGGCTCAACCTCCGGCATCTCTTTCTACCTGCCGAAAATGTTCTCGTACTCCAGCAGTATGAGCTCCACTATCTGGTTCTGGTAGACCATGTGGACCGCGATGTTCCAGGTCTCCGTTTCAGGCCGCAGCAGCGTGGGGCCGAACACGATGGCCACACTCTGGGTGGTCATCCGGTTCTCCTCCCCGTGGTCGATCACCCTGGAGGAACAAGGCAGAGGGAGACGCAGTGTGAGAGACACACACAGTAACGCTCTACTGCAGAGATCTTCAACAGGGGGTCCGGGACCCCTAGGGGGCCCTCAGAGTTGCTGCAGAGGGGGGCCGCCAAACTATTTGGATAGTTTAAAAAAAAAAAAAAAAATATATATATATATATATATATATATATATATATATATATATATATATATCCATCCATCCATCGTCAGAAAATATACATCAACATGAATCCAACATATTATTAAAGATAGTTTTTTATGTAGGCTATGGAACATTGATGATAGGCTTAATGGCCTACAGCTAAAGTAGCCATAAGGTACAGTTAAGCTTAAGTATTCACTGTGCCACATATAAACATTAAAACATGATGTATAAATATATGAATATACCAACAATTTTTCTTGAAAAAGCTTCTCTTTTTCAGCTAAGACCCCTGCTCTACTGTGTGTCAATCGGCTCCATAATGCGGTGTTATTTGCAGAATCAGATTTGTAATTTATTATAATGGAATGTGAAACATTTGCGTACATTGTTGTCATGTGCTGAAATGGTGCCTATGCATTGTTATTTTTGTAATCAAATATTGTGTTCCGAGTGAAAACGAGTCTCGTCTTACTTGCGGAGGTGTTTGAAGAGGGCCTGCATGGTGTCGTGGTTGGGTTTGGGCAGCTGTTTGATCAGATCTTTGATGGACTGAACTCGCTGCTTGTAGTCTGGAACCTCTGCACGACAGAAAACATTCATCAAAGTCGGACTGAACAATCTGGATTCAGCAAAGACAACGTTTCCTCTGTGTTGACTTTGTAGTGGCGGCGCGCCACGGTAGAATTTCTGCCGCCACGGTATCAGAAATAGGGCAGACGCACAATGTAGTCGCTTTTAAATGATCCTGCCGACATAATGCACCCTCCCATTGGCTGCCGCTCACATTGCAATTTAACAACAAGTAGAACTATTCAGAGGCTACTGGGCCCGTCCAGTTTAACTCCACATACTGTTCCGTTGATGGAGTTTACTGTCAAAACGTTCGCTTTCTTCCGAGACGACTATTAAACCAACAGCTCCACCAGAAACGCCACCGCGGTGGGTCCGTTCTAATTGGACAACGTTCAACTTGTCAGTTCTGTCAGCTCATTGTCCTCAGTTCCTCAAAAAAATACAGTTCAATCACTCAAACTGAAAATATGCCTCATTGTGTGTGAATAGTGAATAATATTTTTGTTACACAGCCAATGTTCCCGGGTCTGGTGGAGCCACCACGTTATTAGGCTTTTAAATCAATACAGCCAGAACAATGTATGTAAAAATACTTAACAGATGTTTACTTTAGCTCAATTACCAATGATGTATACATCATGTATAGTTCATATTTGCCATGTACCCCTGTGAGGTCACATTTATGATCATGTAATCATTTTCGGTTTTTGTGAGAAAACAAGGAAATTCAATTATTAAAAAAGGTAAAAAAAAAATATATATATATAAACAAGATTTTTGATCATTATTGGTGCTTATTTCTTAGAACTTAATCAGAACAGGTGATAGTGCTTGAAATGTAATAATAATAAATGTAATAATTTTGTAACTTTGTGTAGGAATAGCAGGTGCAGAAAGACAACATTCCCACACACAGACACCTACAATCAGACACACACATTCAGACGCACAGACACACAAAGAGACGCACAGACACAGACACACACAGACACACACAGCAGGCCCAGTTAGGAGGAGGACACAGTTAAGTTTCATAGCACCTACAATTATTACACAATTATTACAGTTGACCCGAACACCTCATATGTAATAGTTATGTGTAGGGGGGGTGTACCGTGTGCAGTCATTGAAAATAAGTTATTTTTTATGTTCTTCACAGAAAATGAGCCAAGGCCAGTGAGTTTGCATTAGAAGAAATAATAAATAGCATCATTTTTCTTTTAGCAAACATTGAAAACCATACAAGGGTTAAGTGGGGTCTGGGGTCCAAACAAAGTTATTTCATTTGAATTCCCAACTGGACAATACAAAATTAAATAAAAGCTCAAATCAAATGCCTCACTATTGGACATCTCCCGGCGTTCAGTTTAAATTATTCAAGTAAGCCCAAAATCTGCAACAAAATCGCTCCTTAAGGAACTCCTGAGGAAATAATGCGTATTGAGCTGAGGTCCAGGACAAGAAGAATTCAGCAACAGGGTGGGGCTTGGGGCTTTGCAGCAGGACATTCTCTTGAAGTAAAGAGGCTTAGTAACAGACAGTACACTTCTTTCAGAGTGTGAGTGAATGCGTGGAGAAATACAGACATTTGTGGTACAGCTGTGTGTAACACGTACTGATGGCGCTGACAAAGTCATGGAAGAGAGCGTAGGTGAAGAGAGGCTCGGGCAGCTCTCTGAAGTACATCTTCAACCCTCCAGTGGTCACGTGGATGTCCTCCCACTTGTCGTCCGTCAGGTTGACCTTCTCATCTGGACACACACACAAAAACCCTTCAGTCAGAAGGACTTACACATGGAGAAAGTCTAACATGACCAAAGGAAAAAAAATATATATATATATTTCTAAATAACCATTTCACATTATTCTCCATGTTGTTTTCTCGCAGTAACTTACCGTGATTGACAGCAAAGCGTAGTTTTTGTATGATAGCCAGGTTCCCACTAACTCTGTACAGCCCGTCTATACACAGACCTGCAGGGGATCATGGGAGGAAACCATTAATCAGCTCAGTAATTAGGCCTGTAACAATTATAACACAACTGTCTTACCACAATTTTTTACCCATAATTGCCAATTCTTTGTTTATCCGCAATGAATTGCTAACATTAACTAAGGTCCTAATGGGTAGGACTGTTGATGGTAATTGACAATGTTATGTGCATTTAAGAAAAAAAGAATGTTTTATGACAATAAAGAGGTGTGGTTTACTTCATAGGCTGTGTACCTGTGTTATTACATTATCTGGGTCCATAGACTGTATAATATTAGTGGACAGAGCATGTGTGACGTCGCCCATTGGTTTGTGGAGATCTGCTATGAGTCGTCGAGTTTGCTGGTTGCGGATGACGAGAGGGAGGAGTGAGGGAGGAGCCATAGACTGTTATCTGCTATCTGACTGTGACGTTAGCTGAGCGTTGGCAACGCTGCTTACGCTCTACGTTACGTTACACACTTTCACCGGCAACCTGGATGCAACTGCTGCTGAAAGCTAGCCTACATAACTCGAGGTAAAATTTAGCTTCGCTAGGTTTTAAATATATCTTTGTCTCATATATTACATAAAAGACAGGCCGCGAACTGTCAATCACATCATAGCCACGCCCTAAAACACCCCCTGCTTTGTCGATTTTAAAATCAGCGAGACCATAATTCACTAAATGAACATCATTCTGTGTTGCAGAAGACTTAAAATTAGCGATTGAGACCATAAACTCATGAAAATGTTTACTGAGGTAATAAATCAAGTGAGAAGTGGGTCACTTTTTCATAGACTTCACAGAAACAGAACTCCTTTTGCAACCGCACGTGTCTCCCCCTGCTGGAATTCAGATAGAAAGCAGGTTTAAGAAGTCTCCCCCTGCTGGAATTCAGATAGAAAGCAGGTTTAAGAAGTCTCCCCCTGCTGGAATTCAGATAGAAAGCAGGTTTAAGAAGTCTCCCCCTGCTGGAATTCAGATAGAAAGCAGGTTTAAGAAGTCTCCCCCTGCTGGAATTCAGATAGAAAGCAGGTTTAAGAAGTCTCCCCCTGCTGGAATTCAAATAGAAAGCAGGTTTAAGAAGTCTCCCCCTGCTGGAATTCAAATAGAAAGCAGGTTTAAGAAGTCTCCCCCTCCCTGGAATTCAGATAGAAAGCAGGTTTAAGGCACTTCTGTGTTTGCAGCACTTCGCCGAACCGGATGCTCTGTCCATTAATATTAACAGTCTATGTCTGGGTCACATGACAGAGATATAACCAAAAGATGTACCCTGGAATTCATTCACAACTTTAATTTGTCTGAAAAAGTAATACATAAATGAATATTTTTTCTTTTAATTTGACTGAAAGAGACAATTATATTGTTAATCGCAATTATTTCCGAGACAATTCATTGCACAGCAACATTTGGAGTTGTTACAGCTCTATGAGTAATGCAAATGAGTTTCTGTGGTTAGTTTTTATTTGCTTAGAGCACCAGAAGAGAACAGTGACCGTGTTATCACGAGGCAGTAAAGCCACCCTTCTTTTATGACGGGCACATTCAAAAAGACACCAGAATCCTTTTCTTCTAACTCCGGTCTGGTACGGGGACACACATCTGAACCTACCGTTGTTCTCCACGTGGTCGATGCACATCTTGACAAAGGTGGGCACCGTGACATTCTCCCTCTGACACAAACTGGACAGACTGCAGCCGAACACCTGATCTGAAGACACACAGAGACAAAACCATAGTCATAAAACAGTCCAAAGTCCTTGTTAACTTGCAGTATGCAGTTTTTTTTTAACCTCCCTGTGCCTTATTACTTTCTATTAGCGATAAAAGAGAGGACGGCTTTTTCCTCTGTGGGCTCTTTAATGACTTGTAGGCTGAAAACCTCCTGCAACAAATATATATCAAAATAACTAATTATACATGATTCCTGTGGGCAAACTCGTTCGTTGGAGGATACATGAAATATCCAAATAGGGTATAATTAAGGTAAAGTAAATTGATTTATGTTAAGAAACTTCATACTATTTATGTATACCGTTTAGGTATGTGCATGATCAATCAGTGTCAAGAAACTATTTACATATATCGCAACACAGATAGATGACAGAAAATGTACAAGTATAAATGAAAATATGCAAAAAGAATGCAATGATGGTAACCAGTCCGTTTCTTCTACAGTTGAGATTGTTTTGGTTAAAACCCAGCAGCTTATACCACAAATGTACAGCATCGACCTGAAATACTTTCTTCCGGATTTTATAAAGGTAATCCATAAGTAAAAGGACTTAGACATGTATTGATTTCCCCAAAGAATGAATCAAACTCTTTGAACTGCGTTGGCTGTAATACCTTTTAGAATTCCATATAATCCAATGATTTTTTAGATTTAGATTTCTTTATTTAAAAGGGACTACGCACATGAGTGTACAGAGAGTACAGAGTCCAACATGTAAATGTGCCAGATTTAGCCATACAGGCTCATTTTCAGCTGCTACCTTTGATGTAGCCCTTGTCTCGGACGGCCTGCAGGGTGGGGCGGCGGGTCAGGAACTTCTTAAGCTTGTGTTTGGTCTTCTTGTTGTCCGAGTTGTCCATGCTGGTGGAGGTCTTCATGGCTGCGGAGGACAGATGGGACATGTTGTCCACCACTCGTCTCAACACACTGACCGCCATGATGCGTTGAGGAAATGAAACTGATACGCAGTTGCTTTATAGAGCAAAAGTGGGACACATGGCGTATGACACTTTCATTTTTGAGTCATGTATACCAGGTGTTCAGTTTCTCAACTGTCCTATAGGGCTGCACAATTAACCCTTGTGTTGTCTTCGTTTCAACCTTGAAAAAAACTTTTTTTTTCTGACATTTGTGACGCCTTTTTTCACAATTTGTTTTTGCTTTTTCCAACGTTTTAAATTTTTCTTTTTTTCAGCACTAATTTTTTGTACTTATTTTTTCAGCACTTATTTCTACGTCCAATATTTTCTGATATAAAACAAAAATTTAAAACAGGCCAATGTAACCCGAAGTCAACACAAGGGTTAATCACAATTTTATATATATTTTTTTTTTTATGAAAATGAGAATAATGATACAAAAATGACAATTCGCTAAACTATCGTGAATCATATCACAATCACAATATCAGTCAAAATAATCACAATTTGATATTTTCCTCATATGGTGCAGTCCTACTGTCATATTTGCGTTCCTCCAATTAACTCAACTATCACATCTCTGACTTTGATGGTCAGTTTTACAGACATGTTTATATAGTCCTATACTACAGCAAACATTTGTTCAACACCGTTAGACAGCACACAGACCTCGACCTTTCTTTGAGTCTCGGTTATCTTTCTCCTTGTCGTGTTTCTCCGCACTGGGCGACTCCGGCAGGTCCTCTTCAATGGCCTCATCAGACTCCCAGGCCTAACACACACACACACACACACACACACACACACACACACACACACACACACACACACACACACACACACACACACACACACACACACACACACACACACACACACACACACACACACACACACACACACACACACAGTAAAAACCTCTATAAAACCTTTGGACTCTCAGGGCAGACAACTACAAACTTGATCTGTTGACTTGACTCAACTAGTTATTTTTCAAACCAATAATATTAATTGATAATAATTGTCATTATTTTACAGTTTTTCAAATTGCATTTCTGCTTCAATTCAGTCTTAATGTTCATAGTGAGTTAAGTGGCTTTCTATAAATGTTTACTTTTAATCAAAGTGTTTTAGTAGAGTGTCTTTTGAAAAAGAACACACATAACCATTGATTCATTACACTTCAAACACCTTGAGTATTTGTACTGTATTCATCACGCTACTGTTTGTTTTCTCAGTTTGCTCACAGTGGTTAAAATGAACAGCTGGTGTTCAGTTGGAGATGCAGCCGAGATTAAGGACATCTGATATATATATATATATATATATATATATATATATATATATATATATATATATATATATATATATATATTCTAGGCTGTGATTGGGATACTTTTGGTCCAATCTGGCCCACTAACAGAAGAAGAGGTTTTGGGACAGGATGAAGGTGTAGGGTGCTCACATGGGTGCTGATGGTGTCCTGCAGTGCTCTGTACCAGTCGCTGACCACGCCGTCGTTGTCTGACTGGATCAGCAGCTCTGTGCCCTGCCGAGTCTTCACCTGCAGCCAGGACAGAGACACAAAGGAATCAACAGAAGAAGAATCAGAAGCATCTTTAATATGGAGTGCTTTGGAATTAAACTCCTTAAAAGAGCCCCTATTATACTCATTATCAGCATCATATTTGTACTCTTGGGGTCTCCAAGAATAGGTTTACATGCTTTTATTTAAAAAAAAAACAAAAAAAAAACTTTTGTTTCTCACACTGCCCATTGCAGCAGTGCCTCCACCTGAAACAGTCTGTCTGAGATCTTGACCCGCCTTCCTGAAAAGCCCAGTCTGATTGGTCAGCTGGCCAACTCTGTCGTGATTGGTCAACTAAATTCAAACAAGCCACTGGGCGGGCTGTGCTTGCTCAGGCAGCACCAATGGGCAGCACATATGAAAAACAGGGCTGGCTTTCTTAACCAGTGACATCACTAATGGAGGAATTTCAAACAGGAATGTGGGCGAGGAGTTTCAGGCAGTGTGGAAAAAGTGCTGTCCGTGGGAGAGAAAGCTCCATTTGGAGTGAAATTGGATTTTGTACTTTATACATCTATTACGTACATAAACAACTATATAACACTAACGGACAGGAAAATTCCAAACAAAGCATAATAGGGGCTCTTTAAAATTTTTGGAAAGGTGTTGTAGTATCGCATTGCCAGACCTTCCTCCACAGCGCTGCGGAGGAGGGTCTGGCTAGTCCACACAGCATTCTGGGATGGGAGAAAAAGGTGCTCTGGTTTATTGGCATTTCTTTAAACCAATCCGGACGGAGCAACGGTGCCTCTGCAAAATAGCCTCGGGAAGAAACTTGTTTTGGTGGAACATGAGTACGTTCAAAAGTAGTTCAAAACTCAGATTGGACAGATAGTCTAGCTAGCTGTCTGGATTTACCCTGCAGAGATCTGAGGAGCAGTTAACCATAGTCCTCACAAATCCACCGGAGGTTAGAATTACATCACAAAGAAAGTGGAACGAAACGGACATCGGCGAAAAGAAGAATGCATCCGGTGGAATTTCCTGCGGCACTGGAGCAATCCCGGAAGTGGAACGTCATGGATATAGACCACTGCCTTTGCAACAGAGGAATAGGTTTGAAACTGCACCTGAAGGATTTTTTATTTGTGTTTGATACTTTTCAGTGATTTCTTTAATTATTTCTTTGAAAAACACAAATACATAGATTGAAAACAAGCCAGCTATGTCTCCCACCTCTACAACGTGCTTCTTGCTGGACTTGTCCTTGGAAGCCCATTCCACCGAGCCGCCGCGCAGATCCACGGTGAACTCTGGTTTGGACTGAGCGCCTCCGAACTGGACAGAGAGAGGAAAAGATCAAAAGGAGGGCAGATTAACACACCGCAGGGCACTGTTTATATTCTGTAGGACTGCAGTGTTCAACCATGCAACAATCTGTTTGGATGAGAACAATTATGCTGCGTTGACATTTGGAGGACATGTACAGATTAAGATTCAAAGTTTGGATTCCGCTTTCTGATCAACTTTTTTAACTTCCAACTAAAATTTGAGCTACACGTTTCCATTACAGCTCTTCAGCTCGGTTTTAACAATCAGTGTGATATGATAGTATCGGTCGCAAGTTCAGGTATCGGTAAGCGAAAATTATCGGACCATCTCTAATAATATCACAGTAATATTGTCCCTCATTTTTGGCCCGTGCCAGTGACTAATGACACACAGAGGGGTGGGGGTTGTGACAGACAGGAGGGAGGTGGCATGCAGAGGAGGAGGAGGAGAGAGAAGCACACCAAGGAAGGAGGAAGCACATACAGAGGAGGCTCTGACCAGCTCAGAGCAGCCATAAGAGACAGCAGGACGTTTCCTAGCAGACGGCCTCCAGTTACTCAACAGTGAGAGGAGAAATTCAGGGAAGGAGTCCCTGTGGTAGTATGGCTGCATGGAGGGATGGAAGGGGGATGGAGACAAGGAAGATGGGGGGGGTGAAGCCAAAGGTAGAGAGGTGGAGGCATGGAGAGAGACAGAAAAGGAGACATCTAGAAAGAGAGAAAATTCAACCCCAACTCCCATCCAGTGACCTGACAAACCAATGTGTGATCAACTTTAGGCACGGTATAGGCAAAGCCAAGCGGGCAGAAAAACAGTGACTATGAACAGAATGAACAGTGACTATTTTGTCTAGGCAGGATCTTGCTGTGTTGGTATGGAGAAGGTAAAATGGGTTCTGTCACTAACCCAGCTGGTCCCGCCTCCTTGGCCTTTGGCAAATAGCAGCGTGGATCCTTGGAGCACTGTCCAGGAAGAAGTCCAGTTCTTCCTGCAGAAGAGTTCATGAACTCTGTGAGTACACAAAGTAAAGCTGCAGAGGCCCTTCCCACTATTCAGCATTAAACACTTTACAACAGTACAAAAACAGCTTATGTTCCTCAAAGGAGGTAGTGTAAAAAGCACCATGTGTTATTGGCACTGAAACTGAGGTGTATCCAATTTTCAAAAGCAGTGGAGCCGTTCAACAGTAACAGAATTACTTTTTTCGCTCCAGAAAATGTGAAAATGAAGATGGTTCACAATCATGGAACAATGTTGACATAATGCTTAGCAATAATGCTTTCATTCTTATAAAAACATAACAGGAATCCACTCAGAATTTTGCTCCATAGGGCTACTAGAGGTCAAAATCTTCACAGGAAACCTTTAAAAACGTACTGCATGTTATAACACAGTAGAATGTCAACTCCAGTTCTAGTTTTAGTCTGTGCTACTCACCGTACTTTCTTGCCGTGCTCGGTGATCTTTGTCACATTCAGAATGCCGCACTTTTCAGACGGCTGGAGAGACGGAAAAAAAAAAGACATTAGGACACACTCTAAAGAAGCAGCTTACACACATCAATCACTACGAGTCACTCCATTGTAAAACACCACCACTAAAAAACCCGCCACCAGAAGCCACTGCCTTCAGCATGAAGGAAAAACGTTGCCACTCATGAAAGGCAAGTGACTAAACACCAGAAAGTGCACATCAGATTTAAATAAATCAGAAAAACATGAAAAATAATTTTGCAGCGTTTAGCTGCCGATTTTTTTTTATTCAGATCTTGACCCACAGGCCAGTTTTTGGGGCGACACAGACAATAAAACGCACCCAGTAACCAACCCAACAACTTATGCTTAAGTCCAGTCCAAGCAATTCCTCGGCAACATTGCCCATCAAGCACTGCTCGTTAACAGGGATTCTACACAGGCTCAAGTTCACATTGACTCTTACTGTACCTGTATTTCTGCTGTATAACACTTGAAACAAAGGGGAAAAAAATCCTGCACTCTGCTCTAGCTATAGCATCAACGTTCATTTACAGAAAACTAACGTTTTGAACGGTCCGGAGGGACCGAAACGTTGCAAGAGCAGAGTGCAGGATTTCTTTTACGTTGTTCCAAGTTGATATTTTCCAACGCACCTGCACGGCAGAATTTTTGGATGTGCGAATTGTTTTTTCAAAAAAGTTCACTTAAAATAGACATGGTTACTGTAACAAATATCTGAATATGTGAGATGACAAATGTAATACACACACACACACACACACACACACACACACACACACACACACACACACACACATACACACATACACACACACACACACACACACACATAAATCCTTTTCTTTACTCATTTCCAGATTTCCCCATACCTGTGTAGAAACCCTGCAATAAGCTGCAACATGTGTCACTGCCTTTTCTACCGTGTCTGGTGACTGGCTACAATCAGAGAGCAAGCTAAACCCCTGCAGCAGGACAGAGCCTGGTGGTGGGTAGGGAGTACTAACAGAGGCGGGGGGCTTGGGAGACGAAGGGCAGGAGTCAGAGTCGGGGGAGGGGGGCTTGGGGCCCAGAGGTGCGTCCTAGTGAGGAGACAGGGATGAAAAAACACACTGTCACGTAGGCTGACAACAGAAGGGTAATGAGAAGAAGATGAGAGGTTAAGAAGACAGACAGCTGACAGGACAGAGTGTGATGGAAATTAGCAGTGAGATCATAGTTCTGCAAAGTAAGTCGAGTATGTACGGAAGCCCTGAGAGGCAAGTACGGTCTGCTCTAAATTATTTTTGTTTTTATAACTTATAACTAAAAAACACTCGACTTTGTTTTGCGAGATATCGCAAGTCCAACAAATAATAAGGCTAACCTTAGCAGCTAGCTAGCTAGCTAGTAGCGCTAGCTAGTATCTAGTAGCCCGATATAATGAGTACATCTCCTTGGTTGTCTAAAAACATCCATTGTTTATTTAGATAAGCATTACTAATTCATACATGCCAACGTGAAGTGTTATAATGAACATTGTCGTTGACTGTTGATGTCAATGACTGCAGGCTAACCTTAGTAGCTAGCGCTAGCTAGTAGCTAGCTAGTAGCACACCATAATGATTACATCGCCTTGGTTGTCTAAAAACATCCATCGTTTAACGAAAACACAATGTTTAACGTTAGTGAATATTTTAGACAATGAAATGGCGAGTTCATGAGTTCTCCACGTATACCGTGGATGTATTAAGAGAACGAACTATACTTGTAAGAGACACGAGAGAGAAGCTCATGAACGTGCATGTTGCTACCGGTTGCTACGACAGCACAAACTGTAGCAAGTGCGCGTGTCCATCGTGACATCATGGGTCAGTCAACGCAGAAGATTCGAGCTCAGTGGCTTTTGAGCTCTCTCATTGGAATGCAACGCATGGTTGGATTTGCGAGATCTCGCAAAACAAAGTCAAGATCTCGCAAAAGTGTTTATCCCCAGTACATTTTTTTTTTCCTCCACGTCACCTCTGGGGCTCCGTACATATTTGTTGTCGTCAGGATCATGTTTTTAAGTGTTTGTTGATGTATTAGTCATTTAGAGGCTGAAGTGCACCACTAACATGTTTTCTTCCAGGCCAGTTTTAATTTATCCATGCACTCTAAACACAAGAAACATTCTATGTTGTATGTTCTGTGTTAGAATGGTATGTAACGTTACAGTCATGTCTTTCTTTTGGCTAGAAATGGATTTTAAATTCGGAGCTAAAACGTGGGGCAGTGGTGCACTTCAGCCTCTTGTGGCTGAAATTAGCAACACTTGATTCTGACAACAACAAAAAAAAGATCACCAAAACTGCCAAAACTATTTTTTAAGGAACTTAGAAAGATCATCTTGGCAACACAAAGCCTTTTCTTTCACCTGTTCTTAAGTCATAAACACATGAGAGAACACAAATCTGGGTCAGACTTAGAAAATGGATCACCAGAAAATGTGTTCTCACCTGCATCTCAGGGCTTCCATAAGTACCTGTGTGATGTCCTGCAGGCCCGGATGGATTATTAATTAGATGTGGAGGCAGGTATTTATCACAGTGCCCATGCTGCTACTGTAAACTACTTCAGACAAATTATTTCTGTATCATTGTGGTCTAACCCGCAAATAGTTCATCAAATTTGTGATTGAGTGCTCGGTGTCTTGGTGCAGTGATTCAAATGAACAATCAACTCAGGCGAAAACAAATTTGACATGAAGATGCTGATGTAATTATTACTCCCGCTGTGTGATTATAATCATGCAAGCCGATTGTCTGCATGGATTAAGTATTAAGGGACGAGCCCCTGATTGGTCGGTACGGCAGGCTACTGACTTGGTGTTTGTACGGGTGTAGGCGCGCCGAGCCTGCGCGGAAACGCCTGGTTTTTAGCAGCCGCTGCAAAGCAACCAGTCTACAACTCAAACTCTGGTAATAATACATCTCACCAGTGAACACATCCGGTACCAGCTCCATATGGAACACACATTCTGTACAGTCCCTACATAAGCAACAACAACTGGCAGGTGTTAAAGAAATGGTTAACATGTACTGTTCTCTGGACCGTTTCCCTGGAGATTGTTTTTGCCAGCAGTGAAATAAGGTATTTAAAGTAGCCTGTAGTTTCACAGATGAGGGTGTCAGACCTTGTCGTTAGGGTCTTGGAGGTAGACACTGTGTCTCCACTTGGTGAGGACGATGGGCTCGACGTGTTTCCTGTCCAGGCTGCGACTCTTCAGAGCGTCCCCAGACGGCTGGGGAGGGGAGTGGTTGTACTGGAGGGAGGGGACAGGGAGTCATTCGGTATCAATATACTTTTTACCCCACGCAAAAATATAACACAGATAATCATTTATTGATCTAAGTTATAACTGAATATGTGTACCGGATTCACAAAGTGGGGAGGCAACAAAGTTATAAGCCCAGCATCCCCATTAACAGAAATCTGTGGACAGAACTAATCTACTGAAATAATGCAAAATATTATAGATATAAAGTGACAAAGTTCTAATGTTTTTTTTTTTAACAGTCACATTAGTTTATTTGTGGGTACAGAAGTTGACATTTCAGTGTTACCCACACCTGTGATTTTGAGCTGTGCACATGCTGACTTTTATCAATTTGATCAATTGGAAGGACTGTTACACGGTCTCACCTTTGGCAGCTCCCATTCGGACCTGGAACCATCTGCACTGTAGTAATACGGTCGGCCCTGCTCATCGGCGTGCTTCAACCACTGGTGGTGAACACACGGACAAACAGGAGGAACACAAAAGTAATTAGTGTGAGTCCTGACATCACCCGAGTAGTTGTGCAATAACATAAAACCTACTGACCAACAGACTCACCTAAATGTTAGTGTTCTTTATCATATAAAAATGTTGCAACAGATCGTAATGCTGTGGATCGTAATGCTGTGGAAAGTCCTGCGCTTTTTAAGTCTTCCCTTTTTATCTGCATGTGTACAAGTATTGTACTGTATGATGAATGGATGAGTAAACGGCTGCCATTTATGAGGGAAATGGCAGTTTTATTTTCATCCTTTTTTGAGTAGTGGCAATCATTCTCATGTGGCATCAGTGTTGAGGAAACATTTGAGTTGTGTGATAAAGGAGGAAAATTGACCATAAAGCCACCAAAAATCTACTCCCACGTGCATTCCCAGAAATCCCCACGGTAGAGAGAGCGCGGATCAGCCCTGTGCAGCTGGTACCTTCTCATTAGTATAGTCGCTGATGTACAGCGTGTGGCCGTGCTCGTCCATCTCCTCTGACCAACCCCGCGGCGGCGAGCCGTACTGACTGTCTGACTGGCTAGAGTAGGTACTGAAGCAGGCGTCCTCCGACGACAGAGGCTGGAGTCGACCAATGGAGAGCGAGAGGAAGGGGAGGAAAGACGGCGAGAGTGAAAGAGGAGTGGTCTACCATTAGAGCAGAGAGGGGGAGGGAGAGAGAGAGAGAGAGAGAGAAGAGAGGGCATCTTTCACCATGGAGTTACAGAGGGGGAAAAGACAGGTATGCAGCCAGAAGCAATAAATCATCAGAAACTGCCCAACACCTCTATTACAGTACGAAGAACCAGGAGGCCCATCAGAGAGCTAAAAATCACTATTGTTCATGCTTGATTTTTGGGGAATGTGGTGTAAATCTGAAGGTAGCCGACACAGAATAATTAAGTAACAAAATTAAAATAAATACAAAAATAATAATTAAGTAACAGTGACTGCTTTTTGCCTGTAGGAGGCAGTGTGGTACAGCCATTAATGCAACCGACTCAAAACCAGAGGTGATTCCCAAAGGATTCGGTCTAATATGACATTACACAAAGTGTGTGTTTATGTGTGCGTCGATCACAAAAATCAAATAAATCAAAACTGTAATACGTTCTATTAGGCAAAAAGCTGCATGTGACGAGCTGTATTCTGGTGAGAAGCAGTTTGAGTTTAGAGCGACAACATCTTTGCACATTGTCACTTAGTTTAGGGGTAATACTTTACTTAATTATACTTTATGAAGTTAAAGTAGGATTCTGAATGAATGACATCTAAACATTAAATTATACTTTCGAACAGAGGTCAAGGGCCAAGGTATAACTCTGTCAGATGAGGTGTTCAGAAAGCAATGTTTGTTATGAACCTTGTCCAATACGTTCAGATAGGAGAGAAGATCTAGGTCACCCAATTAAGATGACCGTCACACCTGACTGACCTGTATCATTACATAAAGCCCACCCACCCCCCTCACTTTAATGACAGCATGTCGTCCCACCTTTAAAGGGATACTTTGCAGATTTAAATCCAGCTCTGTGTCATCTTTGTGTGGCCAGTGTGTTTAGATAAATGGGTGTTTGACACCGGTGCTCAGAGCAGCAGCCCTCCGCTGCTCTGCTCAGCTGGGAGCTCCGTGCGCTGCAGCCAGAGAGGGAAGCCTCACGCCGTTCATCTGCGAACAATGCCAACACTGCCATGACACAGAGCTACACATGATAAGCAATTTGCTGTCCACGCACTGATAGGTAGGGCGCAGTGCAAAGCGCAGCGCAGGTATCCGTCATCAAGGGTGGTAAGGAAGCCATTTCCGTTAGCTAGGTAACGACATGCTGTTATCTCGGTGGTTGCGCTTTCGAAAGGTCAGTGGCAACTAGGTCAAAGTTGAAATAATTTGAATTTTGAGCGCAAAGCGGCAAATCCGATCCAGGGGTAGAACAGCGCATACTCGGGCAGCACCGCCCTCCCCGTAGAAAATCAATGGAACGGCCGGAGCAAAGTGGTTTTGCCGCCCATCATGTGTAAGCGGCTTAAGGCTGTCCACTTTAAAAAAGTTAGCTTTTTCGCTCCAGTAGGTGACGCATCATGTGAACTTGTATTCTCATATAATGTGTGTAGGTATGTTTCATCGGAGCCTCTGTACATGTACACGTACCTCTGAGCTCTCTCCTGCGCTGTGGCTCTCTCCTCTGGAGCTCCCAGAGCTGGTGTCCCTGGCCCGGGGCGGCTTCCAGGTCCTCTCCTGGGTGCTGCGGTTGTAGTAGAAGTGCCTGCCTGTCGGGTCCTTGTAGGTCTCCCAGTCGCCCAGCACGTGGAGCGGGGAGCCAGAGGGAAAAGGGGGCAGGTTCGTCGTGGTAATCTTCAACTCCTGGAGGTTGGTGTAGACAGGAGACTCGGGGCGGCCGTGGCCTGACGAAGATACCGTCTGATGGGGAGAGACAAGAAACAGAGAAAGATGGAACTGTGAGTCATTTGAGAGTGGATTTAAATTTGTAATATACTCAGGGAAAAGTTCCTCAACAGAGAGTGATGTAGAAATTCACTGTCGCTGTCGAGTATAAAACGACAGCAGCAGAACAAGCTGACAGACACTAAAAGGCCTTAAAACACATCAAACACCCCACCTCCACACTGGAAATGCCATGTCCCTACTGAGCTCCACGTGGAGTCAATCACTTCATCTTTGCAGTGTTTGTGTTGGCATTGGGGCATAAAGGAAGTGGCTGAAATGTCAAATGTCTGTAGTTAAAGCTGACATAGACATTAATGAACACAGAGCAGTGCCCTGAATGAAGGAGAGGGGAAGTAAGTGCTGTTGGTTTATAACTGAGAGTGGCAGTGACAAAAGTCAGGTAGAAATAAGGAAGTAAAACTGACCATCAAGACGCATTGTTAGTCCAGGCTCATTCTTACATCTGCGAACAGAGAAAACTGTCAAGATCTACAGAAAGGAACTCAAAAGATAGTCAATGATATGGGTAAATATGGATCCCTTTATTTGTATGATGATTTGCATTATTACTTATTTTTCCAACAACTTTTGGGGCCTGACTATATTATTAGAATTTCAGCGTGTTAAAATTGTAGCTATGTAAATGACTATTGGTTATGATGAACATTAAATTTGAAGAAAAAAAAGAGCCAGCTTAAAAGGTCCAGTGTGTAACGTGTTTAGTTGTTCATTCTCAAAATCTCTATTGCCCGTTCACAAACTTGTCCTTTTTCATGAATATTTACCACCACCATCAATTCTAAGTATTCCTATTGGCTTGAAATTTTCCATTTGTGTTCGCATGAACTGGGGTAGACGCTCCATATTCATGCTCCATCTTGAAATACGTTAGCCGGTAAGGGACATACAGGACATGCTGCACCGCCTTTCACGTTTTCTCTGTCACATGATAAACTCACAGCTGCTGCTAATGCTGCTAACGGGTATCGTAGCTTCCTGAAGAAGGAAACATGGAGGACCACACGTATTCAAAATCCAAATTTCAGGAACAGGAGTCTTCTTCTTCTTCGCCCAGCAAAAGAAAAAAAGGAGATTGAAAAGAGCAAGAGACCGGCTTTTTGAAGCGTGAAGGCTACCGTAGCTGTAATACGTACTTTGAACTGCGTGGAGTGAGAGAGTTGATTGATATATGATCTCAACGTTAGATGGGAGAAATTCCCACACATTGGACCTTTAAGGCAGAATTTATAAATGAACAAGGAAAGTTCATATACAAGAAGATAACAATCCCAACAGTTCTCTTGATACTGATACATGGTCATTATTTTCATTATCTGCTAAATATTGTCTTGATTATTTGACTTGGGTGTAAAAAAACTGCCACAATTTCCTGAAGCCCACGGTGATGCCTTTAAATTGCTTACGGTCCAAAACGAAAAGATATTCAGTTTACTATAATAAATGACAGAGCAACATGTCATAATATATGAGAAGCTAGAACCATCGAATGTTTACAGCTGTTCGCTCGATCAAAATAGTTGCCAATTCTGTCAATTGACTGCTCGATTAAATAACAAACATCATCATCTTGAATGACTGGCATAACCTTTTTGGTAAAATGAAATGCTTTCAGTGTAGATTGATAGCAAACCTTACAGTTCGCTCCTGTATCCAGTGAAAGAGCAACATTTCCACAGCTGAAGTACAGCGTGGAAGAAAACGTTCTCTCAGGTCCAATTCAGTGGCTGGTTCAGATGAGACACAAGTTCACAAGAAGCTGAAGGATCCTCTCTGACCAGAATGAGTTTTCTGGTCAGGGTTTTATACAAGATTATAGGATGCAACAGAATAACAAAAGAGATTCACTCACCAAACTATCTGAGTAGATTTGCATAGACCCAATATCGTCCATTCAAACTATTGAAAAAACGGTCCTTTGTTTAAACGAGGTGTGAATTCTGCTGAAACCAGCTTGGGCTCTAAACAAAAGGTCTCACTCAGTGACCAAGTACACTGCTTTGTTTTAACACTAAGTAAGACAAAAGGCAATCACACTTAATTAACACAGGAGACACTAAGAGTTTGCTGATCAGAAAAAATAATAGGAACTTAATCAGTGAGCAGGAAAGAGGATATCAGGAGAAAATGAGACTGAAACGGTTTTCTTTCAGAGCATCTTTCTCCGAAGGCCGGAGCTGCCACTGATCCGTACAACGGGCTGCTTGTCATGATTATTTCATGCTGGCATTACAAACGCTGCCGCTCGGCTGCAGAACGACAGAGCCATAAATAATGGCAGTGCCCCGAGGCCTCCCAACACTGGCTCTCTGATGCTTTTATTGCACAGGGATCAATAGGGATGAAATTTGCAGGGCCTGAGTACACAGCTGGAGGTAACCCCCGAGAATCCAATATCCAGTGTACTAGATGAAGATTGAGCAGTGTCACTGCACAACAAAATCATGGTGGACAGTGCATATGTAGCATTTTAACAGGGTTTTTCCTGCATAGAGGAATTGTTGGTGCCCCCCAAAGAGGTTTTAGCCAGCACCAAATGAAAATCCCCAGTGCCAAAATAAATTGAGAATAAAAAAATCGCAATTCAAATGTGTTTTATAGCAATTTACCAAACAACGGCTGAACAAGCAGGACATAAGCGTAAATAGGAGCGCTTATCGTAGTTTTACCGCCAGGCTGTGCCGGACTCTCCCGGTGATGTTAACGGTAATATTTTACAAATTGTACCAATTTTGTTAACTGGGGTTTCACTTAGTCAAGCATGATAGACATTTTTGTAAATGCATAGATTTCTGTCAAATAAAGTAACACAGACTCAGGCTCTGTTTACACGAATACGCTCAAGGCCAGAGGGTGTCTGTCTGCTGACACGTAAGCAGCTGCATTAGGACCCATGCACGAACGCCGACACCCACCAACTTCTGCATGCACATACACCCCCCCACCCATATCTCTCTCTCAAAATATTTGATCAGATGTGCCTTTCATTTAGACGGCGACGGCGTTTTTGGGGCTTAAAAACGCAAAAAAGTGAAACCACCCTCCAGAGCGGAAATCTTAAAAACGCTCCACCGTTGCATTCCCGTCTAAAGGGTAAAAACGCACTGTGCATGTGTGTATGTGTGTGTGCTGTGTGTGCGCCGCATGTGTGTGCGCTGCGTGTGTGTATGTGTGTATGTGTGCTGTGTGTGCGCCGCATGTGTGTGCGCTGCGTGTGTGTGTGCGCTGCGTGTGTGTGTGTGCGCTGCGTGTGTGTATGTGTGTATGTGTGCTGTGTGTGCGCCGCATGTGTGTGCGCTGCGTGTGTGTATGTGTGTATGTGTGCTGTGTGTGCGCCGCATGTGTGTGCGCTGCGTGTGTGTGTGCGCTGCGTGTGTGTGTGTGCTGCGTGTGTCTGTGTGTGCATTGTTTGGAGCAATAACTCCACCTCCTCGTCCATCCAGACAAAATTGTCAGCTTTTGTTGTTCGCTTTGCGCTACTAAGGAGAGAAGTAGAAGGAAGCTTCTACGCAGGCGCGCGGACTTGGTGGATCACATTTCACACACTTTTGCGTCACCATATGCACGCCGATTCCCCCCCTCCCATAACGCTCGTCTAAACGCGGAATAAAAAGTGAGAACGCAACGCCACTTTTGCGTTTTCTCTTCAGATTGTTTCAGTCTAAACATAGCCTTGTTGCCTTTACTGTACGTGGACCGATCACGCTTACTGCCGTGCGTAGTCACTCACCAAAGGCTCATTCTGAGTCAGGAAAAAACCCTGGATACATACTATGTATCATCACATCATTTACCGTAGTTTCTTCCACCCGAAAAGACTTGAGAAGCCAGCATTTCGACAGAAAGTCAAGACAAAACAGGGAAACTTTCTTTGCACGTTCTACGGTCAAGCCATTAAGCAAACGTGATCTTCCAAAATAAGACTGCTTTCACCAGAAATGCTCTGTAGTGCCGTTGTGCAAAACAGACTGTGATGCAAGGTGCAGCTCAAGAGTTAAGTTATTTATGCTCAGTAAATCAAAATATATCAAATATTACCTCTTGCGATGAGCAACTAGTAAACACGTCATCCTCTTCGTGTATTGAGATTGCTCGACAAATGCTTCTCCTCAGACGGATCATTGCCATCGTCCCTGCTGGATATTTGACAGTGTTGACCCTGCTCTGTATAATGCTAAGGGGAACATGTGATGTAGTGCATTGGTCTGTCAAAGGGGAAGTCCTGGTAGTCAATCAACTGTTAAAAAAAGCCAGTTAGGTCGCATCCCACTTCAGTGGACAAAAAAAAAAAAAAAAAAAAAAAAAAAAAAAAAAAACACATTTTACTCTAAAGGCTGTTCTGAAATTAAACTTCACTTAAGTGGTAGGAAGCTCCACAAACAGTCCACTATGTTAAAGAGGTGGTGTTTCCAGCAGAGCTACGGTGCACAGGAAATATTTTTACCACTGTACCTGTCACAGCATCATGTGGATTTTGCCGGGGGACTTCCTTTCCACACTGAGCTCCTCTCTCTTTCCATCTGTGTGCATCCATGCCCCAGTAATGCTTGTTACTAACTTAGAGCGTGGAGCTTATTCCCCGGAGTTGTCCTTGGATTGGGGTGGCACCTGGATCGTGGTTGCAGCTGCTGCCGTGGTCCTGCTCTATGCCCTGCACTGCTAGTCGTAGTTCTGTTATCTTTAGTGTTACTATAATTGCCACTGTTCATCATACCAACTGATATTATTATTATTATAAATTATACTTCCCCATATCTGTACACCTGTATCAGTGTCTCTGTGTCCCAGCCGGCAGCAGCAGATGGCCGCCCACCGAGGGTCAGGGTCTGTCCCAGGTTTCTGCCTATTTTCATTGCCACTGTCGCACCAAATGCTTGATCGTGGGAAGTTATAGAGTGTGGTCTAGACCTGTAAAGTCACTGTAAAGTGACCTGAAAAAAAAAAGATTTGACACTATAAATAAAACTGAATTGGATTTGATAGACGCAAGAAGAAACTCCGTTTTATTCTTGGCTGCTCAGACGTAGAGTAACATTAGGCAATCTGCTCTCTGTCAGCTGACCACTTTCATTCAAGGGAACTGTTACGACACCGAAAAAAAGTTTAAGAAATATTTTGAAGTACAGACACAGCTGGGTGCAACTATAAAAAGGAGAATATTGTTTTTTTGCAGTCAAATAGTCTTATATCCTTCAAATGGCAACTTAACGTCAATTTCAAGAAGTGGCTTCATTGTCAGACTGAGGAAAAGTTTATATCATTGGTTTTGAGATGGTTGTATAGGCCACCCTCTCAGTATGAGCTTTATGTAAAGCCTGAGCGTAACAACCAGTAAAACTGCAGTTAGGTCTTCCAATGGCAGCAGCATGGCTGGCTATGTCAAATAACAGCACGCATTACGTAACTATAGGCTGCACGGCCAGGTTGACTCATTAAACATGCACAGGGTGTCTTCTTAACTCCATTATAGCAGCGTTACATTCCTGAGCAGCTGCTGCAGGACATCTGCTGTGAACGGACTGACCACCTAATCAATACTGAGCTGTAGAACCACTGAACCACAGCGGAACATTGAGAGGCTGGCCTCTAACACCGAGGGAGCTGCTCTCTTTGAAAGCACACTGTGCTTCAGTCCAGGTGTTCAAAAGTCTTACCGTGTACTTTAGAGTTGAGAAGTGACAGCAGTTACTTTGGGCTTCCGAAGTAAACGTCTTGATCTTTTTGGCAATGTTCACACTTGGCGTCTTTTTTTGAAGCTGCCAGCGTCTGTTTTACATTATACTCCTATGGAGTAAACAGTGTTTTCAGCTCAGAGCGTCTTTTTGAAGTTGTAGAAAGTTAAACTTTTCTGAGGGGGTAAAAGCCCTGCGTCAAGCGCTTTTTTGACAGCTGGACAATGCCAAGCGGAGTAGCGAGACCTGTCATTTCCATAACAACAAGAACACATGGAGAAGACTAGTGTCGGAGCACAGCGAGTTGTAGGATATTGCCGGGTGCTCCCTGATCAGGGAACTGGCTTTGTTTTATCTAACGTTAGCAGTAGCACCACTCCCTTGCTCTGTTCATTCTCGAGATCGCTTGACGGCTTTGCTTGATCGTGCACCGCTCCACATAGACCTCTAGGAGAAGATGACCAATTGAATTAAAAAATATTGGGTACTTTGATAAAAAAGCCCAAAGTACAAGTGTGTATGAATGCAAAAAGTCGAATACAACCTTCAAGGAGCATCTCGGTAAGAAAACATCCAATCATTGAGCTTAAAATGATGTTGCGTGGGCTGCTTATGTTGAGTGAAAGTTTACGATTAATCTTCATAGACATCTGCTATATTCAGCGGTTTAAACCCGTTCAACGTTAAATGAATTCAGCCACCATGGTGTGGCAATTTATGCCCAATTGCAATGACTGAATTTGCTACACTGCTCCATTCACTAGAACAAAGACAGGACCTCTCAGAAACAATGTTGAAATAATACAAACTGATGTCTATCACATAAGCCTACAGCATATACAGTGTCAAGTGTTTAGGGGTCGACAAACGCTGGCAGAAAATTAAGTGCCGACCATTTTGATAATCAGTTAATTGTTTAAGTCATGTATCAAGCAAATATGTGACACGTTTTCCGGTTTCAGCTCCTCAAATGTGAGGATTTGCTCCTTTTCTGTTTGCTTTTTTTTATTAAAAGTTTAATATCTTGTTTGTCGAACTACTCAAGCTATTTGAATAAATAGTTTGGGGCTCTTTGAGAGGCATTTCTAACGCTTTTCTGGCATTTTGTAGAGTAGATGAAAGCATATCTAAAAAAAAAGCCTTTAATTCATTTGACATTTAAAAGTTCACCAATGCGCGTCGGCTCGAGCCTTCCTTAGGGTGTAGCGCGATTTGATTCATTTGTTGAAGACCTCAAAGTGAATTGGTCTGACCGGTACAACCAGTAAGCCTCAAAACACAACAGAAGTCAGCTGCAACCCCAACCCCTACTGTACAGTCTGCAACAAGAAGCAACGAGTCTGAGTGGACACTACACTGCAGCAGCCAATAAACACTTCCGATTGCAGCCCAGCATACTCCTAAATTCCTATTTCAGGCCAGAGCAGGAGTAAATGAGTAGAGAATAGGAAGGCACTCTGCCAGTTCCAGATAGAAGATCTGCCTAGTCTTATCTGTGCCGCCTGCAGCTCCGTAGTGGAATAATAATCAACGGGTCCAGTGGCCTCCAGCCGGAGATAAACCACATCAGAGCCAGAAAGAAGAAGAGATAGAGAGAGAAATGGGAGAAGACTGAGGCTACGGGCACTGATCGCATCACAGCTAATACTAGCTGGAAATGGCTGCAGATGCTTTGGCATCGCAGTCTATATTTAGACTAGTGTGGTGTGAGATTGAACACCGTGTTCATTGTATGCAAAGCTGGTGTCCTGATTCATATAAAGTTGGGAGTAAAACTGCTGGGTTGCTTTTTTTCAAAATGCAAAGCGAAGCTGGATCCCGTCACAGTTTTCAGTTGTGGTTTCGGTGGATCTTTTCGGTGGTGTTGGGCCATTTGGTCCAACTTCTGGTTTTCGGATTGCTCATTTTGTCTGACCGGTAAGTTAAAAAACAGGAAGATACACAAATAATGATTAGAGACAGAGAAAAGCAGCAAAGCTCTTTACCAATGTTATGTAGTTGCTATAAAAACAGTCAGTTGATAAACTGATTTATCAAAAAATCATCAATCCCTGAGTTCATAAATAAATCATGTATTATGTTTTTAACTGACTTATTATTAGACTTGTTCACGTTCAAACATGCAATGGGGAATATATAACTTAAAAAAAAAAAAATGTATCTGACAACTAGGGCTGCACAATATATTTTTTTATCGTCATCGCGATATCAACTGCCGCATTGAACACATCGCTAAAGGCTGCAACACATCAGGAAAGACACCATTTATTGCGTTAGTTGAAAGAAAATATCAGTAGCGTACGGCACTTAAAAATGTAACAGTCATCCATTTTTTTAGTGCTGCTTTTTATGTTCAATTCAATGTTCAATTTGTTCAATAAAAGAATGTTGGAAATGATTTCCTTTCATTTTAGTTGGTTGAATTTTAGCAGAATACTGAAAGCAACTGAGTGTACTTTAATATCTGTTTATTTATCACACGTAATATCGCATTTTTTTCCTCATATCATGCAGCCCTAATGACAACATGCATTCCTAAAAGCTAAAGCTGTGTATTTACTCCAGTCAACATGTTTAAGTGTTTGGTCTTCTTCAGCTGATACCAATCATCAGCGTCCTTTAGGTGGCAGCCTGACAACAAAGTTTGTGAAGTCTGAAAAGGGATTGGCCAGTGACAGATTAGGAGGAGGGACTCCACGTGTCCCCCTCCTCTCTCCTCCCCTTTTTCTGTTTGACACAGATGAACCTGCTCTGCTGCATACCTGCAGGGAACTGGACCATGCAAACACTAAACATACACAACATACACACGTGAGTGCGTGGGTTAGACTGATATACAAAGGTGCAAGTTTGCACATGTACAAACGGGCACGCAAAAACAAACAGAGTGCATCTAGCTCTTTTCTACTTCCTCGTCCATTCAGTCTTTAGTTTCACTGGTGCAAAGTGCCACTGCAGCGCTTTACATGCTACTGATAAGCTACCAAATGACACGCATTGCATAACGTAAGTAGGAAATGTTTCTTAATATTTCCCTTTGGCAACACCCCCAATATAGCTCTAATATGCTCTTTCCTTCATGTGGGAGACACAGGTTTTATCTTCTAGTCAGTAACTTTTTAATTCATTTAGGATTTGGACACCATTACCACCAGGTACAACATTTGATCCATACACCTTAAATGTCCCAATTTGTCTGCAAAGGAAAGCCATCATCATTTTTGGCTTAATTATAATTGAGGCAAAACGTTATAATGCACGTAATAATGCAGTCCATCCTTTAAGACTCATACTCAACAAATACAGTATGCGTTCAAAGTTATTGAGTGAGTGGATTTAACTTCCTTCTGGGAGAAATGTAGCTACAAGAACAGATTTGGTGCCTTGCTTTTGTTGTCATTTCTATATCGGATATGGTTTGGGATGGAAGTAGAGTACACAGCAGGTATAACAGGTGCTGGATGTGAGACAAATGAGCAGTGAAACCAGTCAGGAGTGTGACAGAGCCTGATCGAAACAGGAAGAAAGGAGGTTGTATGGAGGAGGAGTTGCGTACGTGGAAAATGGTCAGGCTGTTTTTCCGGATAAGATTTCATCATAGATACTCAATGGCTTTCCAACTTATTACCTGTATGATTGCTATTTTAATGTTAGTTTCCAGACCTGTATTTTTTATGTCTAACTTAAGTCTGTCCTCATTTAAAATACATTGCAGACATGATTGAAGTCCAAAAAGAAAAAAAGACCTCAAACTTACATCTTAGCCACTGACTGAAAGTACATTACGACATGGCGACTCGTTCGCTCTGGTATGAGGTAACTTAAATAGAGAATAGTGATAGAGAAGAAAAGCAAACGGCGCACAAACACACTGCGAGTGAAAACAAAAAAGGCCTTGAAACACTGGCACCACCCAAGGCAATTGCGCAACTCCAGAGCAATTACATTCAGCAGTAGAGAGTAGTAGACAAAGCAATGCAGGGAAAGCGCCGTCGACAGCCTGCGGTGAGCTGGAGCCTCGAGTGACCTCATGAAGCTCAGAGTCACCACAGGACACTAGGGTTGGGTCTCCTTTGGGTTTTTATCCTTTACCTGTGCTAAAACGATACTTTTAAAACAGTGCCGGTGCCTAAACGGTGCCTAAACCGATACTTAAATCCATAAAAATAAAGAAGAGCACAAAACGACAGTCGGCGACATTAAAGAACGGCTCGTTTATTGCTAAGGCCATATAAAAAATGTAACAACTTATAACAATAACTTATTTACATTAGTACAGCTTTTGCCTCTGTGATATTTTGTGAAATATGCAATAACATCTGTTTGAAGTGCATTTCGGAAAAGGGAAAAACCAAAAGTTGTGTTCTTTGAGGGTCTACCCAGTTACAGATCAGAGAGAAGAGATGTGCACTGCCCTGTTTTACATCATCCCTCCTGAGAGAAGCATCCCTGAAGTCTGTCAGGGAAGTGGGTCTATCTATCTCTGATCTACTCGTGTTTCTACACGAGCTGCAAATGGGTCAAATGTAAGCAACAGCAGGAGGGCGAGAACGTTAACGGAGAAAGTGGTGCGGGAAGGAAGAAGGCAGAGAAGCTGCTCCAAGATGTTCATAGAGGGCAACGCCATATCATCCTGGCAACATGCTGTCAAAACACCCTCGAAATTCAACACAGTGTAGTGTAAAAGTTGGGGTTATGGGTCAAGTTTATGAACATGGCAGTTAGGTCTTCATTCATATAGATAGTATGTATTAATAGAGTTCATACATAATGGTATTTGCTTATGGGTCATTGAGACTTATTGTCAAACATTTAGAGTTCTTTGTGATGCAGCCTGGTCTGACTGTTTGGATATAACCTCCATGAGAAGAAAAATACACAACTAGTAACTAACTATGACCATAACTGGTAACTCTGCTGCTGGTCTCCCAGTTTCTAGTTTTAAACAGTCTATAAGCAGACGTTACGTCCAACATAAGCCCAATTAGTATTGTGTTGTCTTCCCCGCAACTTTTTTGTTTTTCTGTAACACTTTACTTGAAGGTATATAATAAGAGTGACATGACACTGTCATGAACACACGACACTGTCACGACACTGTCACGACACATGAACCATAACCCTAACTCTAACCAGAACTTGTCATGACAAAAACTGAATGACACTAAAAGAACGTTATGTCATAAACGTTTATGACTTGTTTATGTTTATGACACGTTCATGTCACTCTTATGTGGATACCTTCAAGTACAGTGTAACCGAAATTCCAATGTTTTGGTCGTCTTTTTCGACACTTTTGTCGAAGTTTGTCAATATTTTGACGTTTTTCCCACGTTTTTGTCACTTTTCCTGACGTTTTTGAAGATTATCCTGACGTTTGTCACTTTTTTCCAAGTTCTTTTGTCACTTTTTCTGATGTTTTTGTCACTTTTTGGACATTTTTTTCCTACGTTTTTCTACGGTCTATGATACATTTTTCTTTACATGCTATAAAATTGAATAAAACACCCAAATTCAATGAAAGTAGTGAACTAATCATTTATTTAACTTGTGAAGAGCGTCGTATGGAACCATCCACGTTATTTTGTTTTAAAATTTGGTTGAAAGAAACCCACATTTCTGAAATAGAAACTTTTTGAAAAATGGGTCAGATTTGACCCGAGGACAACAGGAGAGTTAACCAACCAGGCCACAACCATGCTGAAGCTCCATGCGTGTGGGTGTTCAGACCAAAAACAGCCCGGTATTTTAAAACAAGCAGGCTGAGTGGAGGTGGCATGTTGTTGTAGGTACCACTGAGACAAGGGAGTACAATCCAGGAAGTCCAGTTTAATATAATAGTATAATACATCCATCAGTTTGCAGGTTTAAAACTGCTGTGCAGCGTTCCAGCATAGAATTATGTGGAAAGATTTTCCTGATCTGGAAAGTTGGCACAGCCGCAATTATTTTATCTCTCATTGCGATGGGGAGGTAAACAGTAAAAACTGTGGTGTTCATGCTACAAAGTACTGTAAATCTATGGGCGTTGGCCAACGCAGCCCGTTGCCAGATGAAGTTGCGTTGCAGTGTGGCAATGAGTTGAGCCAGGTTGTACTTTTCTGCTGGAACTCATTCAAAAGGAATGAGGGGGCTGCTTTTCATGCAGGGGGACAGTCTGATATCCCTAAATATTGGAACAAACTGAAACAAAATAAGAATGGGTAACACTTTACTTGAAGGTATCTACATAAGAGTGACATGACACTGTCATGTCACTCTTATGTAGATACCTTCAAGTAAAGTAACCTCAGAATGTCTTGAAGCAGTATGTCACATCTGTGTGTGTGTGTATGTGTGTGTGTGTGTGTGTGTGTGTGTGTGTGTGTGTGTGTGTGTGTGTGTGTGTGTGTGTGATTATGTAAGAGGAGAGCAGGGGGACAGGTGCGGCCACTGCTCAGGACCCATAATGCAATGGGATGTGACTTAGAAAGACGCATGCTGTGTGTGGCATTCTCCTCCAATTTGGGCTCTGCGGAGAGATTGGAGTGGTTATCTAATGCGGAAACATTTAGCCCTGTTGCTGTAGGTAGAATAAACATCTTTAAAAAATGGCACATTTGTCAGTGGCTAAGATAAGAACAAGTTCTCAAAAGCCCAAAATGGAAGAATGAAATCAATTTGTACAAGTCAAAACAAACAGAAGCGTCCAAATGATAAAGATGAGCTTTTCTCCTTCACAACAGAAAAGCCTCAGACCCTGCTGGGGGGGATTAGCCCATCTGCTGCCATTTTGGTTGTATCCCTTAGAAACAAATGGCAGACCGCATCACGACAGGCGCTGACAGTATCTAAATCCCCACTGATGAGAGGTTTACATCCTGACGCCAGTTATCTCAATCCAGGAGGATGAAGATATGAACTCCTGCTACTCGGTCTCAACATCTACCTGGAGACCTGTGCACCGGTTATATCGGAATCGGTTCATCCTGTGGCCCAACGCGTATTATTATACGGAGTGTTCTATGAAAGTCCTCAGCAGAAAAAACTTTTTTATTAGTTTCACTGTCTTTATTTAAACCGTCTATTTATCTTGGAAGGGGGGCGGCTCAGCACACAAGCTCTTTTTCAGAAGTGTTTAACATTACGTAACACACTCTCAGGCCAGAAGGAGGATGTTGATGCAATTAGAAGCAATTATGGGTAGCACCCCCCCCTCCCATCTCCGAAAGAGTCACAAGACAAATCTGAGTGGGTTGTGAGATCCTCAGCAAGAAAAAAAACAACTGAAAAAATACATAGAATTCTTCTCAAATATTAACCTTTTGTAATACTGCCGTTATACCTCGTCAGACCGCTATAAAATATCAAAATCAGGGCTGTCAAACGATTCATTTTTTTTTAAAGTCGCGATTAATCGCTGAATTTCTATAGTTAATCGCGAAAATCGTTTTATCACGATTAAAATTCTATTATTTTGCATTTCAGAACAGTTTCAACAATGGAAAGCCATTCTTATCAGTGGATCTTGATTGGGAATCAAATGAATGTAAAGAAAGTTGCTTTATGAACTTGACTTTAAGATTTGTATTTGTTTATTATTTATTTACTGTAAACTAAATTAAAATGTGTGAATCGGTCATTATTGCACAATTCAGAACATGCCAACCGTAGTACGTCTTTAAGACCCGAGTCCTCTACGATGCTGACAGGTCTGCAGTTAGTTGCCACCTGTTTTGCAAGAGCTGTAGTCATTTTTTGGGATTTGGTTTGATCCACAGGTCGGCGAGTAGCACTCTCCAAAATACTGCTTTACCTGAGCCCGCTAGCATCAACCTGAGTCACGTTAATTAGCTCCGTAGGTGGTAGCTCAAGATTGACGCGCTTCGGTGATATTTTAATTTGGCTTTACACAATGTGCGTATGGCTTTCCACTTGTCTACGAGCCGTCCGGGAGTTTTGGAAAATAAAAAAATATATCAATATTGTGTTGCTGCTGTCCTTCTCCATCATGCCTGCAGCAGCAGGATGTGTTAGGAGGAAGTGGCAGCTTGATGATAAGTAAAGGAGCGGCAAAGGGTCAAAATAGTAGCCTGTTAGGCACGACGCAAAGCCGAGTGAAGTGTAAAATAAATTAATGAATGGCGGCATGCGATTAATGTAATTAAATTTAATAGCAAGGGAGCAGCCCTCTTGGTTAGCTGCTCAGAGCTCATTGACTAGAGATGCACCGATTACAATTTTCTAGACCGATTCCGATTTTAGCCGATTCCGATTTCATATATTTCTAACCACTTTACAGCACACATAAACATTAATTTTCTATCTTTACTGTTTTTATCTTTTTCACACACGCTGCAGAATTTCCAAACAGCTGACATGTTGCAGGTTAGGTGAGGTTTCCTACATGTGCATTCCGTGTGCACACGTGATGCTGATGGTGCGCGGTGTTCATCGTGCGGCGCCCGAGTGCATTTGTACAAAAGGCCGTCTATAAGCAGCGATTGTTAGAGTGCATGTCGGAGAGTAGCGCCGACACGCGCTTCACACCGGGAGCGGGCACGCGCGCCACCTGGCGAAAAAGGGAGAGAAAGGAAGAAAAAAAACGGAGTATAACTAGCCAGTGGGGATCGTGTGTGTGTGCGTCCTTGAGAATTGTAAGTGATGTTGTCGGTTCATGATTAGCTGGTGAATTCAGTGTTTGTGTTCTTCACCTGCTAGATAGGTTGCACGTGGCTGTTGCTTCGATATAATGGCCATTGTTTAACACGCTCGCTCACGTTTGTAATTTATGTGCATTATTTACATGCTACAGTAGTTACACTGCATTAAGATAATGTAATTAATAGTGGGTTTATTGTTATTATTTGCTAGCCTATATATAATTCCTATACATTGTGTATGGTAGCCTTTACAATGTTATTTATTGACAGCATTTGACCGGCATAAAATCGGCACGTCAGACTGACAATCGGTGCATCTCTATCATTGACACATACAACCGGTTATGAGGGGATTTAAAGTTATAAAAGGTCACCGGCCGAAAAGGTTGCACAACAACAACAACAACAACAACAACAACAACAACAACAGGGACTGCTTGGTAATGTAGAAGTTTGAGTAGTGGCTTGCCATCCCTCTGCAGTTATTGGCCTAATTCAAAAACATGCATTGTTTTCTTTTAACGTTTGAATGCATTTCTGCCAAGATGTATTTTCACGGGCAAAGGGGACAGATAAAAAAAATAAATAAAAAATGTCACAGACCAAAGCAAACAGAAAGGGTGAGAGTGTTTACACGGACAGCTACATTTACTCCTCACTGTCAGCAGCGGTAAATGTCAACACAACGGCCCATACAGCATGCCAAACACTTTCCACGGAATAGGAAATGGGAAATGCGTGTGAGGAAGGGAAGGTAAGGGGAGACAAAGAGAGAGAGAGAGAGAGAGAGAGAGAGAGAGAGAGAGAGAGAGAGAGAGAGAGAGAGAGAGAGAGAGGGGAGCACCTGCAGCCTGCATGCTCCTGTCCTCCTTTTCTCTCAGCCTTTGACTCTTTTCTAGAACACATCGCCGTGCTGCACCAGTACAGCCACCACCTGACCCTTCAAGCTAAGAGATCATTCTAGCCTGCTGGAGTCTGACCCAAGGCATACATGCGACGGGACAACAGGCTTTTGAAAGCAAAATGCATTTAACATGCCGTCAGACATCGTTTAACCTTTGTATGCCGATAAACTAGGCCTCTGATTTGATTTCAAAGTGGTGAGGCATATGGCTGCAAATGTGTGTGTGTGTGTGTGTGTGTGTGTGTGTGTGTGTGTGTGTGTGTGTGTGTGTGTGTGTGTGTGCTGTAATCCCTCTGTGGCAGACAAGGGTACATGCAGTTCATTTCCCATTCAGCAGCACATTAGGGAACACAAGCGAGAACACACAGCCTGGAGACTAAAAGTCGATTTTGAAAACAAGGCGAACCATAACATTTCAGTTCGTACAGACCTGCACACTGACCCAAAATGGATGATTCAATCAGATTAAAGGCTATAACAAAAGGAATCAAATATACTTAGAACAGTCCCTTGTATTCAACAACTGTTAACTGGCAACTTAATAAAAAAAAAAAAAAAGAAAAGCTGGACACAACTTGCCACTGAATTGTGAATGTGGACACCACCAAACACGGTATTGAGCAGTTGAACACATTAGTTCCCTTCCCTGTTCATCCTGTCAGATCACATTACAAACAACAGACACAGCTTCACTGTTGAGCAGCCTGACCCAGCTGGACAACACTGAATGGGTTAAGACCAAACATAGTGGGGAGGAACAGATCTGAGTATTATTCCTTCAAACATGGTCCCGGGTCTTTTAAGGCCATCAGTTCAAATGTGCTGGATGTCCATTCATGGATATGAATGAGGCTATATGTGCATTAATCCCCAGCAAACAGGAACACGACACAACCATGATGCACTGAGCTCAGCCACAGATAAAAAGGAGCTAATTGTCTAAGATGGACTTCGTTCATTCAAGGCTTTGCGTTTGCCACCGGCTAAGATACACTCACGTTGTCCCCCTCCAACTTAAATGCTCGTCTCGGTGTTGTTTTTGGAACAGTCCTTCCTAAAGAAGGGACAAGTCATAATGGGACACTACCCACGAGTCACGACAAGGTGTCAAAGTCACAAGTAGTGTCCCCATTATTTACACAAACTACGGGTTAAAAAAGTGAAACCCTCAGGAGACAAACGCCTTTGAACGGAGGCCAGAAGGACATTTTTTATAAAAGAGTCTTTACAGACAACAGTCCAATCAAAACAAGTTAAACATAAAAAATAAAATAAAATAAAAATCTAAAAAGTAAAGCTTTCCTAATGCTTACTAGTCTCCTTTATTAGTCCCTTTCCAAGCGGAGGGATTTTTGCAGTTCCTAGAACATAACGTTCCTAGAACCCTTTTTTTTCTCGTGTTCCTACTGGACCAATTTGAGGATTATTAAGTTCCTCTGACCGCAGTTCCTGTAACTCTTTCAGCTCCTACTTCAGGGCAGGCTCTTTTCCACATAGTGACCTAGGTCTACGTTGATTGGTCCAACTTATAAAAGCCATGCCGTCTGCGTTAGCAAAACATTAGTTGAATTACTTGACTATGTGAATTACTATGAGAATTGACGGAATGCTGAACTCTGAAAAGTGGACTGATGCGGCGGGGGCAGGCGCTGCTGGCCATGTACGCCACCGAGGAGGTGCAGAGGGACCTGGAAGGATCCACAAGAAACATTCAAATCTTCGGGAAAATCTCCAGTGAGCTAGCGCAAATGGCTGTTTACCACACGGCCCGAGCAGTGCGTAGAGAAGGTGAAGAAGCTGAAACAAGACTACAAGAAGATAAAGGACCACGACAACCAGACTTTCTGCATCGCTCCTGTTGGCACCAGTGACCCGCCCCCCACCGTCGCCCTACACCAAGTAATGGAAATATAGGCCTATTGCACTGCATATAGAAATGTGTAATCTACTCAATAATACCGTAAAAGTGTAATACATAGGCACTATAGTGTACCCACACCCCCATTCTTTATTATTTTTTTAATTTATTTATTTTTAACTTAGTTACTCTAATTTTATCCTTATCTTTTTTTTTTTTTTTTTTTTTAAACGGGCATGTGTGTGTGTGTGTGTGTGTGTGTATATGTGCATGTATGCATAAGTATTATGTTATTTAATTTGATTATCTTTTCTTTGCAAATGTAGTTACTATTTTATGAATGAAACGGGCAGTTGCTGCACAAGTATATGGATGAGTGCGTATGTATGGATACTTACATATATATTTTTTTTTATTTTTATTTTTTTAATTATTTTGTTTTTTGTTTAAAATGAAAACTCAATAAAGACATTACACAAAAAAAGTGTAATACATAAAATCACAACAACAAACCACTAACGTATCATGTACTCCTAGCAATTGATGTACTGAGTATCTCTCTCCACACCCCCTGTCTGTTCCAGCAAAGAGAAAGAAGCCTGACTCCAGTATCTGTTCAACGGTGGAAAACCTGCTGGAGTCAGATGCTGAGCTGCGGAGGGACAGTGATTCCCGCTACGGTGAAATACTGGAATTTCTTAAAGACCGAGCCAAAACAGAGGCTGAGGAGCGTGCAGCTTTGGTGGCAAGGGAGGAAGAGATGAAGTGCTTCCAGGCTCAGTGGATGGAAAGTCTCCTGCGCAGCGTCAACAGGCTGGCACCCAGGCAGGAGGACCTGTGATCAACCCTTATTTTGTAAAGATGTGTGTGTGCGTGTGTGTGTGGTTTCTGCACTTGTAAATAGTTTCGCCGCACTTGCTAAAAGTTCATATGTACATGTAAATAGTTATTCTTGCACTTTTTAATATTGTATTAACTTCACGGTTTAGCATGCCTTCTACTTTTGTAAACAGGTCTTAAGTTCATCTTTCCACTCTAAAGTTTGCTGTGTTGTGTTTTACTTTGATATAAATGAAATATTTCATAGAAAAGCGGGTTACTACAGTTATTTGTACATGCGCACATGAAGGTAGGCCCACTTGCTTGATTAAAAAGAGCAGCAGGTTAAATGGCTGTGGCATCATAACAAAATAGTGTGGTGGTTAGATGGCTGTGTTATAATAACAAAAGGTATTTTGTGTTCACACAGCCATCTAATCACACTTGTTGACATTCTTGTGAACTTTTTTGTGTTATCATCACAAAAGGTCTACACTGGCATTCAGACAACTTTGCTCATGATGCCCATTCAATTTGCCAGTGTATGCCTTTTGTGTTCACACAGCCATCTAATCACACCGGTTGACATTCTTGTACACGCTTTGTGTTATCATGACAAAAGGTCTACACTGGCTAATCATGATCACAAATGTCTGAATGCAACAATTCCACCACTCTGTAGTGGCACATCTAGCAGAGGAAAAGGGATGGATTCAGTCCATTCTGCTCTATACTCTTCACCATGGCTCTCACAGAAGTCACTCCCTTACCCCTCCTACCAGTCCCTATGGCCACTTGGCCAGTACGAATGCAAATGGAAAAAACGGTTTTGGGGGGGGGGGGGGGGGGGAGTAGTTAGTATAACTGTTAAGAAGTGGACTGTTCCTATAACTACGTTCCTGTAACTACTTGGTCGGAAAGAGGCTTATGTTTGCAAAACCAATTATTTTCTTTAACTTCAATACACATAACAAAGGGGAATGAGAAGCTATAATCCGAAAAGTCATTCTCCCTTATTGAAAAGATGAAAACCAGTTGTTCGTCTTTTTCCAAGAGACTTCCTGGAACACTATCAAGGAGCCCTGGAGGTCCGCAGACCATCAGCAATAGTCACAAACTTCATAGCTTTAGCTTGGTTTAGATTCTTTCCACTTCAGGACTCATGAAAAGCCACATTCGTTGCCTTGATGCATTAATAATGGCTGTGAGGTCAAACGTGTGTGTGTGTCCCAAGTCAAAACGCCAGCAGGGCTGATTATAGAAGCGGCCTGAGGTCCTTTAGGTGGATCAAACACAGCATACATAGCGAATGATGACTCAATGTTGCCAATAAATAAGCAGCTGCCAATCACATGGCAGCTGTTTCAATGCATTAAGGGGTGTGGTCCAGGTCTAGACAATCTCCTGAACTCCAAACTGAATGTCAGAAAGGGAAAGAATGGTGATCTAAGCAACTTTGAGTGTGGCATGGTTCTTGGTGCCAGACGGGCTGGTCTGAGCATTTCACAATCTGCTCAGTTACTGGGATTTTCACCCACAACCATTTCTAGGGTTTACAAAGAATGGTCTGAAAAAGGAAAAACATCCAGTATGCAGCAGTCCTGGGGGGCGGAAATTCCTCGTTGGTGCTAGAGGTCAGAGGAGAATGGGCCGACTGATTCCAGCTGATAGAAGATCAACTTTGACTCAAAGAACCACTCGTTACAACCAAGGCATGCAGCAAAGCATTTGTGACTCCACAACACAAACAACCTTGAGGCGGATGGGCTACACCAGCAGAAGACCCCACCGGGTACCACTCATCTCCACTAAAAATAGGAAAATGAGGCTACAATTTGCACGAGCTCACCAAAATTGGACAGTTGAAGACTGGAAAAATGTTGTCTGGTCTGATGAGTCTCGATTTCTGTTGAGACATTCAGATGGTAGAGTCAGAATTTGGTGCCAATAGAATGAGAACATAGATCCGTCATTCCTTGTTACCACTGGGCAGGCTGGTGGGTGGTGGTGGTGTAATGGTGTGGGGGATGCTATTCTATCAATATGGGCCAACATTTCCAAAGAATGCTTCCAGCACCTTGTTGAATCAATGCCACAAAGAATGAAGGCACTTCTGAAGGCGGAAGGGGGTCAAACACGGTATTAGTATGGTGTTCCTAATAATCCTTTAGGTGAGTGTATTATTCTGTCAATAGAAATGAAAACGGGAGTTCTATGTCCCAAGCCCTGACACCATGAAACAGAATCTGACCAAACAAGCTTTGTATGGTAGCACAAATAATGGAAACACTAAACGTCAAGGCAAAGACGCAACAGTGGACCTCATACATGAGTGGGTGCTGGAAAAGAGTGAGTCACGCCTGAGACATGACACAAGTGGCCTTTTTACTGACAGCACGAATCATGGCATAACCCAGAAATTAAGGAATTACTGTAAGGGAGATGAATAAGTTACTTTAAGAAGAGAATCATGTTACAATAGCGCTAACCCTGGTGGCACTCTGGGTTAAATGTTCCTTCCTTCTTTCTCAGTTGGTGTGAGTCAGAAATGTGCTTGCACAAAACAGATGCCCATTGTAACATGGTTAAAACGAGTATGAATTTACCTTCAGGCCACAGTATCTGGCAACATCCATCCACCTTTATAGAATAGAATGGCAACAGACGCACTAGTTAAGAATAGCTGCAGTAGATAAAATCATCGTTATTTGGCTGTTGTTACATTCCCCATCTGGTAGCCCAAAACCATGGCTGGATAGTAGGCTGAAACCAAATCAGCTAAGTGCTAACTTTAGTTTGCATTTCTTAAAGCAGTTAAACACTGGGCCGATAATCGGCCGTTGGACAGTCTGGCGAGGTCGGTGACTCGAGTCTGTTCGGTGTGTTCCGTGCCGTCGTCCGTTGGAGGAGCTGTCGGCCTTCATTTTAGCCGACCTGACATGCTCAGTCGGAGATGTGAAATGGCAAGTCGGATGAGCGTGACTAGAGTCTCTCAAAATCCGATGAAAATCTTTTAAACTGACCTTCGTTGATCTAAAATGAAGACAGATTCAGAAACTGCACGGCCTATTTCTCTCTTAAAATGTTTTCAGAAACACGTTTCAGTGAACTATTTTAGGACAATATGAGATCGGATTCTGAATAAGTTGCCAGTAATGGCCGGTTGAAAAATCCAAAATCCGGAAGCAGCAGCCAGATCCATGTGACACGTTCAGTTGCCAGTTTTAATTTTTTGGGCGACAATACAGATTAGTGCCGCCTGCTGTTATGGAGACGTATTAAGTCTCGTCTCGTGTTCTGAGGAACTTTTTTGACCAACTCGGGGAGACTGATCAGTCCAACTAACTTTTCTGCTGACGGTCGGCCGTCTGGTTGGTGTGTAACTGCCTTTAGACTATGTTCACACACAAGAAAAAGTTGACTAGGGCGCTTTTGTAATAAATAACAAAGCTGGCAGAGTTTACGTTCCAAAAAGCAGCAGCAACAGCTACAGTATCCAAGAGCGCTATGTGGAGCGGTGTTAATGCTAACGTTAGACAAAACAAAGCGGTGGAGCGAGCTAGAGAAAGAACAGAGAGAGAGAGAGAGAGAGAGAGAGAGAGAGAGAGAGCGAGAGAGCGAGAGAGCGAGAGAGAGAGAGAGAGGTGTTACTAACGTTAGATAAAACAAAGCAAATTTCCCTAACTGTCATTCCCTGACGTATCGTATAACTCGCTGTGCTCCGACTCCATTTTTTCTTGTTATGGAAACGCCAGTTCTGGCTTCTCCGCTTGTCATTGGTCGGCTGTCAAAAAAGTGCTTGACGTAGGGCTTTTTTTCAACTTCAAAAAGACGCTCCGAGTTGCAGGAAAAAAGTCGGCGGTGTTTTTAAAAAGTGCGGAGGACTTTTTTGAAACCATGGCTTACTCCATAGGATTATAACGTAAAACAGACGCTGTCAGCTTAGAAAAAGAAAAAAAAGACGCCAAGTGTGCACATAGCCTTACGCTGTTAAACTTCAGCAGAAACTCCCTGCTTTTAAGAGGTCGGTGCAGCGGTGGCCTGATTGGGTTAACTAGGTTACTGGCAGGACATTTATAGAAGATATTCTTACTGATGGACCCAGTTGGATTTTGATCTTTGCTGTATTTAGAAAGCCAACCACATAGACACGGATGATGTACGGCAATTCATCTCTTGCACTTCCACTGCATTGCATTATTTAGAACGCTTTAAATTTCTGTGACTGATTTTTATGTATGTGAGATATGTGTGTATGTTGTGTTATGGTTGTCTAAGCTACTGGATGCCTAAACTTTCCCTCGGGGTGAATAACGTATCTATCTATCTATCTATCTATCCATCCATTGGGAAGCAGTAATGACTTGATGTAAACACAGACCTGACAGAGCTGCCGGAGACAGAATCTAAAGGTCACACTACAGTAGTTTTACAAATTATTCAGAGTTACAGTTTTCCTTTGGTTTCGCCGGTCTTTCCCATCTTTGAAAACTAAAATATGCCAAAAAAATGAGCACTTAAACCTGCCGGAAAACTCTTCAGTGATGATGCCCTCATTCTGCACCAGTAGCTGTAACAAGTCCAAACAATGAGTCATGTACAATCGGGTCTGTGCTACCAACTCAAACAGTGTGTCATCTACAACTAAAAGTAACGTCCCGGTGGTTTCCACTCAACACTGATCCCTCAATGGGTCTGGCCCTGTTCTAACATTTAAAAAGTAGTGATGTGATTCCATGGGACCTTTGGGAGCATCTGTAAAACATCTGGGAAATGAATTCTGACCAAGATATAAAAGTTTAAGTAGAGATTAAATAATTAGTTGATTGAGCAGTTATTTTCAAAGCAAAAAGAGATTTGCTCCGTTTTATATCATTGTAAACTGTATATATATTATTAATATATTGGGGTTTTGGACTGCTGGTGAAAGGCATTTGAAGATGCAATCTTGCATTCTGGAAAAGAAAATTGGGCTTTTTTTTCACTATACGCCGTTAGCAGTTAGCTCCACCAAAACTCGTCAACTGCTCTGTGTAACCGAAGCTGCTCTTTTAACACCCCTGCTCTGTATATTCACATATGAGAGCAGCGCTTGTCTCCCATATCACACTAGTAACTGGTTGTCTTATTTTGTTTACAAGTTCCAGATGGAGTCTGGAGATGATGCAGGGTAGGCCTACTTATTGTTTACATCTTACTTTATAGGCCTACACTTCAAGCTGTTACAGCTAGCTCTGTGGACAGCCTGAGACATGCACAATAGAAAAAATTGCCTTCTGCATTTTTGTTATGCTTTTCCCTCCATTGTACCGAACCGAACCGTGATGTCTGAACCGAGGTATGAACCGAACCGTGACTTCTGTGTACCGTATATATATATATATATATATATATATATATATATATATATATATATATATATATATATATATATATTCTGTACACAAGACAATAATCAGCAGTTGAATCAACGATGAAAAGATTAGGATGATATTTAACAGACAATAAAACACCAGGAGAACACTACATGCCTTCAGGTCCAGAACGTTACACAGCAAGCCAAGAGGCCAATAATTGCTGAGCTGAGCAGCAGCATGCGACGACAAAATGACACAGCAATTAGAAGAGCTCAGAGTGTAATTAAGCTCGACAATGTGCCCAAATATTCCCACTCAAGTCTTTTCACAAGGTAAACACTGCAAAGTAATTGGCCGTGAGTAATGATCAAATAATGTACAACTAGAGTCAATCAGTGCAAAGATGCAACAAAAGACCCTGATTTAGAGTCCCCCCCCACCCCCAACCTGATTTAAAGTGCTCATATTATGCTCATTTTCAGGTTCATAATTGTATTTAGAGGTTGTACCAGAATAGGTTTACATGGTTTAATTTTCAGAAAACATATTTCTGTTGTACTGCACATTGCTGCAGCTCCTCTTTTCACCCTGTGTGTTGAGCTCTCTGTTTTAGCTACAGAGTGAGATATCTCACTTCTGTTCCATCTTTGTTGGGAGTCGCACATGCTCAGTAGCTAGGTAAGGACTACTAGCCAGTCAGAAGCAGAGTATGAGGGCGTGCCCTGACAGTACCTCGGTAAGGACTACTAGCCAGTCAGCAGCAGAGTATGAGGGCGTGCCCTGACAGTACCTCGGTAAGGAGTACTAGCCAGTCAGAAGCAGAGTATGAGGGCGTGCCCTGACAGTACCTAGGTAAGGACTACTAGCCAGTCAGAAGCAGAGTATGAGGGCGTGCCATGCTAGCAGCTAGGCGAGCATTATAACGTGTGTTAGAAAGTGACCACGTTTGTCTCTGAAGTAAAGGCTGGACTACAATAGAGCTGTTTGGAGCAGTTTGTGAACAGTGTTTTCTGTTGGAGATGGTAAGTCCCTTTGGGGTGAACTTTAGGCTTTTACACTTTGTAAACATGCACAAAAAGATATATAACTCAATAAATGAAAGGGAAAAAGCCAAAAAGCAGAATATGAGCACTTTAAATGTTCGGAGGACAGCTGTACATAATGGAAACTCCTATTACATCCACTGCCTTAGTTTCCCTGTTGTTTTCTGTGGAGGGAATCTGCATCTCTCTCTCAGTCTATGCAGGTTATCCTGCTGCGCTTCCTGCCTCATTGATCATCGAGTATTCCAGTTACACCACGGGACACTGCAGAGAGCCGTCTCTAAAACAGGCCAGCACTCCTGGATTTTCTCTTACAGAGTAAACCACAGCACACAGATCATTTTGCAACAGGAATATATTTGTGGAATATCAGCACAACACATCTGCTGCCGTGATGGTAGAACCCCAATTGTCTTTTTCAGTCCAGTGGTGGAATTTACATAAGAACATTTACTCAAGTATTTTACACATTTGAGGTAACTAACTTGAGTCTTTTCTTTTCATGCCACTTTCTACTTCTACTCCGCTGCATCTCAGAGAGAAATATTGTACTTTTTACTCCACTACATTCATCTGTTACAGCTTTAGTTACTAGTTACACTACAAATTATAACGTTTGCACACAAAACACATGTAGTTTACAAAACTTTTTGTACGTGAATCTTTCACAGCTTTTCACACTCTTTTCGTCCAGCAGGGAATCACGTATCGACTTGTCTCTGCACACCTTCAAGAATGTGGTGAAGAGGAAAAGAAGGAAAAGAAGAAAAAGAAAGTCCTCTTATACTTTTCACCTCCTGCAGCTGCAGAGAAGAGGCCACGTGTCTCGGCTTCCTTACAGCCGCGTGCCTCAACAGCGCACGAGGAGGAGAGTAAAGGGCAGGTATGAGGATGACAGAACCCCCTGGCTAAGGATGAGCCTTGATTCAGCCTGGAGCGTTTCACCACTCCTCCTTTTAACACCACTTCATGGGCTCAAGTTGAGAGAAACTAGTGTGCAAAACCTGGGCTGACAAGCAACGCACTGCTGTAAAATCCACTTCCATCACATTTCCTAATCCAAGATAAGGATTTAAGTACTATTTAACTCCAGCAGTAGAGTTTGATATATATGGTGGACATCCACCCTGAACCACACATAAGCTCCCTCATGTCTAGGGTTGGGCATCGAGAACCGCTTCCAACTTGGAAATACAAAAAAATGGCAATTCAAATGGATTGGTCTTTTTCAAAAAATTGGTTTTGAAAATTGGTTTAATCATCGGTTCCAAATTTAACACGTAGCGACCGCCGTATTTCCAGGCCAGACTGATCTCATGAAGTGGCCTATGTATGACACGCCAATTTGTGTGCCATTATTTGCGTTATCAAGACGCATACTCGCTTTTTAGCGTGTTTATCAACGCCGTTTGGCCTCCACTGACTTACATTACCCTGCGATTGCGTGTGAATTTACGCCGTAGCGAGTATATGAAAGGGACCAACCATCGCTTTCTTCTTTGTACTAAATCCAACCCCGTTGTTCTTTTCCTAAACCCAACATGCGTGACGTTTCCTAAACTCAACCGTTGCTTTCTTCTCGCGATAACTCGCCACGTGGCGTGTATGTTTACGTCCGCTGTATACAGCGTAGACATCCATGCGGAAAGCTCAAAATGCGTACAGATAACACGCCACTTGGCTTAAGAAAGTGGGCGTGTATGTTTAAGCGTGATGCCATGTTGTCCAGGCACTTGTGTTGCAGCCATGGAGCACAGCAAGCGGCACTCTAAAGTGTAGCTTACATGTACATGGAAAAAGCCCGGTCAAACTGTAAAACATCACTGAATCAAAATATTAATATGCTTGTGAAAATAAGCATGTGGCCCGTTTCAACTCCACCACTCAAAGAATCGGACTCGAGAATCCATAAGAACCTAATTGGAAAAAGAGATTCGCAATTTGAATCCGGATTGTTCTAATCCAAACAATAACCAACCCTACCTGCGTCCCACCTCGATATCAACCATATTTGTGAGTATATGTTTTATGAGAAAGGCAATGCATTCAACACGTTCCTCAAGGATATGCACAATGCATTTTGGTGAGTAACAGGGACATTTGCAGTGTTAAGTAATGCAAAGTAAACATAACAGTTTGTTTGTCTACCAAAAAAGCTCTGCAGGGCAGCTTTAAGGGTCCCATGACATGGTGCTCTTTGGATGCTTTTATATAGGCCTTAGTGGTCCCCTAATACTGTATCTGAAGTCTCTTTTATATAGGCCTTAGTGGTCCCCTAATACTGTATCTGAAGTCTCTTTTATATAGGCCTTAGTGGTCCCCTAATACTGTATCTGAAGTCTCTTTTATATAGGCCTTAGTGGTCCCCTAATACTGTATCTGAAGTATCTTTTATATAGACCTTAGCGGTCCCCTAATACTGTATCTGAAGTCTCTTTTATATAGGCCTTAGTGGTCCCCTAATACTGTATCTGAAGTCTCTTTTATATAGGCCTTAGTGGTCCCCTAATACTGTATCTGAAGTCTCTTTTATATAGGCCTTAATGGTCCCCTAATACTGTATCTGAAGTCTCTTTCCCGAAATTCAGCCTTGGTGCAGAATTACAGCCACTAGAGCCAGTCCCACAATGAGTCTGTAGCTATTGAGGAGGAGGAGAGGGGGGGGGGGGGGGGGGGGGGGGGGTGTGCGGCCTTGACCAACTGCCACTTTGCTTGTTTGAAAGCCATGATGTCTCTCTCTCATGGGCGGGCCAAATTTTCTGGCCAGGCAAAGCAGAGAAAGGGGAGGTAACCTTTCCCCTTTTGACATCATAAAGGGAAGATTCCAGATCGGCCCATCTGAGTTTTCATTTTCTCAAAGGCAGAGCAGGATACCCAGGGCTCGGTTTGCACCTATCACCATTTCTAGCCACTGGGGGACCATAAGCAGGCTGGGGGAACTCATATTAATGTTAAAAAACCTCATAAAGTGAAATTGTCATGCCATGGGAAGTTTATTGTTGTTTGTAAAATTTCTTTTTTTTTCCAATTGTTTTCACAATAAAGTGTCTCCACAAACCTATAAGTTTGTAAAAGAAGATTAAAGCAACACACAAGAGCTTTCAGAACCTCTTCCTCACTGACTCTTACTCGCTACCTTTACATTACCACATATTTTGGTTTGGGTGTGTTACTTTGAACAGAGATTAGTTCTTCTACTGGAGCTAAAAACACTGCACGGAGATCACTTTTGGCTCAAAACGCCATTTAAAAACCAAAACGTAGCAATGTAAATGTAGCCCGAGTGGGTTGAAAAGTCATTCTAGCTATTCTATCAGGCATCATCCATCTTGTAAACAAAAACTTGTGACTGTAAGATCATTTGTAGGACAAGGTGGGCAATAAGGAGCACAGGAGAAGATCGCCATATCCCATATGTGGCTAATATGTGAAGCATGGTGCTGCTAAACAAGTGTGCGTTCAGCCGACCAACCCTATAATGGGAAACAAAAGTACAAATGTGGGGAAGAACAGGGAAGGTGATACACAATGACAAAAAGGGGGAAACTGCACAGGCATTGTCATCTGCTGTAGATTGTCTTCCAAATGACTGCTGGCAGTTTTCCATCAACCGGCTTCCACTCCGGGGATGATGAAAATCCGAGATAGAAAGTGCTTGCTGTGATTTATTCGATGACCATGCAAATCCTGCCAGGTCCTTCTGATAGACACGTAGGGAGGCAGAGAGGTAGAAGGGAAAACAAAACCGATGCAGTGCCGACAACAATTCAAAAAGGGAGCTCTGAGGAGACACTGCACCAAACAGCTACTTCCCTCAGACATGTTCCAGCCTGAACCCAAAAAGGGAGAATTTCACTGGTGTGAACCGTAGACTGCTACCACAGTCTACGGTAGAGCTGGGCAAAATATCGATATTATATTGACATCGTGATATGAGACTCGATATCGTCTTAGATTTGGGATATCGTAATATCGTAACATGGCATGTGTTGTTTTTTCCTGGTTTTAAAGGCTGAATTACAGTAAATATATGTAATTTTCTGGACTTACCAGACTGTTCAAGCTGTTCTATTATTTGCATTTACCCACTTAGTCATTATTTCCACATTACTGATGATTATTTATCAAATAAATATTTTGTGAAAGCACCAAAAGTCAACACTACAATATCGTTGCGGTATCGATATTGAGGCATTTGGTCAAAAATATCATGATATTTGATTTTCTCCATATCGCCCAGCCCTAGTCCACGGATCAATCCGTAAGTGCAGATCCAGCAGAGATGCATTTATCTGTGTGACAGAAAGCACAGATCTCAATATCTGGTGACAGGCGCCTGACCTACAGTGGACCTGAAAAGTTGAATTCTTATAACAATGTGTAGATTGTTGTTGTGTTTTCAACAAAAAAAAAACAAAGGGGCAGTGAGACAAATTGAAAGAACAATCTGATTAGTGCTAATGTTTAGTTTTTTCCATGAAAGATACAAGGCTGTAGGGAACAACACAGACAGCACAATCTCAGCTTCCTGTACTCCTGACTTTGATTATTTATCTGGGTGAAATTGACTGGTCCATTTGGTGTTTGGTTGATCTCTTAGGGGGTAGAGGCTGGACAGTTTATTACAACTTGGACCATCCTTTCCATCAGTTACGATAATGTCGTACTGACCAAAATAACTGCTTGTCGCATTAACTTGGCAACATTGCAGGGTCTTGAGGTGCAAGGACAGATTGTAACCAATCCAATGCATTATCTGAACTTTATTTGGAGGTAAAGGTGAAAGTGCAGGAAGCTGAAATGGCTGTATGAATGAGCAGTGGTGAAAGTTATTATAGTCCCTCATGTTATGATCGGGAGTGACTGAAGACTATGCTCTTCTTCTCCGTTTTTGGTGACTTTCTGTAGCAGAAACAGCGCCACCTATAGGCCTGGAATATGAAGTAGCGTGTTGAGTCTTTCACAAATGGATCTGTTGTACAACATGTTCTGTTGTATTTGGTCTTGGCTGTTGTTAGTGTTTGTCTTGCCTCAAACTATGAGGGCGTTGCATGCTTGTTACTGTTTTTATGTTTTTCTTGTTATGTATCTGCCTAGGGACAATAGATGAAAATGAGCTATGGTGCTATCTCTAGCATATTTACATTGTGTACTTGTACTGATGTCCATTAATATGCACTGTGTCTATCTAAATAAACAACTAAAATAAACAATTAAAATAAAAACTAAAGAAGGCCCTGAGCAGAAGAAGGTTTTGTCAAACAAAAATGTGTCCTTGGGGGGGGGGGGGGGGGGGGAATAACAAAACTTTAGCTTTTCTCTAGTCAGAATACCAGCCATTCACCAGGCCTGAACCTGTATTTCTGGTCTTGAAGGCAAATGAACAAAAGTGTTCATCACGTCTCTGGCTTTTTCAGGACAGCAAAAAAACCTGCTCAATCAAACCCGTTCAACCAGACGATTTTCTCTGAGAGTTAAGTGCATTTTTCTGGTAACTACGACAGCACAACATGAGGCAGATATAATGTGGAATGATATACTACATTGGTTATTGATTGTAAATTAGAACTGGGCAATATATCAATATTAGATTGATATCGTGATATGAGACTAGATATCATAATATCGTGATATGACATAAGTGTTGTCTTTTCCTGGTTTTAAAGGCTGCATTAAAGTAAAGTGATGTACTTTTCTGAACTTACCAGACTGTTATAACTGCTCTATTATTTGGCTTTACCCACTTAGTCATTATATCCACATTACTGATGATTATTTATCAAAAATCTCATTGTGTAAATATTTTGTGAAAGCATCAATAGTCAACACTACAATATTGTTGCGGTATCGATATTGAGGTATTTGGTCAAAACTATCGTGATATTTGATTTTCTCCATATTGCCCAGCCCTAGGGCTGGATACCAAACTCAATACTTTTTTGGCACCGCCTGATTTGCCTCTAAAGTATCGAGTCTCGGAAAAATAACTCATCATTCAACACCCCAATTTCAATCCCTAAGGAGTAAATCTCATCAGTGTCAGTGAGCCAATAAGCACGCAGCATGCTTCTACCGAGATCTAACAATGTTTGCGATTGGCTGTCTTAACGTTACACGTCGTAGTGACACGCAGGAAAAGCTCACGTAGTCGGAGCTGAAAAATAAATAAAAAGATGTGTGCCTTAATGTGTAATAGAGCCGACTGACATATCAGCGGGCCGATATTATTGGCCGATATTAGGCATTTTCCAAACTATCTGTATCGGCATTTTTTTTTTTTTTTTAAATATTCATTGATCAGAATCATTTAAAATGACTAATAATTCTGATAAATGAACATTAAAAAAAATAAAGGAAAAATGGACCAAACCCCCTTCAACCATGTTCTGAGTGTTGGTGTTGCGTAGTCTGTCCACCAGAGGACGCTCTACAACCTCCATGTTGGCAACACTCTGATTTTTTTGTTGTTATTCTGATTTTGTTCAAAGGACTTATATCATACTTCATATCTCAAATATTTGTATCGGCCTTAAAAATCCTGTATCGGTCGGGCTCTAATGTGTAATGTTGGAATTTATTTTTGTTTTATAAAATTGCTATCGAAAAAAAAGTATTGTTTAGGAACCGGTATCAAAGTCACGGTACTGGTACCGGAAACGTTTGAACGATACCCAGCCCTAGTTGTGAACTTGTAACTATGCAGCAGAGATGGGGACTCGAGTCTGAGACTCTGACTCGAGTCGCACTTAAGTCACACAAACAGCTGACTTCAGACTTGACTCGGACTCGACCCAAAAGACTTCAGACTTGACTTGCGACTCGACCCAAAAGATTTCAGACTTGACTTGCGACTCGACCCAAAAGACTTCAGACTTGCCTTGCGAGTCGACCCAAAAGACTTCAGACTTGACTTGCGAGTCGACCCAAAAGACTTCAGACTTGACTTGCGAGTCGACCCAAAAGACTTCAGACTTGACTTGCGACTCGACCCAAAAGACTTCAGACTTGACTCGGACTCGAGCTTCGAGACTCGTCAACAACCTATTTTCATGCAATTATTGCTTTTTAAATCTAAATTGATTTATGTATTTCTATTTTCTTTTATTGGCGCATATACATTGGGGAAACGCATGCTGCGTGTCCCTTGGCCTTTGCCGTAATGTGCAATGTACGCATGCGCTATGCGGCGCACACACATCAAAAAATGCAGCGACGATGGCGACACCAAGTCCTCCTGCAGTTGTGCCTTTTGTCATTAGTTTTGCTTACAATAACTTCATAAACAGTGGCAGTAAGCGAACAGCTACATGCAAGGAGTGTGGAACCAAGATACATGACGCTGGATCAACAACATCGAACTTCATCAGACATCTCAAAAAGCACCCAGATAGGTCAGTCACTCACGCTAATGTGAAAGAGACGTTACTTTTAGCATATATCGCCACAGGTAACAAGCTAACCATCGCAAAGTGTTGTGCTAATGCTGGGGACAGGCAAATTGTATTGTTATAGTTGTATCCATATGATGTGACAGACTTAGGTTAATATTTCACCAGTAGCAGAAGATTAGACTAAGATTAGACTGTCTTCATTTTTTTCCAATTTATTTTCATTCCAATTTTTATTTTTCTTGTTGTTAAATAGCAATACGGAAAGTATCAGTTCTCACATGTTTACACCATGGTTGGTGTATTAACTTTCAATACAGATGTTTTCCTCAAACTTTGACAAACACTGAACAATGTAATGCATGATGAGGTTGGGCTTTACAGCCAGTTAGTAACACAGACAAACATGTATTCTTTGGTGCAGATACCAAAATGTTGAAAAATACAGTTATGAAATTGAAACAGAGTCCTTAATTTGTGTTTCTTCAGATTGCATTGCAGTAGACCCCATAAAGTTATCCTACAACTGATGTTGATACTGTACTGTATGGATGGTAGCTACAGGACATGCTTTGAATTCATAAGATTTAACAATACAGTGTTAGGGACAGATCAGACTTGAGACTTGACTTGGACTTCCCCTCAAAGGACTTGAGACTTGACTTGGACTCAAGCTCAAAGACTTGAGACTTGACTTGGACTTCCAAAAAATGACTTGTGAACATCTCTGCTATGCAGTTTACGGTTCACTCATCCAAATATTACACCACACTGAAAACTACCCATTATGCTGAGGAGTGAACATTTCAGCAAATACTTGTAATACTCGCCTAAACATGTCTCAGCTGAATTGTGATAGAACTCCAAAGAAGGAAGCCTCGAGGTATGAAGAAACATAGAAAAGGCTCAAGTGAGACCATTCAGTTTGTTCAGACCTGCAGAGCGAGGTTATGATGAACTGGTTCGCCACGCTTATTTCATTTAGTGCAGTGATTGTCAATGACTGGGCCGCAAAGATGATATCTGACAAGAACTGATCATACATTGTATTGTGTATACTGATGTGTGCGTACACTTTCATTCACACTATGGAGGCACTAAAGTGTCTCCGTACAATCCTCCTCGATTGTACTACATCCACTCCATCTAGTGAAGTAGGAGACATCTTGTGAATGGTCATAGATTCTGGATGTATGGACTATATGGACTGTATTTATATCGCGTCTTAATGACCACTCAAAGCGCTTTTACATATTACAGGCGCCATTCACACACCGATGGGACGGCATCCGGAGTAAGTTTGGCGACCTGAGCCACAGGATGTCTGAATGTTATTTAAAGCATATTATTTTATGTGTTTTAAACCTGTCTGGAGAGTGGACTCAATCTGGACCCAGCCACGCCAACCGGTCAGCCGGAACACTGTGCTAACTTTCCTGTTCCCACGTCCAAGCAGAACCCCTAGTGTAGTCCATAATGTTATCCAAACAGCCTCAGCTTGTCAACAAATGCTTAAATAGGTCTCGAGCTCATTCCTCTCGGGGTAACTTTATTTCTCTGCCAATCAATATGGATGGAGTAGCCTGGATGCCAGCCGAACTTAGCCCCGCCCACAACATTTGAGGTCAGGAAGTTCGGTCTGGACTTGATCCGTTGTGGAGCAACTATGCTCCAACCAGAGCTGTTTGGACCAGTCAAATTATCAGGGCGGGCTTTATACGATGATGGACAGATGATCAACAGTAACGTAATCAACCACTTCACCAAAGAGCGCTTGGGTTGAATTTGTTTACAACAAAGACGGCTGCCGCTGGAGAAATGAGATGTGTAGATTCCGCCATCGCGTCTGTTATAGAAGATATCGACAGCGCATTCATTTTAAAAGAGGAACAGAGAACCGTGATCAAGGCATTTGTCGATCGGAAAGATGTTTTTGCCGTCCTTCCTACGACATACGTCGCAAACTCCGTTGCTCTGATTGGTTGTAGGTCTATCCAATGGAGTGCAGAGGCTTTGAAACACGTTCGGTTGAAATAAGCCCCATAATCACAGCCCAACGGAGCAGTATCAGACTCATATTCTGACTAGAATCGGAGTATGACCACGTCAGGCTATAGATGGAGAAAAGACCAAATTGGAGTCTGGAACTAACATAGTAGGTATCCAGTAGATGATCAGGTCCTGGGTGAATGGTTCACCTGGCTGTCTAAAAAAAAAAAAGCATCAAGAGGCCCATTTTTCTGTGCAGGTGCTGGGTTGTAATTATCTGCACAAAAAGACAAAGACGTCACAGCACAGTACTATCTTGTTCCCAGCCGTACTTTATTTATTCTACATGGATGTGATTTACAACATTTCAACCGCAAATGGTTCTTCTTCAGGACCTGAAAAGAACAATTTGTGGTAAAAATGTTGACTGCCAACATTGATAGATAATGCATTTTTTTCTCTTTTATTTTTCGACATGGATAGTCACATGCATGTAGACTAAAGAAAATCCTGGATACAAGACAACAGTGTGCAGGCAACTTGTGTAGTTTTTGGTCTAAAAAAAAAAAAATGTCTATATATCATGTCAATATCTCACATCACTGAAGCTGACAGTGTTAATGCCTTGCTCGTCATTTATACCTAATCACAGGTTGTTGTTTTTTATGTATCTTAGGGTTTATTTATTAGTGAAAAACAAAAGAAGCAGAAACAGAAGCCTTGGCACAGTATGTCACACACAGCAGAAGTAGAACAAAGCTTAAGCTGGGATCATCCTGCCCTTGATCCCCAACCCAGTTCATATTACTGGCATTTACACACGGCTTTCTTTATCCTATGACTTCTGCCCTGATTGTAACAACACTAACAGCCAGCTTGGAAGATGTTATTGTGCTACATGTACCGTGAAAAAGGGTTGGGGGAGAAAAAAAAAATAATTTACTGAAGATGCAGTGACACACTGACATCAATCCTTCAACTTGTGAACTCCCAACTAGGGATTAGTAACTCACGGTCATCCTGCCCGACTGCTTAACATACATCCATGAGCTGCAGAAACACACACAACCTACAAACATGTTCAATGCCATCTCTACATTACATGTACAGTGGCATTGATCTTAATGCCTTAATTTAAAAAATTAGGAAAATGTGTTAAATTCCCATAGAGGCAGGCAGATTTTGATTTTTAGTCAGATTGGCATGGTTTTATTTCAGTTAGTCTAATAGCTGGTTTGATTTGCATTGAGAGATGATTTTATGGAAAGTACCCCATGCCAGTCTCTAGGTATGGTGAAGGGGATGTGATGATGTGGGGCTATTTTAATTCCAAAGGCCAAAGGAACTTTATCAGGATGCATAGTATCCTGGATCCATGAAATAACTGGCCTTTAAAAATCAAAATCTGCCTGCCTCTATGGGAATTTAACATAGGGGTGTACTCACTTATGCCCCCTGTAGTTTAAGGAAGAACAGTTATTTATTTACGGTACATTATTCATTCACAAAGAAAATTGGTGTCCTTAAAGGTTGGATTTTTCGTCATTTTTTTAAATGAAGGCATTAAAATCAATTTCCAAAAGATGATTTTTTGTATTCCTCTTTTTAGTCAACTTTAGCATGGGTTCATAAACTTATAAGCCACTGTATGTTCCATGCCTGGGAAATGAAGGTAATAGTTATGTTAGCAATGGTATGGCAAAATGACAACACCACCTTATCTATCTGGTTACCTTATCTAAATGATCTACATGTTACAGATGAAGACACTAAAGAATGAAGTTCTTCAGTAAAATTACTTCAATATGCAAAATAAGTCAACTGTGTTTGGGCAGCAACTGATTACTTTCATCCTCGCCTAATCTGCCAAATATATTTTGTCAATTCATTGACAATCAGTCTACAAAATGTGGAAAAAAAAAAAAATCACAACTTCTTAAAGCCCAAGGTGACGTCGTCAAATTGCTTGTTTTGTCCAAACAACTTAAAAAAATTATAAATGATATTAAACAGAGAATGATACAACTCCTTACATTTTGAAAAGGTAAAACCATAAAATGTTTTTGACAAAATTGACTAGAGAGATTTAGCGGTTATCAAAATAGTACTTGCTGATTAACGTTCCGTCAGTCAACTAGTGAATTTACAGACTAATCGGTTCATCACTAAACTGTATATGGACGATTCCCAAACGGATGTAAAAAAAATTACTGGAGAAAAGGAAACAGAAAAGCAGAAAATACCAGAAGATGTCAGGGAAATGCATAGCAAGTTTTCAACTTTAAAAGGTCCAATGTGTGGGAATTTCTCCCATCTAGCGTCGAGATCATATATCGCGATAACTCTCTCGCGTCACGCAGTTCAAAGTACGTATTACAGCTACGGTAGCCTTCACTCTTTTTTTTCTGATGATGCCGGTCTCTTGCTCTTTTCAATATCCGTTTTCTTTTTCTGGGTGAAGAAGAAGAAGACTCCTGTTCCTGAAATTTGGATTTTGAATACGTGTGGTCCTCCACGTTTCCTTCTTCAGGAAGCTATGATACCCGTTAGCAGCATTAGCAGCAGCTGTGAGTTTATCATGTGACAGAGAAAACGTGAAAGGCGGAGCAGTATGTCCTGTATGTTCCTTACCGGCTAACGTATTTCAAGATGGAGCATGAATATGGAGCGTCTACCCCAGTTCATGAGAACGCAAATGGAAAATTTCAAGCCAATAGGAATACTTGGAATTGATGGTGGAGGTAAATATTCATGAAAAAGGACAAGTTTGTGAACAGGCAATAGAGATTTTGAGAATGAACAACTAAACACGTTACACACTGGACCTTTAACATAGAAACAGCTACATAAAAGTCCTTGCTGGGAGGACCTGAGGCCCTTAGTAATAAGCTAATTTCCCATGGTTTTGGAAACTTTGAAGTTTATGTGTTAGGGTTGGACGATTTTGGCTAAAATCATAATCACCATTAATTGAACAAGTTACCTCGATTACGATTATTGAACGATTTAAAAAAATGTTTTTCTTATACTGTAAATATGTTCAGTTATTTTTACGCGGCGGCCGTAATATGTTTTAAGGGGAAGGTACATTAACACACAGTGGTCGGCCGCCGAAATATTAATAGGATTAAAAGACCGAAATAACCAACTTGGTAAAATTACGTCGGTTATAGGCTCTGAATTTATTAATCATCCAGCCTTTTTATTTCTTACAATTTGGAAGTGACGACATACATTTCCCTGACTGACTTATGTTCTAGAAAAAGGCACATTACTCAAGTAAATACTGCTCAAATCCAAACTTCTCTTCTCTCCATGTCTTTTATAATGCATTATATTCACATCTAAACTCGGCTAAATATAAGACATACCGTATGTCTTGCTGCCAAGTTAATCATCTCAGACTGTGAACTTTAGTGGGGGCAAAGTGCACACAGAGACAGTCCTTTCTGCTGGAAAGTGCAACATTATAGCGCACGCTGTCGTCAGCCAGACAAGCATGAGTACACATGGGCAGGGCCACAAGCAAACCTTTATTTATACTGCACCAGGAGATTACATGGTGCAAACCGCTCTCTGTCATTTAGTGGCTGCTCAGATACCCATGGCGGTTTGGAGGGGACTGATCTTATTACACAGAGAAAGAGCCATGTTTAAACTATACTGAAAAAAGGAGCTTCTGCTTACATATTAAGAACTGGGTCACGTTTACATAAAAATCTAATAGTACACCTTGTAAGACGCAATGGGCGTGCACTTTCCTCCTTTTTTTGTTTTGTGTACATTGTTTCTAAAGATGAATAAAGACGTACATTGACAATTTTTAAATGTAATTATTTTCTGAAATGTAATAAAACAAAAGGGAGACAAATAAAGGAAATAGGAGAAAATAGGTAGCTGCATTTTGCGGTTTATGTACAGTAAGTTGAAAACAAGATGACAAAACTATTATTTTAAGACACTAAAAGGTAACAGAGTAAAGTTTACATTCGGTTCAGCGTACAGTACAGTGACGTTTTTAGCTCGGAACACTCAATATGTAAAATATCGGTCATTTCAGCTGTGTAAAATAAAAGCTACATTATACCTGAAATCTAAACAAGTACCACAGAATACTTTGTCCTGTCTGCCACGCCTCGTCATCACTGCTGCCCCGAGCTCGTCTCAAACAGCCAGCTGTCCAAACAAATGTTACGTAGCCAGCGCTTATGTAATGAAGCATGGCAAGTGCTTAGCGCACCCTCCCAGCCATCCTGTTGCATGGCATCATCACTTCAAACATCTCAAAGTGGGCAACTGAACCTTCCGTCTTGTTCCTTCTGGCTGGATATTAGCTGTGGCTCCAATAATCAATGTTATGGATCACTGCGAGCGCTCTAGCTGAACGAATGGGTAATAAAACACAAGTCCTGCCCCGAGCTGGTGAACAAAAAGCTGCAAGATCAGCTGCTGTGTGAGTGTGTGTGTGTGAGAGACTGAGTGAAAATGAAAAACGACCGCAATATAAAGCTGAGAAGGAATGGTCACATCATTGCCGAGTGTGTATAACTTTAGGGATCAACACTCTCTGCTTGCGTGACTGGGATCAAACTATGAGTGCAATACAGAGTAGCATGCCTAACGAAATTTAAAAGAGACAGCCCTTCGTTTAAAATAATGATAATTCTCTCAGAGTGCAACAAACAAAAAAATGCCAGCTGGCTGGTGTGAATCTGTGTGCCTTCTACAACCCAGAAAGCTTTAGAATGAGCGTGAGTCACTATGCAGTACATTACTCTTGACATACAATACATAGGGAGGGATGTGCTGACTAGGCAAAACAACGTGCACCGTATCTGTATGAACACACCGAGTTAGAGGCACCTGGAGGTGAGCGGTTCTGTATTTTTTTGTGTGTCCCTGCTGTACACATGCACGGATAAAGAAGTGCTCCTACCGTCTCATTCTGATCTGGGTACATGCCGTGCTGTAGCCGAGTCGCCGCTGCAGAGGAACAAGTTGCGTAGCCGGCGGTGCGGAGGACACTGATGATGCAGCGAAACGCAGCCGTCTCTGCCTATTCAATAACTCTCTGCCTGACTGACAAACCACTGTGGCGGAGCAGATAATGTCTGTGGCCTGAGACACACACACACACACACACTAAAACACACACACTGACTCTTATTCACTTACACGTTGTTACATAAACAGAGCGAGAGAGAGTGAGTGAGAGAGAAAGAGCAGAGCTCAGTGATGCTCGCTCTCCCTGAGCTGGCGCGCTTGCGCACACACGCGCGCACACACACGCGCACGCACACACACACACACACACACACACACACACACACACACACACACACACACACACACACACACACACACACACACACACACACACACACACACACACACACACACACACACACACACACACACACACACACACACACACACACACACACACACACACACACCTTGACCTGTCCCACCATAATGCCACAACACAGAACGCCCAGCAGAAGTGTGTGTGTGATATCCAATTGAAGCTCCCAGAGGGATTAAGAAAAGCTCCAAAAGTGAGGAACATTGTGCCCCCTGACAGACACACACACACACACACACACACACACACACACACACACACACACACACACACACACACACACACACACACACACACACACACACACACACACACACACACACACACACACACACACATTATCTAAAAAGAGGTTCTCAACTAAATTGCAAGAAAAGCACTACATTATGAAGTATATTTTTATATGCCATATAAAAATGCTTATACTGGGATCGAAGATTGTATCTATATCGCCGACCCATAGCTCAAAATATGGATTATTTTGCAGTATTTGCCTTTTTATGGAGCCCCTCTTTTTAAAACTGACTTCGGTGCAGGACAGGTGGCCCAGGGCTGGAAGAGGAGCAAGTGCATTTTAAATTAAGGCAAACGGAAAAGGAAAGGAGTAAGAGAGAGAAAGAAAGAGATTCAAAGTGAGGTTGTCAAACGTGGCCTTACCCCTGCTCGGTTACACAAGAGCCAAACACACTGCCAAGCTGCCAGACCGCCTGAAGCTGTGTGTGTGTGTGTGTGTGTGTGTGTGTGTGTGTGTGTGTGTCCCAGGTTGAGAACAGTACACAACAGTACTATAAACCCCTCTGGGCCGCTTCATAACATTGGCAAACTGACACTACCACGGTCCACAGTATTCCCACGGAGACTTCCCATCTTAATCCCAAATAACCGGCTGTTTTTCCTGAAATGAGACATCTGTGAACTTCAAACTTCACAGCGTGAAGTCATTTTGAGGCTCGCATTCCCTTGAAAACAACAGAATGCACAACAGAAACGGTGCGAGAACCGCACGCAAGATTTCGTCTTCATTAATCAACACCGATGCATTTCAAGACACAACTAAGGCGACAAACAGAGCTGAAACTATCAATCGACAGGGAATCTATTGGAAATGAAATCAAGCAAATGTGCATAAAAATGTACTGGTTCCAGCTTCCGAGTCTTTTGTTGTCAATTTACTTTCTTGGGACTGTTTTTCACCCAAAATAAGATGACTGAAGATGTCACAGTGGGCTCTGGGGAAAATGTCACCGTCTTCGGACATTAAATTAACCAAACAGTGAATGGGTTAATCAAGAAAATACTCTGCAGATGAATAATAAAGAGACACAATCATTAGCTGCAGCCCTTATAAACAGAGTGTGTTGTTGTGCTGAGAATCATCTGGTGACCCAGATGTGAGAGAAGTGGCTTTGTGACAGAAGGTCACTAGTTGTAATCCACAAACAATCTGTCAGCAAACATGACGGAGGAAGATAAGAGGGGGAAGAAAGAATATAAACAGACGGCTGAGGTTATCAAAAACACAACATACTGCAACAGAAAGGCTGGGAATGACAGCAAGAGCAGTGAAGTCTGGGGGGGGGGGAAAGTGGTTTCATTTCAATGTTCCTCCCCTTCTGTCAACAGTTAGCATCAAAGTGCCCTTGAGCAAGGTATTTGATAACTGCAGTGAAGCTGTAGCAACAGCAGAGGAATCATGTGTAAACTGTACTGGAAAAAGAAAATTGCAGTTAATTAATGGTTGATTTTTTCCAAATTGGAGCAAATTGTTTATTATGTTCCCATCTGGGGGTCTTCAGCATAACAACTTTGGAGACCCCCTGAAAGAGAAGGTGATTTAGCATTTGAATAACCCTGCAGGGAGTTCCGATTCTCCCTGCCAACATGTGATATAATAAGACTTTTTTAATAAGGCAGAGAAAGAGAATTAACAGCAGTGCAGATGGTCTGGCTCCTATTAACAGATCCCTCAGACTGTGTGTGTGTGTGCTTGTTTTACTATATTCGTGGGGTCCAAAAACCAGGGAGTCCAGTATACTTGTGGGGTCTACACGGCCTTGTGGGGCTTGGGATTAGGGTTAGAATTAGGTTATGGTGAGGGTAAGGGTTAAGGTTAGGCATTTAGTTGTGATGGTTAAGGTTAGGGGCGAGGGAATGCATTATGTCAATGATGGGTCCCCACAAAGATAGTGAAACAAACGTGTGTGTGTGTGTGTGTGTGTGTGTGTGTGTGTGTGTGTGTGTGTGTGTGTGTGTGTGTGTGTGTGTGTGTGTGTGAGTGAATGAATGACTGGATGGATTAATGAATTACTTATTGTATGTGCTACATTAACGTGCATGGGTGGGTGTGTTCAACCACTTCACGCACAAAAAAGGTGCGACAGTGTGAGACATACACTTGCCAACTCAACTTCCTGTGACACGCACCGGGTAATCAGAGAAATCGGGAAGTGCTTCCTCCAATCAATCGTCCCGCTAAGAGTCATTATGAGGCTTTTAGTTGATTACAGCTCTCATATGTACCATGGTCTGCAGGGTGGGTGTGTGTGGGGGGGGGGGGGGGGGGGGGGGATAAGTGCCTGATACTTTCAAAAGTAAGACGAGCACAAGCTGGAAACAGTCTACCCTAGCTGATTCATGGACTTCTTTGAGATGATCCTGGTTTTTGATTACTGACTTCTGAGGCCTTTAATAAGAGTTTGTAAATGTAAGACGGATTGGGAACATCCAGAGACAGACAGTGTTTGCAGCATAACAGCCTAACGTTAATCATGAGGGAGTGGTGGGTGAACGTGTACAACTACATGGTGAGTCAAGGTACCGAAAAAAAGTGTTGCACTAAAGAAACGTGTTTTACATTTATCTGAACTTTTTCTTGTCGTTGCCTTTTCGGATAGACCTCAAACACACCGTTTGAAGCTTGTGAACATCGATTAGGATTTAGCAAGTTTAGAAAATGTTCCTTTTTTTATTTATTTATTCATTTTTTTACACACACTAATGTTAACCTAGCGCTCTCGTCATATGTTCAGCCGTAACATGACACAGACCTTCAGTCAAGTAAGAGGACTGAAATAGCAAGACAGTGAGGTACCACCTGTACCAATGACTGATTTAAATTCCTGTTCATTTATTGTCATGGAAAGTTAAGTTTATTCTGGTTTATCACTCGAATCAAGCAAAAGTGGTGTCATTTAACCCTAGAAAAATGAAATTATATTGTCAGGTTTTGTTCATGAATGAACATTAAACAACTACCGACTGCTGTTAAAGTAACATGATTTACTGAAGAATTTTGTAACACACCACATTACATGAGGCTTAGCATTAGTGTATTATTCCCCATCTGAAGAGCCTATGTTTAAAGTGCTCATATTATGCTCATTTTCAGGTTTATAATTATATTTAGAGGTTATATCAGAATAGGTTCACATGGTTTAATTTTCAGAAAACACCATATTTTTGTTGTACTGCACATCGCTGCAGCTCCTCTTTTCACCCTGTGTGTTGAGCTCTGTTTTAGCTACAGAGTGAGACCTCTCACTTCTGTTCCATCTTTGTTGGGAGTCGCACATGCTCAGTAGCTAGGTAAGGACTACTAGCCAGTCAGAAGCAGAGTATGAGGGTGTGCCCTGACAGTACCTAGGTAAGGACTACTAGCCAGTCAGAAGCAGAGTATGAGGGCGTGCCCTGACAGTACCTAGGTAAGGACTACTAGCCAGTCAGAAGCAGAGTATGAGGGCGTGCCCTGACAGTACCTAGGTAAGGACTACTAGCCAGTCAGAAGCAGAGTATGAGGGCGTGCCCTGACAGTACCTAGGTAAGGACTACTAGCTAGTCAGAAGCAGAGTATGAGGGCGTGCCATGCTAGCAGCTAGGCGAGCATTATAACGTGTGTTCCAAAGTGACCACGTTTGTCTCTGAAGTAAAGACTGACTACAATAGAGCTGTTTGGAGCAGTTTGTGAACAGTGTTTTCTGTTGGAGATGGTAAGTCCCTTCGGGGTGAACTTTGGGCTTTTTCACTTTGTTAAACTATAATGTGAACAAAAAAGATATATAACAGAATAAAGGAAAGGGAAAAAGCCAAAAAGCAGAATACGAGCACTTTAAAATGACATTAGAGAGAAGCAAGGCGACTGTTTGATTCTAACACGTTCCTGCTGGTCTTTGGATCGTATTTCCACCAGATGTCTTTAAATTCATTAGAAATAAATGTTAATCCATAGACGTCACCTACTGTTAGATGTCCCGCTGGCTGGTCTGACAAAATACAGCCTGAAGAGAGAGGCATTCAACACAATAAAGGAAAGGGAAAAAAAGCATATTATGAGCACTTTAAGCTACAGCTAGGACTACATTATAGTATCTACTACACCAGGTAGTAAGGTATGCCTTCACATGACAGGGGAAAAATGGTCAGGGTTGAGCAGCCAGGATTTGACATTTGACGGCGCGAGTCCTTTTTTTGTGCTCTAACTATTATGCGAGGTTAGAGCTCATAGTCTATAGCATGTTCGGTATTTCTCACAAGTGCTGTTGCATTATTATGATCCTGGAGGAAGAGTGAGTGATGAAAAGCAGAATGGATGAGGCGGTGCTGTGAAGCGGCAAATTAAAGCACACTGAGACCTTGGCAGCTATTATCAGTGCTAGAGGGGAACATCTGCGTCGGACGTCCAATCCACCGCGGCCAGGGGCTTTAAGAGCTGTTACACACCAACCAGACGGCCGACGTTGGCAGAAAAGCCAGTCGGACTGATCAGTCGGGTCCCCGAGGTCCAAAACAATGCCTCAAAACACACCGAGGCGACGCCGACTTGAGTGTACGCTCTGCTCGTGCGCGAAACGTAATACGTCTCCATAGCAGCAGGCGGCGCTGCTCTGTATCGTTTCCCAGAAAATGAAAACCGGCAGCTGATTGGACGAACGCGTCACGTGGGTCTTTTTTCTCCGGAAATTCACAGCCAGACTGTCATGGCGGCTCGTTCAGAATACGATCTCATATTGTACTAAAATAGTTCACCGAAACGTGTTCCTGGAAACATTTTAAGAGAGAAATAGGCCGTGCAGTTTCCGAATCTGTCTTCATTTCAGATCAACAAAGGTCAGTTTAAAAGATTTTCATGACATTTTGAGAGGCTCATCAGCTCGCCATTTCCCGGGTGAGTCCCGACTGCCCTGTCTCCGACTGAACATGTCGGGTCGGCCCAAATGAAGGCCGACAGCTCCTCTGACTGATGACGGCACGGAACACACCGAACAGACTCGAGTCACCGACCTCGCCAGACTGTCCAACGGCCGATGTTCGGGTTGGTGTTGTCAGGGCCCTTACATGCACCATATGCACGAAAGTATCAAGTCATATCTCAGTTGGTAACTTTAACGTTTCCAACTAAGGATCGATGGCTGTCAGAGGAAACTCAACACTGATGTGGTGACAGCTCTGTGCTGTTTTTCAAACATGACTGCACCATTTCTTTTATGACTTTATAGTCACGTTCGGCTTTGAATGCAGTTGGTGGTACCAAATGGGGTAGAAGGAAAATATAAATTTGATTTATGTGTGGAGGTTAACTGCAAAAATGTAAACCAAATGTACGCTGACCTACCAGCAAAGACTCCAACTCAACCCTTCCTGTAGCTCAGAGGGTCAAACGCAACTTCACTAAGGTCCACACTGGAAAATAACAATCATATCAAGGGCCAGACATGTAGAGTTTATTGACACGCCTTTATTTAATCAAAAAATTCAAATATCTTGGATGGTTTTATTGCATGTCTCATATAGTCTTCTCACTTACAGTTTGGTTGACATAAAGCCCTAAAAAAGTTCCTCAGACATTGTAAAAAAGCACCCAAAAATGTCGACAAAAGTGACAATAACGTCGAAAAAAGTGACAAAAATGTCGACAAAAGTGACAATAACGTCGACAAAAGTGACAAAAATGTCGACAAGTGACAATAACGTCAACAAAAGTGATAACGTCGACAAAAGTGACAATAACGTCGACAAAAGTGACAATAACGTCGACAAGTGACAATAACGTCAACAAAAGTGATAACGTCGACAAAAGTGACAATAACGTCGACAAAAGTGACAATAACGTCGACAAAAGTGACAACGTCTACAAAAGTGACAAAAATGTCGACAAAAGTGACAATAACCTCAACAAAAGTGACAATAACGTCGACAAAAGTGACAATAACGTCGACAAAAGTGACAAAAACGTCGACAAAAGTGACAAAAATGTCGACAAAAGTGACAATAACGTCGACAAAAGTGACAAAAATGTCGACAAAAGTGACAATAACGTCGACAAAAGTGACGTCGACAAAAGTAACGTCGACAAAAGTAACGTAACGTCGACAAAAGTAACGTCGACAAAAGTGACAATAACGTCGACAAAAGTGACGTCGACAAAAGTGACAATAACGTCGACAAAAGTGACGGCGACAAAAGTGACAATAACGTCGACAAAAGTGACGGCAACAAAAGTGACAATAACGTCGACAAAAGTAACGTCGACAAAAGTGACAATAACGTCGACAAAAGTGACAATAACGTCGACAAAAGTGACAAAAATGTCGACAAAAGTGACAATAACGTCGACAAAAGTGACAATAACGTAGACAAAAGTGACAATAACGTCGACAAAAGTGACAATAACGTCGAAAAAAGTGACAAAAACTAAGTAGGTGAGCCAAAATGTATTGTGAACCTAAATTGATATCTGGGCTGGATCAATATCTGCGAGGGGCCAGATTTAGCCCACGGGCCTTCAGTTTGACACACGTGCTGTAGCTACTTCACAATAGATGCTATTATGGATTCTGTGTACTGGAAGGCACTGTGATGAAGCAATAGGAAGTGTTGAGTCTGCATTAACAGCTGACCTTTGTGATCCCTGTAATGCCTTGAATGCATTGAAAGTAAAAAAGAAAGACAATTTAAGGCCTGGTCACACCAGAAAGTGGAACTGCAAAGTTCATCTACGTGTCTTTCCAAAATAAGGGGGAATTTTCTTCACCCACACAAGCAAATCCACTGATGGCAATTCCATTTCAATAAATTTTTCCTGAAATGTCCCCGTTTTAAATTCTGGTGTGACAGGCCTTTAGATGGAGTGGAAGTAACTAAAAAAGCCCATCTTCTTAGTCAGTCTCTTAGATATCAGAACTATTCAGTCAAGCAGTGTCTGAGATACTGGATGACTGCCCATTTTGGGATATTGGTCATATTTTGGCCACAAAAAAAGACACGCACCGTTTCCAAACTTCATTAAAAAGCAACTCGGCTGTCTGCAATAATGTCAAATGGCCGATATAATCACAGCCCCACAATCTAACTACCTAAAACAGTGCAAAGTAGAGACAAAGAGGGCCCCGGTGTCAGGTCCAGAGTGGCAGATAAGAGCCTGGGAAAGCGCTGCTCTCCAGATGCACTCATTACTGCCTCTAAGAGAGGAGCTTATCAGAAGGAGCTGGATGAGCTCGCAACGAGGAACAAGACCTGGCAGCCGGAAACTCACCCATCTCTACTTACTGCATTTAAGTTTCATGTTGTGACTAGGGGTTGCACCATATGAGGAAAAAAATATACATTTGAAAATATCTAATTGCCATTTTGACTCATGATATGATTCCCGATATTGGAGGAAATTACCATTTTTTGTATCATTATTCTCAGTTTCACTGAAAAATATTGAAATAAAAACTATTAAAATGGTTGCGAGGATCTGTGCCAAACAGATTTTTTTCTTTAGTCTGTAGGATAGGATATGTAGGCCGGGACGTCTCTGCAGCACCACATATTTTGCCTTTAACAAATGTTGTGCACCCCCTGCGATTTCGATATTGCACTAGTCCATACTGCGATTTCGATAAAAATTGCGAATAATTGTGCAGCCCTAGTTCAATCATCCTTCCGCTGCTTTAAAAGTCAAACTTTTATTCCCCATACCCTTTATCATATGACGCCGCAGGAAATGATAGACATGAGAAGAGAAAATATGAGAGCAGAGATAGGGGATGGGCGGGGTTTGCATTCCTTTTAGGAAGTCCTGACTCACATCTGAGCTGTCAGCATGCTGCCAGGACACAGGAAAAACAAACGTGCATCGCACTGAAACTGGGACACTTTGACATCACCGCTGCTGACTCGCATGAGTCAACCACACGCCACATGATCAACCAACGATCAATCACTTGAGGAGCAGCAGGGTGTTGACAATACACTCAGTCACATGTCCTGACAGAGGAACATAATGCACGAGGTGGATCATTACTTTCCAATTAACACAATTCAAACTGCATTATCACCGTTCAGTGTTTCCTCTGTGTTGATTTTGTAGTGGCGGCCCGCCACGGCAAAATTTCTGCCGCCACGGTATCAGAAATAGGTCAGACGCACAATTTAGTCGCGGTTGCCTTTTAAATGATCCTGCCGACATAATGGACCCCTCGTTGGCTACGGCTCATATTGCAATTTAACAACAAGTAGAACTATTCAGAGGCTACTGGGCCCGTCCAGTTTAACTCCACATACTGTTGCGTTGATGGAGTTTACTGTCAAAACGTTTGCTTTCTTCCGAGACGACTATTAAGCCAACAGCTCCACCAGAAACGTCACCGCGGTGGGTCCGTTCTAATTGGACAACGTTCAACTTGTCAGTTCTGTCAGCTCATCGTCCTGATATCAAACACCTGGAAACATTAAAAGGGTAAGTGAGTCAGTGTGATATAATATAAATTGGAAGACCTGCCCCCACTGCTAAAAGACAATCAAAATAAAAGGGAAACACTGCCGTTACACCAGGGTCACTTAAAAAAAATGAAAACCATAACTTGTTTTTTTTTTTTTACTCCTGTGTTGACAGATTGTAATAATGATATCACTTTTTTTTAACATCTAGAAACATAATAACTTAAGAGTCTGTTGTCTACTTTGTTGCCAACATAAAGCATTGGCACTGTTGCTGTGATTTCTTGCATTATTATATATACATTATATATTATTATATGCAGATGACACTGCCATGACATGGATTTGGGGTTAGGTCCTGAGGCCTGTACTATGAATCCAGATCAACATGCCCTGGATTTATTCTACATAAATATGAAGAACGCAGACACGGTTTTACAGGCAATACAGTCGCTGCTTCCTAACCCAGGAAGGAAAGCTGGCAAACAAATAGCCGACGCTGTCATGCGTAAATCACAACTCTTATCAATATCACTTCCCCATCAGTCAGACACAAGATCTGGCCATAAATACACTGTGCTTTCCATAAACTGTCATTGCTTTAGCCTGTTATTTCAGTTGCAACCCTGGCAGTGGTAAGCGATCGTGAAAATCTATATATCTTTCATTAAAATACGTAACCTGAAGTTACCTCGTCCAACTCTTGCTTCGTAGTACAAGCCTCAGATATCTAATTTTAACAACCAAAATAAAAAAATAAATGCTTTCTGTTCCACGATATAAAAAAGTGTTTTGCCCACTATTAACTGGAAAAAAAAAAGTATCTGAGGGAGAAAGGTTAAAAAAAGAAAAGAAACAGGGAAGCCTTGTGACCAAAAGGCAGAGATTTTGCATTTGTGGTATTTGTACTAGCAGATCAAAAATCACACAGAGTGTTTACGTTCAGACAAAGCTGGACTGGTTGTATAGATTACCAGAACAAGACTACTTTGACCTTTTCCTCCTGCCATTTAAATGGCACACAGAGCGGCCGAGGGAAGGAAGGAACTCCATTGTGGACTGTGCTGCTTTTCAGAGAATGTACGGATTTTGAAATTGTATAGGCTCACTTTTAGATAACCTTTAACAACACGTCATACCGAGTATCACTGTGTGATGCATCGCTCCGGAATCAGTTCTTCTGAAAGTTGACAGGTAAAAAAGTTACTGTTTTGAATGCACCTGAATCAAATGTATTACTATTTTGGGAGTAGTTTGATAGCACTGACTGAATGCAATATTTTTATTACTTAACTCTTTTGAGTCTATTTCAGAGATCACCCCAGATAAGGGTTTCATAAAAGTGTATTATTTTGGATATGTTATGCTAAAACTGCATGATTTTAACTGTAACTGTACATTTAATAATGGTGCAACCAAAAGGGTTCAATGAGGTTCAATTCTTATGGAAGGCTCTGAATTTTAATTGAAATTATGGTTATATTGTTCTATCACTTGAAAAAGTGAAGGAAGCCTAACAGTGGAAAGAGCGGCACACCGGCTCTTTGAAAGTGGACTACAGCAGGCAGAGTTTACCTGACCTGGTGTGACATAGACTCACACACAAACACCCAAATGAGAGAAAAATAAGGATGCACAAGCTGCTACAAATCCATCATAAATAACTTGGCAAAGCACTACTTGTGCTTGATGACTACTTGTTTGCTACGGTACTGTATGTGACACTGTTGCAGAATTGATAATCATAACATATTGGTGTTCAGGTCAAAGTTCCACAAACTGTAAAAGCACTATGTGTAACTTTAACCCAACTTACACTACAATCACCTCCTTTCTATACACAAAAAAGGAGGTCCACCACCCAGACCCGGTTTCTATTTTCTCTCTGGCTTTTGTTCAGTTGCAGACTGAACAGGCCCCCCCCCGCCCACCGACCAAGTTCACAAATAATCACCTTTCTGACTGAAGCTGCATTTCTCTGCACCTCAGTAGATATGGGCCTGGAGTGCCAGATCAACACTGATGCCACTCTGAAATCCCATCATTGTTTGTGTATTAAAAGTACAGTATGATCATAAAAAAAACTGCTACATCTACAAATGTTGACAGTGATACGTGATACGTGCGGCAGACTATCGACTCCCATGATGGCTGTGGGGGGATGTTTGTTGGGTTGTGTTGTTTTTAAAAAGCCTTTAACCATTGTTTGAACTAAATTAACGATCCTGGATTGGTCCCGCATTTTAAACTGGGTCTCAGAGCCACAATGAATGCCAAGCGTCACATGTATGAAAGAGGCCAAACGTCCAGCGTCCAGGAACACTTTGCGTCAGTCCAACCATAAAGTAACAAGTATTGCTGGAGTACTTTTTTTTTTTTACCTTGTACCCCACTCCGTGCACTATGCAGTCCCTCCAGAAAAACGTGATTATGCGATCGCATAATTCAACGCATAATCAGCCGCGTATTTATGCGGGGGCCGCATTTTTTCAAATACGCCGCACTTTTGCCGCATAAATTGCCGATTTCCGCGCAAAATATGCAGGGCTCGCATGATTTCGTAATCCCCGCATTTTCGTTGCAAAAAAGTCACACATATATCTTAGCAGAAAGTTGAAAAATGTCATGTTTACCTCACAACATTACCTCCCAGCCATTTTCCCCTGTTGCCATGGGAATGTTATGAAGTGACGTAATTACGCGACGTGAACATCATCGGAAAGCTGCAGACCCCGCGATGAAACCGCAGTTTTTGCAAGTTCCCGCAATTTCATCGCATAAAATTGCATAAGTATCCCGCATATTCCATCGCATTTTTTAAGAAAACGTGCCGCATAATCAAGGATTTTTGCCCGCAACAATCACCAAAAAATTCCACATTCTTCTGGAAGGACTCATTCAACAGCACAAACAATTCTTTAGACCGTGTACGACCGTACCTGGAGATGTTCAGTGGAGCTGCCGCTCAGCTCGTCTCCTGACTCAGAGTCGTTGGTGCGTCTCTCCTCACCCGCAGAGTCACAGTGGTGGGTGCTGTCCACGTCCAGCGGGGCGTGGACCAGGTCCGGGGATCGCGTTCGGGTGCGGGGGAGAGTGCCTCCTTTTTGAGGCGGCTGGGGGGCTCCGCCGGGGACGAGGATGATGGGACGAGGCCGGTTGTGGTCGGTGGGACTGCCGGGGCGCTGGTGGTGGGTGCTGTTCCTGCGCTGACTGGGGGGGCTGAAGTAGCCAGGCGAGGCCGTGTGCGCCGAGGGCGAGCGCCGATTGCTGGACTCGTGTCTGTGAAGGTTCTCGGTGGAGCGGTTCTTGAGTCCCAGCTCCAGACTGGCTGGCTTTACCCAGAGTGCCCCCCCACTTTGTGGAGCCGTGTGGCCAGCGGCAGCGGGAGGATGCGGGGTATGTTTGGGAGGGGGCATGAGGGCTTTGCGAACTTCACGGACATACTGGGCAGGGACGTAGAAAGCCTTGGTCCCTTCCTCCTTCTTCACCTGCCACCAGTCCTCGTTGGTTTTCTTGACCAGCATGTAGCACTCCCCCTGGCGGATGGTGATGAAGCGGTCCTTGGCCTTGTATTCGTAGTCGTACTCCACCTCGATGTAGACCTCGCCCGGGGCGATAGGCAGCTCCGCCATGACGCCTCCGACTGTCCCCCAGGCAGCTCACCGCAAGAGGAAGATGTTGATTAGCATGGCTTCCTGAGCAGAGGTGGAGGGAAAACAACAAGGACCTAAAGTTAAGTATCTGATACATTCCCATTTACATAGTTTTCATTTGATGTTCCACAGTCAGTAAAGCCCAGGTATTAAATATATCATGACTGTGGAACCAGCTTTATAATGACAACAACATACAAGTTACATAACTATCTTGAAGTTCACCACCTTAAGTCTTGGTAAGGCATTTATAAAGATGCCTCTTCCTTTTCTGTCTTATTCTGACATTACATACGACAAAGACACAAACAACACATGTTTTTCAAAGCCTATTACTCCACTAACCTAATCAGAGCAAATGTATGAAACAAACGGAAGAGCTTTAATCCTCTTCAAAGGCTTCGGAGCAGCACATAATGTTAGACATGCGGAGGGGAGAGATAGTAATGTGACTCACATGGTCTTCCTCCATGGATGTATCGGAGATTTTCTGTGTCTAACTGTCTGTCTTCCCCCACCCTGCTCCTGTCTCAGCAACTGAGGCATGTCTCTGCTGAGCCCAGAGATTAGTCCAATGCTTCTTGCTGAAGTCTCTCTCTCTCTCTCTTACAACATGAGGTGAGTCTCCAGCACACCTTGAGCAAGCTGAGCTATGAAGTGCTTTTTTGTTCTTTTAAGTTATTTTTAAAATGTGCATAACTCAACTAGCCAGACCAGAAGCACAATGGAGCTTAAAAAAGGCGCGTCTTATCCGGAGTGAACTTTGAGGGCAAACTTGAGTTCAGTGATAATAATCCAAAAGGGAAAATAAGGGCAAAAACAGAAGCCAAAGCTAAGACAATCAGTACGTTTACATGCACACCAATATTCCACTATTATTCCGACTATAACAATATTCTGAATTTGATACAGGTCATGTAAACAGCTTATTCTGGTTGGATATTCCTTATTCCAGTTGGATATTCCAAATAAGGCCTTTTTACGAATATAGCATTTTCCGATTAAGACGTGGGATATTCCGGTATTATTCGGGTTTTAGACGCATTCTCTGGACATGTATACAGCGCATTCGGAATATCCGTCTCAATCTGGGTTTTTAACCGCAGGCTTATGGTCAGCTCTTTGCGTTGCTGTACAAAAACCAACCAGCCGACAGTTTGCAAGGCTGCAGACCAGATAAGGAGAAACACAGCTACTTTTAAACATTATCAAAGACTTGGATATCAACAGGTTTTTGGATATCGCATCGCTACGCCGACCTTTTCAAGAAGCTGGTTGAAAGAATGAAAGAGGGACGCCGTCTTTATATTTCGGGTCCCCCCCCCAAGTGTATTGCAAGCCTGATGGCCCGCTGGGCGTATGTTGCCCCCCTACCAGGCCTAAGCCACTGGGAATTATTCATGCATTTATATAATAGATTTTTTTGAATTCTCAATTTCGCCATTCCGTCCATGATTCGGTTATCACAGAAACTATTGGGCTCTCCATTAATGCTGCTATCAGTCTGGGACTGGAAACACTTAATAATTAATAATGCACACAGTCACAGAGCCCACAGCAGACTGGGCACCAAACCAACCACACAACAATTCCCTTTCATTGCCAAGGCTGTGGCTGTCAGACAGACAAAGTCCTGATGGTTTCATATGGAGAGTATAGTTACTGAGAATGACTTTGCCGCCCTTTTCTAATAGAGTGTTAGGAATCTGGTTAAGTGTGTATATCTATATGATGCTACGTGTATATCTGTATGTTGCTATGTGTACTGACTGTGGAAATAAATGTCCCTCTTGGACAATAAATCAAATTTTACAAATTCCACACACATAAAGTGACACGAGCTAAAGCCTTTTACAGCCGCTTGAGTACCGGGAACAACGTTTCACAGCCAGTAAAAGAGGGTTAGGCAGCTAACGTCAGTTGTGCATCGGTTTAATAAAAGATCTGTGATCAGGCCGACAGCGCCGGGATTACTCCTGGTAACAGTGAGCGCAGGGATCACATCATCACGGATTACTGCGCTGGTTCAGGCTAACCGGCACTGGAGGAAATCTCGCCAAATCTATTGGCTATTACATTCGCCAAATGACACAAAATGCTGCGTTTAATGCCAATTTACAAAACGCACAGCGGACTCGCGACGCATTAGACTGGGCGATGGGTGTATCATGACGAGAACTGGCAGCCTTCCTCATGAACCTGTGACCTGCTAATTCAGCTGGCTGGATGAGGACCGGGCTCCTTCTATTTCCATCTGATCCTTGTGTTGAAGACATGTCGACTGATGCGGGGATACTTTGGCTGCTTTTTACTGGATAAAATCAGCCTTAGGCTACTTGAAAAGGCACTTAATAAATAAGAACAATCAGATATCAATCACAATGATCAGGTTTAGCAGTAGAGGTAAGGGGGGGGGGGGGGGGGGGGGGAATCGTATGGGTCGTGATTTTTAAAATGGATTCTTGTCCCTCTAACGTTGAAAAACTCTTTCCGAGGTGCTGCTTTCTGTTTTGCTGAGGCGGGAGAAAATGGGAGGGTGTGTTTCCTACATGTGCTGACAACCGCCACATTTTTTCACAACATAACAGTTGAGATAGTCCCACACACAGTTCTTCCTCAACCGACATGTGATGTGCATTCTTCTTAGAAAACAATCCGTTTTCAGAAATGTCTGGAGACATATTGTCTCTAGAAGTGTATTATTCAACTTTTGTTTTCGTTAAAGGAAAAAAAAATCCCAATACTCAATGCTATCGCAATGAATGAAAATCGCAATGCAAATGAAATCGCCACGTCTCGTGAAAGAATCTAATCGGGACAAAAGCATATCGTCCCAGCTCTAATTAGCAGTATTTACCCACAATAACTGAGCAACTGTACTTTGTGGTTTTCATTCAGCCTTCACCTACATCACCCACAGTAGGTGTGAGATTGTATCTGTGCACACTGCAGCAATGAATGCTCCATTATACACTTAATGTAAAGCGCTCTGTGGTTTGCCCAGAGTCACTTTGGTCAATCCTGCGGCATACCTGTACTTCTCCAGTCTCTGGAACTGATAACTAAGAGCAAACGGTGGGCCTGACTTTCTCTACCCGCCAAGTCTCGCATTATCAGACCTCCTTCCACAGCTCTTCGAAGGAGGGTCCGGCTAGTCCACACAGCATTCCTTGATGGGAGAAAAACGTGCTCTGGTATATTGGCATTTCGTTAAACCAATCACAATCGTCTTAGCGGGGCTAAGCGCCGGACGGAGCCGCGGTGCCTTGGCAAAATAGCCTCGGGAAGGAACTTGTTTTGGTGGAACGTGTGTACAATCAAAAGTAGTTTTAGTCGTGCAACAGAAAACTCAGATTGGACAGATAGTCTAGCTAGCTGTCTGGATTTACCCTGCAGAGATCTGAGGAGCAGTTAACCATAGTCCTCACAAATCCACCAGAGGTTAGAACGCCAACACAGAGACAGAGGAAGGGGACGGACATCCGGCCGAAAAGAAGGGACATCCGGCGGCACCGGAACAATCCCGGAAGTGGAACGTCGTGGATATAGACTACTACCTGCTCAACAGCAAATATTCGTCAGAGGCTCTGTTCCAGAAGTACTACTTGTCACTAAAGTGGCTGGGAAAGGTTGGGACTTGAGTCACTGCAGCAGAGAGACAAAGTTAATTTCCTTCCGTCCTTGCGCAACATGTCACCTGGTTGTGTTCTTCTCACTCATTCGCTACTCGTCATTATATCCTGCCAACGTTTTTAGGGAAAACATAAACCAGTCTGACAGCTGTGGATTCAGGAGAGTTCCTCACACTGAAAAATCCCTTAGGGACTGTTATTTATTTAAGGGGCCACCGGAGCAGTTTTGGGACCTTTAGGCTAAAAAGACTTGACCATCCCCTCGCCAGTAATCATTTTTCTATGACCCTCCAAAATGATTTGAAAAAGAGGCATGACCCTCCCCTTGCGTGCTAGTTTGCGCTTAGCAAAGAAGTACAGAAACCATTTGATTTTTACAGCCATGACGTAGAGGAGTTAACCTCTGCATTCTCATCTTACACATCCCACTCCTCTGTTATGGTGTGGTGGCCATTTCAGTAGATCTACTCACTAACATTGTTGTAGAAACACAATAAGCATGGAAACTAAATGCACACTTCCTGCATTACTGCATTACTTCAAATACTAAGTTACTCCTCTAGTAAACTAGTATTCATATGAAATAAAACAATAAAACATTGAGACCATTCAGCAAAGGACACTGGGAAATCACCAATTCAACACTGGTTGCTATGGACTGGTCACTAAGCTTCGTCATTGTATATTTTAGTACATAGGTAAAGGTGCCGAAGCTGAACATTATATTCCAAAACATATATGTTTATTTTTAAAGCAGATTTTAAATTACATTGTAACAATTTAACAATTCGTCCTTATGAAAACGGCTGTTTTGGAACGCAATAGACAGATGCTTATATTCAACTAAAATGTAACGGTGAACAATCAGTGTTGGACCTCCAGTCTGTTGAGATGCCTCTCCAAACTCACCATAAAACGTTAAGACACGTTAAGAAAAATTATCCGTATTTTGCCGTAATCCAAAGACACTGAAAAAAAGTAATCCACAGCGATCAGTAGATCCACAAACAGAGTCACGGTGTATCCAGCAAGGCTGATACGGGCGTCACATTCACCAGCCAGCTCCAAACAGGTGAACGAGGCCTCTCCACGTCGCCGTTTAAACAAAGTGGAATAAACGTATACAAGTCCAAATCTACACAAAACCATCAATAAATTATTAAGCTGACATCACATGTATATACATGGCATTTAGGAAACATTTATTGCAAGGTTGGCACGGCAAGATGTTCAGACTAGTGCAACAGTAACTTTGGTTTTTTGCGTCCTGCTGCTCCCATCGTCAGCCAGGTAATATTGTTTTTACCAAAGCAGTATATGAAATCTGATGTATTAGCTACCACCATTTAGTTGTTTTGTGTAAGATATTTATAAAATATCTGGTCATGCCATATAATTAATTATTCCACTAATTTTTTAAACAATGCAATTACATTTCAGCCACCAGGGGGGAAGTTACCCTCTCCCTCTGCCCCCCCAGCAAACTCATGGGTCAGACCCATCTGGTAGCGAAGGTGGGCCGAGACTGAGAGCTACATGGAAAAATATGCACCAGACAAGCCACTTTGAAATGTTGCTTTTTTTCCCCATGAATACAAAAGTTGGGTGACCCCCCCGCCTCTAGACTAAAAAATGTTGGGTGACCCTCTCAACAAAGAATAAAAAAAAATTCCATTCCATAAATACCAAACGGTCCCTAATCTCACACAACGTACTACTATCTAAAACAACCAAAAACACTTTTGTTACGCCAATTTTCCAAGACATTACAGCTTATGTGTCGAAAACAAAAATGCAACAGTACAACACGGACATTGCGGTTACTCTTATTCTTCATCTTGACAGGTATTTAGAAGGTTAAGTGCCTGGAGGCTGTTGTCTCTTTCACTTACTCCTGCCTAGATTAAGCTCCGGCATCAGCGCTGCTATTTAGTGGACAGCACAAATCTTCTCAGAGTCCAATCAGCAAAATCAGAGGCAGCCCCTTAATTTGATGTGATGGTAATGAGATTTACAGCACGCTGTGGGGTGGATGGGTGGGTACCAAGTAGGGATGCAGCTATCGATTCTTTTTGTAATCGATTAAATCTAGCACTTAATCGATCGATTAATCGGATATTTTTTTACATTTTTTTTTTTTTTTTTTTACATTTTTAAACAACCAAAACTAGACCTATATGTAAATATTAGTTATACTTAACCTATTTTCATTTATATATTTGATTATAATGTCACACAGCTCTGTTACACTTATGCTATTAGATCGTTGATCTGCTGTTTCTCCGTGAGAGAGAGAGAGAGAGAGAGAGAGAGAGAGAGAGAGAGAGAGAGAGAGATCAGCAATCTGCTGTTTTTCTGAAGGAATAGTCAGCGCGTCAGCTCAGATCGTGGTCACCACTACGTATTTTCTTGTCTTTGATTTTGGTAGTTGTTGTGTTTGATGTAGTTTCATTGTCCATACGACTCTGTGATTGACTTTTGTCGGTCCTCTTCGTGGAATGGATGATTAAGTTAGACTCAATGTTTTCTGTTGAGATGCTAAAGCACTGACGTCGTGCTATTATTGTGGTAAGCTAGTTTGATTTTGCAGTAGAAACACTGTACAGAGTTTTAGTTTTAATTACGTTTGAACTGATTCCAAACTTTGGACCCTTCCTGTGGTTTCCTCCAGCCGGTCTCTTCTCTTAGCCCCTCCCTATTTACGCTCTGGCATGTGTCGCCAGCAGCAGACTGAGCCGTCTGGTGTGAGACAGTAGCGGAAACACCGTCCGTCAGCGATACAACGTTAGTAACATTGATTTAACCAAGCTTCGAGGCAAGTCATTTTGCATCGAGGATTTTTTGTAATCGAATTATTCAAGTTATTCGTGGAATCGTTTCAGCCCTAGTCCCAAGAATAAAACCATCCAGAGCCACAAGACATTAGGGCTGGGACTATATGCTTTTGTCCCGATTTGATTCTTTTGCGATACATGGGTGGCGATTTAATTTGTATTCACTCGTTAGCAGACGCTTTCTGTTCAGAGCCAACCTGCCAGTAAGTATGTAGCGATTTCTTTGCAACCTCCATTAGCTGCCGAGAGGCTGAGGCCTCCTGCACACAGCCTGCGTGCCGTGAGCGTGGCGTTTGCTATGTCTTTGCACACCAGAAACGGGTCTGCTGCTAGCCTTGTCTGTACACGTGCTACAGTACAGGAGTTACTTGCACTATATTTTAATCTATGTCTTCGTTATAAGGACATTGCTGCTTAGCTTGCAAGTCGTCACCATTATATTGTTTCGATAGGACATTTAAAAACGGATTTTAAAATCTTGTAATCTGTTCCAGAGCAAAGGCTACAGCGATATGGATCGGACAATTACTTTTATTTATGAACAGTTACAAACATCTGGCCAACTCCACGGATATAGGTAGGTGTACACAAAATGCAAGGAGAATGGATTACACATAAGGAAAGAGAAAGTTCGATTAATTCTACGAGAACTCCAAGGGCTGTTGAACGGGACATTCTACAGCCCTTGGACGTTAAAAAGCTTAACGTGGTTTAATGTACCTAAACAATGATCAATGATAACAAAATTTCTCTCATGTTGCTCCTCATAACCACTGAAAACTGTCAAAAAAAAATCGAACCCAAAGTCCAATTATTGTGTTCGTTATCTGACATTGAGCGTTACTGCTTCACATTTTCAGCAGGGCAGCAGAGCGGCTGTGGGTTGACTCTCCACGGTTCTCATGGGCACTCCGCACCAAAGTGATGTATTATTTTTAACTGTCTGTCATGTCTTCCCGAAAACACAAATAAAAAAAATTCATTAAAATCATGAACTCAAGTCATTATAAAACAAACACAAAGTGGTGGTCTGTACAGTTGTGTGTTATAGTTATATGTAGTATAATGTAGTTTGCTGCTAGCATGTAGCCTGACGTCTGACTTTTTCGGGACAATTAGGGCAGGATTCGGGATTTGGGACAACTGCTTGGATTTCGGGATTGTCCCAAATTTTTCGGGACGTCTGGTCACCCCTAGTAGACTCTTATGACAAACTGAAGCCTTTTGGCATCTATATAAACTCATCTTCAGCTGCCATCCTTTCTAACCGGAGTTCTTTGCTGCAGTGCTGCTGACTGTGGTGCTGGCACTGTTCATAACAGCGGCAAATGGGTTTCAAAGTGGCGCACATGAAAACAAATCTAAAGTTTAGTTTCGCGTGAGCACATGAAACTAAACTTTCGATTTTTTTTTTTTTTTTTTTTTTGCTCATGTCTCCTTAAGGGCTCCGTACAGGTGCAATATTTGAAAATCAATAATTATTATTGGGTTGTTTTTTTTTTAAATTACATTTATATCTGCATTCATGTCAAAACCTAGAGACTTTCAAACATCAAAATGCCATTTATTAAACATATTGGTAAGATAGTTCTGCAGTAAATGACTGACTGGTCCTCATTGGGTGCATATATATATATATATATATATATATATATATATATATATATATATATATATATGCCGACCACTCTCTCTTCTTCTGTTAAAATGAGTTACAACCATAGACCGTATAAATGGACCAACAGATCCCGTTGGACGGAGACCAGTGAAGGATATTAGAAGCTCTTTTACTTTTACTGAGCAGCCTCCAACTGAGAGAGACAACGTAGATGTGCCGTGAGCAACCTGTCTGAAAATTGGAAGTCTTCTGGTAGCTGTGCCAAGAGAAATCTCAATCATTCCCAATCTTGCAGAGACGGATTTCGTCTCCTACGGAGCCATAACGTGAGATACAAGGTAATGGAGCCTTTTATACATTGTCGTGTTTCTTTAGAAATAAACAATGGACAAATAGAGTCTTTAAACGCTTCAGACGTAAAGTTATTCGCTGTCAAAGTGACGTCAAAATGAAAGGAAGGCAATGGGATGCTAACGGGAGGTGAGTGCTCGTTAGCATCAAAATGGAGCCATAGAAGCTACGGGTTGTTGACAGACGCTTACCCCCTTAGTTACAACATGACTAAGCGTTTTCTGGCAGTAGTTGAGGCCAAATGTTTTGTACTTGAATTTGTCATTGTACAGTAGACCGAGAGAATTAAATCTTAATTTACTATAGCTTCACAGTGATTACGTTCTAAAGCACAGATAAATGACCATCAAACACTCAACAGATGATATTTTCTCCTCCTCTGCATTTTATTAATTGCAGCACTAAACAAGGAATTAGGCTACTCTAGTATTGATTTATGACCATTATAGGACGAAGGGAGAACATTTCTCTTTGTTTAATATCATAAAAGGTAAAGTTAGGTTTTGCTGTCCGATTCTGGAGTTTCCGGTGCACCACCACTTCATTGGCCTTTGCATGAGGTGGTGGTGTGACCGAGATATCAAGACCAAAACCAAAAACTATCAACGTGGATCGTAAGCGAGATTAAATGTGATTTTTGGGTGGACTGAAACTTTACAATGGGAATCTGAAGGTACAATTTGGGACATCAGAAACTAACCAGTCAGAGCCAGTCAAGTACTGCACAGGGACCTTTGCAGGTAGTCAGTCGCACCACACGTAGGGCCACGTTCCCCTAAAGAGCCCGGATTCAGCACAGGCTGCCCCAGTTAGCCACCTCTCACCACCACTTTCCTCCAAACTCAACTCCCCAAGGTCCCCTGCCCTGCTACTGTCAGTAACCACAATCTGTCCCACTTCAACCACAGCCAGCTGCAGCTCACTTAGTGTGGCCTTCCTGACAGAGAAGACAAGCGGGAGCATGAGGGCGTGAAAGCGCCCTAAAACACACAAAAAGGATGTGTTCAGAGCCAGGTAGGCTGCCCAGTGTAGGAATGGGGGGGGGGAGGGGTTCAACCCTTGATGGAGTGTCACAAATCCAATTCAACGTGACATCACCTCCCTGTGATACAGTCAATCCTGCTACTCACACTCACTGGTAAATAATCTGGGTGTAAATCACACGTTTTATCACAATGTGATATTGATTCTTTGGACAACAATACGATATTTACTGCTATCACAAAGTCTGCCACGATACGGTTTCCATTCGATTCAATGCAGGGGCATAAGCCCCTTTAACACAATCAAGTTACATTTGTACATCTTTACAAAGAGCAACTAAAATATGATTTGACAATTTCATTACGGAGCGCTTCCAGACATTTAAATTAAAAACAAACTACTTTTTTAATAAAAAAAATAATATATATATATATATATATATATATATATATATATATATATATATATAAATAAATAAATAAGTGTGAATTTCAAAATAAAGGCACAGCCTGTGCCTTTGTATCGATACTATTGGATTGTTGAGGATCGATGTACCATTTCACCCATAGTAAATTATACTACTACTACATAGAAAACACTATGATGTGATTTATGCAGTCCAAACCGTTTATTGACCACAATGACTCGTGTTTTTTTAAACCTTGAATATTTAAACCTCTATTATTAACTTTAAGTAACATTATTTAGGGCTGGGCAATGGGGAGAAAATCAGATATCACGCTATTCTTGACCAAATACCTCGATATCGTGGCGATATTCTAGGGTTGACAATTAGTGCTTGACGGTGTTTTATGCCCCCACCATCGACTTCAAGGCACCTAACCCTGGTGCCTTCCATGCAGCGCTGCCTGGAAGACGACATTGGGGGCTTAAAAAACCAAACACCACAACTGGTGCTTTAACAAAATATCTTCCCACTTAGATTTTGGATAAATAATCATCAGTAATGTGGACATAATGTCTAAGTGGGGAAAAGGCAAATAACAGAACAGCTAGAACAGTCTGGTAAGTTCAGAAAAGTACATCACTTTACTGTAACGCAGCCTTTAAAACCAGTAAAAGACTACACTTATGTCATATCACGATATTACGATATCCAAAATCTCAGACGATATCTAGTCTCATTTCACGATATAATATCGATATATTGCCTAGCCCTAACATTATTGCTTCCATGCGTTATGATTCAACGTTACCACATTGAAATGACCCGCTCTGTGCTGCACCCTGACAGATTTATGTTACTGCTGACAGATAATGAAGTTAATACACACACACCCAAACATTTACTCTCACATTTCTGTCTGCGTTATCGAGCTGCTTAACAGCAACTCTACTGAACAAAAACAAACCAGAGGGTATAAATACACGTCAGTCAGGCGCTAGTGCTGACATTGTAGGATAGCTACTACTTCTTTAGCTAGTTAACGTTATTCCTACAGGGATTAGTTAACTTTACAGTTCCTGGTATTTGTACAACATTCCTCTGAACTTAATTAGCTATGGGAATACTTTTGGCCACTTTCAGTAAGGGTGTACAAGTCTTACCTTTAACGGTTATGCCCGTGTTGTGATTTTAACATTAACGTTACAGCTCTTGAGCGGGCGTCTGTCTTGATTTACAGGAGCTAATCTGTCGCTAACGTTAGCAAGCTAATTAGCTTTCCTGCTAAACATTCCTCGGTGTCCAAAACACTGCCGCAGTCAAAGATCCGCACCTTAACGTACCTTCTTTACTGGTGTGGGACACTCCGTGGAGAAAAGGGGGAAAACACGCTCCAATGCTCCTGAGGGAGTTTAAATTCTCGTCAACTCTTCTGTGGACCGACCACTCTTGTGAAAGTGGTTAAGTAACGTTACTTCAGGTCAGGTTTGTCAGATAGCGGCGCTCCTACCTCTCCTGCTCTTCCCTGGCCGGTGTAATCCACAGCAGCAGCAGTGCTCGTTCCCGTGGACTCACGCCTGCCCTGACAACTTTGGCAACTACCCATAAGCAAAGATCGTCTATTGAAAAGATATATCACTCTAAATGTTTTCCAGGACCAAATCTCTGACTCGCCTTCGTTAGCAGATACCTGTAGAGGGCGGTTGACTGTACTGACCCATACAGTGTGTAGGTGGGGGAGGGGGGGCATTGTGCAATTAGTGATCATTCTGGCGCAGACACACTAGACCCGATATTTTTTTTTTTACTGCTAAACAAAACACGTTTGTTCACGTATTTCCGTAAAGCATGGATGTCAGTTGGCATTAACTCATTAAAGGGGTTCCATATTCGGAGCGGAAATACATTCAGAGTGAGCGCTCTTGTTTTATTTTGTACTCTGGTTCGAGCCATCCAGTCAGTGTTAGAAGGGCTCGCAAGTGTGGACTCAAACAGCGCCACCTGACGGTTTCACTGGAAGTACGGCTACATTGCATGACAATCCAAACGTATTTATGTTGTTTAACTTCTGTTAAACTAAATAACTTCTGTTAAACGTCTGTTACACTAAATAAATATGAGAACTTGAAATATGAAAACTTGAAAAATGAAATGTGACAACTTCAAAAATGAAAAAACTTCAAATGTTTTTTTTCCTAGCTATGTGTGTTTTTTTCTACTTTTTTTCCTAGCTATATGTGTAGCTAGCTAGCTAGCTCTAGTTCGTATTCCTGCTAGCTAGCTGAATACGAACTAGAGCTATTCTGGCTGTCAAAAGATAAACCCTATCAGCACATCTACAGCTTACTTACCACTTTTTATCTCGTTTGTTTATTCTGTACAAAAACAAAAACGAAATATATTAAAACAATTAATAGATTTATGTTTGGTTATTTGCCGGACTAGCTACTTCTTGGCCAGATCAGTTGCCAGGCAACCGGCGGAGAGCAGGACAGCCAGCTGCGCAAAGTGTGTGAAAAAAAAAAAAAAGATTTAAACGTAGTTGGCGGAAACATTTAATCTTTTCGGGCAGTAAGGGGGAACAGTGTAGCTAGTGTTCAATGTTTCCACCTAGTGTGGCTGTATCACGGAGTAATGTACGCAGTGGTGAGGTCACTACTTCCACCCGCGGATGCCTGGTAATGAAAGACACAGATCTCCATATGGTCTCTTAACAATATAGTCTGTAAACGAAGCAATTTGAAAAATCACACTTCTCTCCAAAAACTATTCTTACTGGTACATACCAATATTATTCACAAATATTAGCTCAGGTTCAAGCATTCATTTACATTTTTGACCTGGCTGAAAGAATGACTATTTAGTTCCAGTTCATTCCAGATGTGTTGGATGGGCTTGAGGTTAAGGCTCTGGGCAAGGCATTAAAGCTCTTCCACACCAAACAGTCCCAGACCGAGTTTACACAGAAATATAATTCTCCTTTCATAAGATTAACAGTATCGGATTTCAGAAAATCCATTAGAGTGTGCGATACCACTTCAGCATTAAAAGGCTGTTTGCTAAACAATTGGGAAGTCTTAAACAAAGCAAACACAGAGAAAGGGAAAGACAGATGTGAGTGTTTTCTCATAATTATTTAATCACACATACATTTACATCATGCAATCAATCCAAAACTGTGATCTCATGAACTTCCCATCTTTGTCCGTGTCAGAGCCCTGCTATTTGTGCCCCAGTTCTCCAGGAATGATCCAGTACCCTTGTCCACTGATGGAGCCTCAAAACTGTCCTTTTAAAAATTGACCCAACTATTACACAGTAATAAAAAAAAGTGACTACACTTTGTTTCGAATTAAGAATGAATGCAAAATCCAATTAAGATAAACACCTCAAATATTCTTTTGCCGTTTTTTTTTTTTAAATTTATTTTATTAACTATTATTCCCATTTCATATCCAGTTTTGGTGGAAGGTCAAAGGATAAACATTTTGAGGTCCATGTTCAACTAATCTAGAAGATTACACAAGAGGGAATAAACCAACTCGATAGACACCAAACACTGCCCTGTCGTAGGATGCAGGGGAGCTACTCTACCCGGCAGCTTGCAGAAAGTAATCATTACTCCTTCAAATTATTTCCCGTCGACAAACAAAAAACAGCCATGTATGGAGTGTTTGTTCTGAGTGCAGGTATTGTGAACAAGTGCTATGAAACTCAACTTTTCTGGTTACAAGATGGAACGTTTTAGTACATCTCAGATAAATCCAAAATCTTATCCCTTCCCCACCCCCCTTTTCCAGGCTCGATTTGTTCCACTGATCTCAGCCCAACATGTAGTTTGCAGTAAAAAGTTAATTTAATTTGCATTTCTAAAACACGTTTGTTTATATTCTAATTTAAATATCTACTACTGCAGTGGATAGTAAAGGGTCACCCTCTCGTCATCTACAGGGAGTAAAGTAGTAGATACTCTCATCTTATGGCGCTTTTCCACTACGTGGTACCTGCTCTACTCGCCTTTTTTGGTTTTCCATTACGAAAAAGTCCCTGGTACCTGCTAACAGGTACTTTTTTTAGTACCACCTCCATCGAGGTTCCAAGCGAGTTTGTGTGTGTGTCGCGTTAGGTCACGGCAGTTTCCTGCGGCGCCGCTATGACGACCAGCCACGCTGAGGCGGTACTACAATCTGCAATGGAAAACGGACGCACAGTGCGTCGAGTAGAGGCGAGGCGAGCAGGTACCATGTAATGGAAAAATTAGAATATGCTCCAGAAAAACTGCTGTGTCATGTTTCATCTTTTGTTTTTTTGAAACGGCAACCTTGCAGCCCTCGATGAGAGAAAAAAAAAAAAAAAATACGTTGAGAACCAAGTTAGGGGAACAGCGGCTAACGAGGAAGAAGGGCAGGACGTTGGACTCCATATGACAGCATTACCGCTGCAAGCACACCCTGCTCACTCCTGCCACTCAGCTGACGTACAGTGTCTTTTACAGTATATTGCACTTGCACGAGATGTTAGTGTTCTCACGCTGGGGTTATAATCGCAACTAGCTCTTTGCCGATGCAGTGGGGCTTCACAGGGTTTAAAAAATATATATATATGCTGTGGTGGGAATTTAAAAACACAACAAAGACAATAAAACATCAAATAAATCCTACACCCCTGACTAGATTAAGTTAAATAAGCCCCTACAGATGACGACAGAAGATTGTTGTGCAATTTCACACCCTGCCCTCCTGACTGGCTGATCAGCGGCAAGCGTCTGACCCATCGTCTGACACCCCCCGCACCCAACCCCCCCCCTTGCCGCACCACTTCAAATATGCATCTAAACGATCAATGGAACCGTGAAAGAGATACAGTACATAAAACCCAGCAAAACAAATTTACAACCAAAGGGGGCATGTACAGTTATAGATCCTAAATCTATTAAGAAACGACAAAAAAAATAGGGTGTGGGACAAAAAAGACCAAAAAAAAAAAACAATCAAAGAAAATGGAGGCGAGGCAACCTTGGGGAAAGAAACAAAAAATGATAGGGCAGGGATCAAACCGTTACAACTATAAAAAAAAACAAAGGAAGGTCCTGGAGAAGAGCGAGTGACAGCGACCCCGCTGGGACAGGACGAGCATCGGGTGCGCTATCTCAGTCTACATGCCTTCAGACTGTGTGCTCCAACGTGCAGAGAGATCAACGGCGTCCGTTAACAGCATTATTAACCACTGAGAGAGGTCAAAACAGTACGGGAGCTACTTAGCAAAGGCTAAAAAAAAAAAAGAAAGAAAAGAAGGTGGAAGTGCGTCGTGTCAACCGGATCACTCTCTTCCTTCCTTCCTCCTACATTGCTTTTTCATCCTTCTCATGAAGTCACAGAGAAACGAGTATAGGTTTGGATTTTTAACTTAATGATTAAAAACAATTGGCCTCCACAGGTATTTAGTTAAATACATCTACAGTACACTGTCGCACGGCGTGGCTTTTCTATTATATTTTTTGGAATCCTCCTTTTTAGCCGTTCCCCCTGCCGTTTCCATACAGCTCTCTCCCTCCCTCTCTCTCTCTCTTTCCCTCTCTCTCTAGGGAAGCGTGTGCAGTTGTGCCAATTTTACATCTGTACAAGACCGGACAGAACAGTAGTGCTCAACACCATCTAGTCGATTCAAAACCATACAGTATTTTTTTTTTGTCTTTTTTTTTTGTCTTCCTTTAAGTAGCATGTCAAATCTATTCAGAGAAAAGTGTGGTTAACAACCGATAGTAGTATGGTGAAATGTACAGAGGTTAGCCTAGAAGCTATTTCTCGTGGCAGGGTCTATATTTTTTTCATTTGTTGGTTTATATTGTGGGGTTTTTTTTGTTTTGTTTTTTTCGGATCTTGCTTTACCCTCTAACATTCAGCATGGCACAGGGCACGACTACTCGCACGACGACAGACTGTGCAAAATACAAAAGCCCAACCCAAGCGACACGTTTGTGGTGCTCGCCCGTTTCGCTCGCCGAGGCTGCGCTCGAGGCCGCGTTCGGTTTCCGGGGTGGATACGAATATTATCTTGCCCTTTTTAAATTAAATTTAAATTAAATTTGTTGACTTATTTTTATTTTTATATTCAGTACGAGAAAAAGAGATGTGTTGTGTGTGTGTGTGTGTGTGTGTGTGTGTGTGTGTGTGTGTGTGTGTGTGTGTGTGTGTGTGTGTGGGGGGGGGGGGGGAAACGACTGGAGCTGTACAGGCCAGGAATATTTATATATATATATTTATAATTCAGAAACTCCTTCGGGGCTCCAAAGCAGCGAGGAGAAGCCTGTTCGCTGTAACGGAATGACGGGGTTTTGGGGGGGGGGGGTGATATTGGCTTCTTCAGTGGCGTCGTCCTTCTATCCCCGCTGCTCCTCAGCTGCAGATGCACAGAAAGAAAAGATGTAGTGAGTGCATGTCACACACAACATGCAGCCGACAGGTATATCAAGTAGGAAGAGGAGGCAGACGTTGCGTTCATGTGGCCGCTATCATCAACACATGTACACTAAAAAACTGGATCCCAAACTGATTAAAGACATTGTTGTACTACTAATAGTTGATATAAACGATCATGTGATGACTAGGGTTGGGTGCTAATATGGCACCGGTGCCTCAACGACCGGTATCTACCGGACCGAATAGCAACGCGGATTTTGGTGCCTCATTTCGGTGCCACTTAAATGCCTTCTGCGCTGCTCTCTGATGCTCTGAAACAGACGTTAGACGCAACAGGAGCGTCGCTGCACGTGGCGCTAGTTAGCGTTACACTTGACAGCAGGTAACGTTAGCCTACCGTTAGCTAGCAGCCGGATTAAACACGGTTAAAATGCTGACAGCTGAACGGTGTAAAGGGTGTCTGTATTTCACTGGAGAGGATTCCAACAGCGGGACGTTGAGCAGTGTGCAGCTGCCGCTGTCGGAAAAAAAAAAACACAAAAACACAGACGGTGCGTTCACTTGAAACTGGTAGGCCTCGTGGTGCATTCAAAGTTATTGTAAAATACCCTATTACTCAATTTTTTTTTAAGTATCGTTTTAGCACCGGTATCGGATACCCAACCCTAGTGGTGACTGAGGTATTGGTTTAATCAGTGTAGTGTAGTATTTGATTATTGCATTTTTCTAAACTCCATTTAAAGTGTTGTTTTTGTCCATATTGTTGTGTAAATTGTAACGTTGGATTGTTCTTAGTCTCATTTTAGTCTTATTTGTAATTCTGAGGAGTTTGTTGACTCCATGTTTTAAAAAGGTGCGATACAAGTATAGATATTTTATATTCACGTGGTTCACTCTGTAGTCACCAGATGCAGTTAACACCAAAAACGTGCAACTTAAACAGAGAGCTACTGTGTATGCTCTTATTCGTTTTTCTTGGTAAGGCATTTTGCCTTAACTGGATGGTTTTACAGTGGAGATGTAGACCGGAAACATGGAGAGAAATAAAGGGGGTGGGATGACGTGTAACAAAGGCCTCCGTCCAGAATCATACTGGAGACGTTAGAGGAAGAGAATTCATCAATGCGTCATACAGGAAACCTAGAATAAGAAATGCTTCTAGATGCAGTATCTTGGTTCTTTACGGTCGTTTTAAATGTTTCCTTCCCTGGTTCCAGCACATGGTCTGGTTAGCTCCCTGAACAGAAGGAGTGGAGTTGTTCTTACTTCTTGTCTGGCTTGGTGCTGCTGCCGCCGCTGCTGCCTCCCCTGATGGACACCGTCTGGCTGTTCTGGTAGAAGCCTCCCCCGCTGCGGTTGATGTTTGGGTGGGTGGGGGACGCCACCGGCTGCTGCCCGGGCCGGATAGGCTTGGCTGCGGAGGGGAGAAAGAGGAGATTAAGGATTGGCCGTTTCTGATATACAGACGATGTTTAGCGAAGACAGAGAGATTTGGATTCAGACAAAACGCTAATAAAAATGGAAAGATCTGTAAAATACTGGTACAAGAGGACATTTTCTCCAGGCACAGAGACATGTCCCAAAGCTCCCGTGTCTTCTTCCCTGAATAAAAGAAGTTGCAGATGGGACTTTCACCCATCCCTACTCACCGATCTGGGCCGAGTGTCCCCTCCGGGCCATGTTCTTGGCCCTGACGGCCTCCTTGATGCGGTCCACCTCCTGCTGGTAGCGCTTGCGGTCGCGGGCGGCGTTCTCCTTGGCCTCCTTCAGAGCAGACTCCAGGGCCTTGACCCGCTCAGCCGTAGCGCGAAGGCGCTTCTCCAGTTTAGGAAGCTCACAGCGCAGGTCTGCATTATCACGTACCAGCTGTGGGACAACATGCATTGGGTTAAACTGTTTCTTTAAGTCCCTCTTTAGCATCGGTCTACCAGGGGGGGGCACATGATTGGGCAAAGACAGTGATAGCTAGGAGAAGGTGGTAGAGTAGGCCTGTAACAATTATAAAAAAAATAAAATTTAGCATTTTAAATCCTACCTGTTTGTGAACCTTGGTGAGCTGCTCAAGATTGTTCTCAAGAAAGGAGATTTTCTGTTTCTGTGCCGCGCTGCCGCCTGTGTCGTCCGAGTCCATCTCAGCGCTCTGCACAATGAATAACACACAAGCATTAAAACTTAAAATAATATGCACAGGGACTTACAAATCACATCATAACTTCCTTTTAGAGCCCGAACGATAAAGGATTTTTAAGGCCGATATCGATACAAATATTTGGCGATTTAAAAATCCAACATTCCGATATATCGGCCGATGTATATTTAAAAAAAAAATAATCCAGAAACACGTTACAAAACAAACAGATTTCCCTAACATTAGTTATTTATGAGTCCTCACTAAACTAATATGATAATGCAGTTTAAAAATAAACGTGTTTGTTTTATTGTCACAACAGAACAGAGGAACATCAAAATATATTAAAGTTCTGATAAATAAAATTATTAAGATCTGAAACTTAAAGTCCTTTTGAACAAAAACACAATAACTACAACAAAAATCAAAGGGTAGCCAACATGGAGGTTGTAGAGCGTCCTCTGGTGGACAGACTACACAACGCCAACACTCAGGACATGGTTGAAGGGGGTTTCGTCCGTTTTCATTTTATTTTTTTTAAATATTCATTTATCGGCTATTATAAATGCTGATACCGATTGGAAAATGCCTAATATCGGCCCGCTGATATATCGGTCAGGCTCAGTGCTACAGTGTTGCGGTTGCTGGCAGAATTACTGTGTCATTTTGTTATCAATGATGTCCTTTGTTTTTTGTTTTTTTATGAACAAATTCCCCCTTTTTTCTTGTCAACCAGGCAACCAACAATCATAGTCACCTTTTTCACTCTGGTAGCCAAATCCTGGACAAAGAGCTTCCTCAAATTGTGCAGGGTCTGCAGCTCCTTGGCCTTGAATGGAAAAAAGAAAAAAAAGACAAGCTATCGATTTCAACAAAAATGTGATTGAGATGACTGGAACAGACGGAAAGAAGCAGTGAATAAAGAATGGATGGAACACAGCAGATATCAATTTGGATCCAACAGACTCACTGTAACACTAAATGTGAATATATGTTTCTGCGTGTTTGAAACCTCAATATCAAAGCTGGCGTCGAGTTCCAAATGATTCATTGATTCAACATCATATTGACTTGAGTGTAACGCAGAGATGTTCACAATGCAAGTCAAGTCTCCAGTCTCTGGCCATCTGATCTGTCCCCAACACTGTATTGTTAAATCATATGAATTCAAAGCATGTCCCGTAGCTACCATCCAGACAGTACAGTATCAAAATCAGTTGTAGGATAACTTTATGGGGTCTACTTAACACATCCCTCGGACCTGGTGAAATATGATCCCAAGTCTGTCACATCATATGGATACAACTATAAAGATACAATGTGCCTGTTCCCAGCATTAGCACAACACTTTGCGATGGTTAGCTTGTTACCTGTGACGATACATGCTAAATGTAACGTCGCTTTCACTCCCTTGACGAGTCTCCAAGCGCGAGTCAAGTCTGAAGTCTTCTGGGTCGAGTCCGAGTCAAGTCTGAAGTCAGACTTGACTGTTTGTGCGACTTAAGCGCGAGTCCATCTCTGGTGTAACGACTAATGGATAGTTCTTTCTTTAGACATTCACAACTTGCAGCAATGTGTCAGTGTGATCTGTAGACAGGAAGTCAATCACTTCTACTTGCAAAGGGATGTAACCCCCTACTATAATAGCTACAATAAGAGCTTTCAGTTTAGATGAACTCACCACAGTCTCCTCCAGACCCTTCAGGTCCTGTCTGGCCTGCTCCCGTCTGTCCTGCATCACCCTGAACAACAACAACAACAACAACAACAACAACAGTAGTTAACATCTGAAGAAATGCACGTGCAACAATGCTGGGGATGAATGGCTGAACATTCAATGTATCAGGCCATCAACACCAGAACCGCCATAGCCCACGCCATTGAACGCTGAGATTAACAAATGAAATGATTCCGTCATTGTTAATGCCGTGTTTCCCTCCTGCCCGGCCTTTACTACATAGCCATTTTGCACATTCCTATATTGTCATAATGATATAATAAAAATAGAATAAAATTTCACAGAAAACACCTTCATTCGCCAGGAGCAGCGCAGATTAACGTGTCTTGCTGTAGAGATTTAAAGCTATAGTGCGTAGTTTCTGTCGTCCCCGTGAGGAATTCTAAGTAATGACAACAAGACTGTCGGCGTGTCCACATGGTAGTAGCCAAGGAGGACACGGAGGATTAAAAAAAAACATGACGGACTCTTCAGAAGAGGTCATTATCTTCACCGGACGCCACAATCTTCTGAACATAGTCATACTGAGAAATCCAGAGAGAGTGGTGTGGAACTGAGGGTCTTAATTAGCTTTGTAGCGTTCATTAATGTCAAAAAGCTACGCACTAAAGCTTTAACGCAGCGCTATAGAGATGGAGAGGGTTGATGCATGTATTACTCTTGGGCGTCAAGTAGAGGTGGGAATCTTCACTGATCCCCCGATTCGATTATGTCAGCGATTCGATATCTCGATGCGTCAAATACATTTTTCTATTAAAGCCATATAGGATATTTAATTCATAGCTTTTCAAGCTTCAAAAACAGAACATTCTGCAGTGCTCTAATACTAAATAAATTGGATACATAGAAGTACAGCACTGAGCACATGGCACTTCCTGAATGTGCAAAACATAACAGAATATGTAAACAGAAAGGTTGTTTGGCCTGCATTAAATTGTAAACAGAAATAATTGATTATGGCCCGGCCGATTATCATGCATCGTCCATGTCCACGATTCGATGCATTGATTATTTGATTAATTTCAACACCTCTAGTGTCAGGCTTGGCGGCTATAGTACCCCTAAAAATGCCTGGCGGAGTAATGTTGACAATATTGAGACAACAGAGTGGAGAGAGAGAGAGAGAGAGAGAGAGACAGAGAGAGAGAGAGAGAGAGAGACACAGACAGACAGACAGACAGACAGACAGACAGACAGACAGAGAGAGAGAGACAGAGAGAGAGAGAGACAGAGAGAGAGAGAGACAGAGAGACACAGAGAGAGAGAGACAGAGAGAGAGAGACAGAGAGAGAGAGAGACAGAGAGAGAGAGAGAGACACAGAGAGAGAGAGAGACAGAGAGAGAGAGAGAGAGAGACACAGAGACAGAGAGAGAGAGACAGAGAGACAGAGGCAGACAGAGAGAGAGAGACACACACAGACAGACAGACAGACAGACAGACAGACAGAGAGAGAGAGAGAGTGTGTGAGTGTGTGTGAGAGACATACGTGAGCTCATGCAGCTTGCGGCTCTTCTCCTGGTCGGTGGATTTGAGTTTCTCGTGCTCCACGCGGAGCCTCTCCTGCTCCAGCATGATCTTTTGGTTCAGACTGTAAGAGACAACATGGCGTCACGTTTAGGTCAGCCTACTGACTGAATCTGCACATCCGTGTCAACAGCGAGGATTCTTTTGCTCTAACAACAACAACAACATGTTAGAACTACCTTTTACGCTGCTGCTGCCGTTTGCTCCTTCAAATCTCAAAATATCATACCTAAAACATTGTTTTCCTTCCTTCCTTCCTTCCTTATAGTTTTAAACGTCATTTTGTCCCTGTATTGTGAGATTTATCACCGCTGCGGCCCTTTCATTTCTAACAGAGCTATGACTGAGGAGACAGAAGTGCAAGTCTTACTCCTGCAGCTCAGTGATGAGTTTCTCCTTGTTGTCCAGCTCGTCTCTCAGGTTGCTGATCTGTTTCTGGTGAGCTTCACGGTGGGAGTGGATCTGCTTCTCCACCGCTTCCTGGACACAAACACACACAAATACACACCGTTAAGTTGATGAATGAACAATACCAAGATTTAGCAGGCTCTTTACAAGCGGTCGTGGTACTGGATCTGCGCTGAGCGCTTATTTTTAGGAGTTAGGTTTTCAGATGGTTGTTGAAAACAGACTAGCCAGAAATGGCGCGTAGTGTCCACTGATCAATGAGGAACATACCTTGACTTCATTGGCAGTCTGGATCTCACTCTCCTTCTCCATAGCATGGACTTTCTCTGTAAAACACACAGGGTTCATTGCAATGAGATGGGAGTAGAGAGATAAACTCAGAGATGTTAGTCCTCACTGAAGCCCTTGGAATACGAAAATTAGTTGTTAGACAATTCTTGTCAATTAATTTGATTGAAAAAAAAGAAACAAAAATGTGGCTGATTTAGACTCTCATAGACTCAGCCTGCTAACCCTTTTGCTATGCCACGTGTGCACACTTTTTTAGCACTTGCTCTAAACAAAAGAAAATAGACAATCTGGTAGACCCCGTACTTCAGTATTAGGAATCAACAACAGGGACTGCCTCTAAATGTATTAAAGTGCTCATATTATGCTCATTTTCAGGTTCATAATTGTATTTAGAGGTTGTACCAGAATAGGTTCACAGGGCACCAGACTAACTTTTTTCACTAGGAGCACAGTGGCCCCCAACTGAAAATGTTAGGGACGCAACCAGAAAATGTAGGGGCATGCACCGTAAATCAACATGCTAACCAAATATTCACATTTCTACTAATTTCCACTGTATTACTAATATATACTTTGATAATAGATGCAGAAATTACAATGTGCGGTTTCAAATTCAGTGTCACTTTTGAAGATGCAACATAGGTTAACTGACAGCACCACCAAATATAAATATATATTTATTTATTTTCATGACCGTTTTAATTGCTCTTTAATGTTTCATGTAAAGCACTTTGAGTTGCCTTGTTGCTGAAAGCTGCTGTAGAAATAAAGTTGCCTTGCCTTACAACCTCAGCCTGTCAGTCAGTCCCCAGGGCACAGAAACCACTGTTGTGCCTGCTTAGGAAGTGTAACGTCAACAGCACCGCAACCGCTTTCGCCACGGAGGTAAAGGCTGGACTAGGGCTAGGCAATATATCGATATTATATCGGTATCATGATATGAGACTAGATATCGTCTTAGATTTTGGATATCGTAATATCGTGATATGACAGAAGTTTTTTCTTTTCCTGGTTTTAAAGGCTGCATTACAGTAAAGTGATGTCATTTTCTGAACTTAGACTGTTCTAGCTGTTCTGTTATTTGCCTTTTCCACACTTAGACATTATGTCCACATTACTGATGATTATTTATCCAAAATCTAAGTGTGAAGATATTTTGTTAAAGCCCCAATTGTCAACACTAGAATATCACCGCAATATCAATATCGAGGTATTTGGTCAAGAACATCGTGATATGTGATTTTCAAAATATCGCCCAGCCCTAGAATGGACTACAATAGAGCTGTTTGGAGCAGTTTGTGAACAGTGTTTTCTGTTGGAGATGGTTAAGTCCCTTTGGGGGGGGACTTTGGGCTTTTTCACTTTGTAAACCTATAACGTGAACAAAAAAGATATATAACACAATAAAGGAAAGGGGAAAAAGCCAAAAAGCAGAATATGAGCACTTTAAAGTGGACTTGAAGTGAGTGCTGGTGTCCCTGTTGTTGAATGGCGACGTACCCTGAGCGCTGAGCTTAACCAGTTCCTCATTGAGAGAGTCCACGTTCTCCTCCAGCTGCCTCTTCTTCTGCTCCACGTTCTGCAGGTACTCCGTCAGGGACTTGATTTTAGCCTCGTGCTGGAGACGGAAGAAATAACACCGGTGTTCATGCACGCAATCATCGTCAGAATTCAGAAACGATTCTTTCAAAAACAAAAACTATCATTCCCTCCAATGTCGTGAATCATCATCTCAATCTCAGTCAAAATAATCACAGATCCATATGTTTTCGCCACACGTCTGTGGTCAGTTGCTGCGTACCTGGGAGATGCGCAGCTGGCAGGCAGACAGCTCCTTCTCGTTCTCGTCCATCTTCTTGTTGCTCTCCGACTGGCTGCCCTCCAGCTGCTTGCAGCGTTTCACCATGGTCTTCACCTCCGACTTCATCTTGCTGATGTAGAGACGGGCCACGGTGAACTCCTCGTCTATCAGCCCACTGCCCTCATGTTGCTGGAGGGGCAGAAGGGGAACGTTGAAGAGGAACAACCACATGGAAAGAACAAAAGAAAGAAAGAAGGAAAAAGTTGGTTTGTCTCCCTTTTACAATCACAGAATTAGGGCTGGGCGATGAATTTGATTTTATCGATTAACTCGAATGTGTAGTTAACGTCGATTTGTTTAAATGAAAATCAGTTTTCTCTTTAACATCCGTTGATGCTCCCCTCTGGGCTCCCGTAGTTCCGAACGGGCTCAGCCCTCCCTCCCCCCCTGCACGTTTGCCATAGAGATACACAAACAACGGCTACGTTCACACCGCAAGTCTTAATGCCTAATTCAGATTTTTTTGCTCAGATCCGTTTTTTTGTTTGGCTGTTCACATGACCTTTTAAAATGTGGCCTATATCAGATTCCAGTGTGAACTGTTTGCGGTTTTGAAATGACCCGCATGCGCAAAAGAACAATACCAATGACATCAGACGCAGCGCGCTGTTGCACTAAAGTTAGGGAGGTTATGGAGGAAGTCAGCATTTTCGCTTTTATTTTAAAACGTTTGTGTAATGGCAGCCATAAGATTAACGAGCAGGTGCTGAGGAGGAGAAGAATGAAGAGAAAGAGAGACAACATTGGCTATTTTGGCCTTTTATGGGGTTATGGCTGCAAATTCACTCCAGAGGTCTGCGAGGGTTATTGAGGTAAAAGTGGCATCAAATCCACCTTGGTTGTTCACAAAAATCAGATCTGGGTCTGATTCAGGACCACATATGGAAGTGGCCTGAATCTGATTTGAAAAAAAATCTGATCTGGATTTGGGCCACTTTTGCCTGCAGTCTGAACATAGCCAACATGGCAGCGGCAGAGACTAACATTAGTTCTTTTCTTAACTAGTCGTTTCATTACTTACTTAACCGCAATCTCCCCGCCGAAATGACCGGCAGCTCGCGGTGCTCTGTACACTATTCTCGGGTAACTAAACCACCAGCTACAGCTGACCTGACGGAGCACCATGCGGAGCACCAGAGGCGGTGTTGGCTCAACACATCTACTATATGACGCTGATATGACCGAGTTGTGACGGAAGTCTGTAGCGGCTTAAACAACTAGCAATCGCCGCTCTGTAGCACGGAGCTCCTTGTTGACGTTTTTTAACTGCTAGTTACTACGAAGGAGCTTGCTACAGGTAGGCTACATTCAAGAGACCATGGGATGTTAATGTACATTACTCAGCAACAGGTGAAAATAGGGGCAAGGTTCAAAATGATTTGAAGTGAATTACGTG